>JALAZF010000934.1:0-560000 GCA_022829125.1 Lathyrus tuberosus | reverse complement strand
ATTATTTAAGAAAACAAATTCTTAACGAAAAAATAGAATATTAAAACAACGCATTAAATTGTGTTAATAATTTTTACTAACACAAACTTATCAATTCTAAAAGCATGTATAAAATAATTAATATATTCAATAATGACTTAGTGTGATATTAATATCTAAAGTAAATTCATAAAAAATATAATTGATCGATAAATATTTTATAATTATAATAATTTTTAAATAATCAAATTAACAATATCTTAATTATTTTATGATCATTTAGATTATTAAATATATTTTTATTTTTATTTATTATATTTAAAATAAAAATAAATAATACGGGTTGAATAATATGAAGAGTAATATTATACATATTGTTCTGGACTGGACCAATGGCTGGAATTGGCCCAATCCGCCTCTGCTCTAGAACGGCCCATACTACCTAAGTCCAATCCACAGAGGGGCAAAAGTGACCTTTCTGCCCCTCCACCGGGCAAGGAATGCAACGTTCCTCCCCAACATTTATGTCCGTCACGCACGGCTTACTCGCTGCCCGGACAGCAAAGGACAGGTGCCCGGAACTGCGCCTATGCCCGACATAACGGCTAGTTTTTTGCAGTTACCTATTCTTTGGGAAAAACGGTTATTTCGCCCCGAAAATAGGACCGTTGGCCACGCGTTGGGGGCTCTATATAAACCCTCGCGCTTGAGAGGGTCAGGTATCATTTTTCTACCCTAAGAATACTCTTTGTACTTGCCTCTTTTCCGACCTTTACTTACTTGAGCGTCGGAGTGCCTTGCAGGTACACCTCCTTTTTCTCCTCATCGACAGTCCGAGCACCTTTCTCGTACGACGACCAACACCCTTCCGAGCACCTAGCCCATCTGACGACCAGCGTGTGTGGATCTGATCGAACACTCGAGATCAGTGGCGCCGTCTGTGGGAAACCTTGTTCTCCCCTTCTTTCTTTCCTCCTCGGAAACCAAAGATCAAAACATACTCTCTTTAATCCACCCACCTATGGCCGCTCAGAACTCCGCGCAAGGTGCTGATATGACAGTTCTCGTTCCCGTCAACAAGACGGACGTCAACGGAAGATCTCCATCACTTTCTGATCCTCGTTTCCTTCGAGACGGGGCTACTGCGTCTCCCACTCCTCCTCCCACCGAGCAAGGAGACAAGTTGTTACCGTTGGGGGAACGACCAATTCCTGGACCTCCCAGCGCCGACCTGGTCGTTGCAGCCCTGTTAGAAGCTGTCAACCGCACAAACCTCCTCATCTTGCAACAAGGCGAAAGAATAGGAGCTCTCGAGGAAGCATCCCTTCCAAGATCCTCTCCTCCCAAGGACAAACGCCGAGGATCAAGAAGCCCGCCAGCTAGGTGCGGAGAAGGCCACAGATCGAGGCATGAGCCTGAGCCACAGCGCGTCCGCAAGCGCGACCAGATCTCCCCGCGGGATTGATCACCTCCAAGACACAAAAGAACGAGGCAGGATAGGCTTTCCCCGTCGGTCAGACCTCGTGACCGGCCACGCTCACCTTCACCTCGCAGGGACCGCCGCCGCGAGCGCAGACAACGGTCACCGTCAACTCCCAGCTCGAACAGCGACGACGAGCCTCGCGGCCCGTTATCCCGCAGGATCCTGGCCACCCGCCTTCCCAAAGGACTAGAGAAGCCCCCGTCTCTAGGTACTTACGACGGAACCACGGACCCAGACGAGCACATAGAGAACATAGACGCCCTTTTGGACTACAGAGGGGTGCGAGGAGCCATCAAATGCCGCCTGTTCCCGACCATGCTCCGGAAGGGAGTGATGACTTGGTATAAGCAGCTGCCGGAAGAGTCCATCACCACGTGGAGACAGCTTGGGAGGATTTTCTCCCGTCACTTCACTGCGTCACGATGCCATCCGAAGACTGAAGCGTCCCTCGGAGCTGTCGTGCAGGGAAGAGACGAACCTCTTCGAGACTACATTGAGCGGTTCAACAAGGAAGTCGTCCAAGTGCCAACCACCGACGAGATGAAGAAATTCCTGCTCGAGCAGGGATTACGTCGCGGCTCAGACTTCGCGAAAACCATCGGCCTCGATCCTCCGAGGAATCTCAACGCCCTCCTCCACCAAGCCCAGTCGCACATACAGTATGAGGAGAAGGTCGCCGCCCATTCAATTCGGGCCTCCCGTCATCAAGAAGGTGCCCGATCCTCCAGAGCGGATAAACCCTCGACGTCCCGTCGAGGAGACAAAAGGCGTGACGATAGGCCTCGCGAGACGCGTGAACAGAAGGGAACATCTAGACGATTCCACGACTACACCCCCCCTCACTGCCTCGAGGAAAAAGATCGTGTCCGAATGTGCCAACTCAGAGTTCAAGCAGGCAGGAGTCCGTTTCCCCAAACAGCTGCCGGCCAGGCCGGGCGTAGATAAATCCAAGTATTGTCGCTTCCACAAGAGCCACGACCATACGACGGAAGAATGCATCCACCTCAGAGATGCCATTGAGATCCTCATTCGCGACGGCCACCTGAAGCAGTTGGCGAAGAAGAAAGAACTCCCCGACATGACATCCAGGAGAGCAAGAAGGCTGCAGAAGAGACTCCGCCCTCCGAGGACACCAACGTACAGGTCGCCCTATCCGTAACTCGGCCAGAGGACTTCCGTATCCCTGATAGTCTGCACGCCCCCACGTTCCTCGGCGCTCACAGCCCGTGGGAGACCTTCCCCTCGGCCATGGTCATCTCCGGCGGTGGGTTCAACAAAATCACGGTCGGTTCGGTCAAAAGGAAATTCGAGTAACTGATCAGCAAAAGCTCCATCGAAGTCACCACGCTGGATGCCACTCACAAAGGATCATCTCTCATTTCCTTCTACAAAGAGGAACTCCTCGGCGGGTCCCCGAACTCAAGCATTCCGCTTCTCATCCGGGCAAGGATGGCAAACTTCGACGTTCGCAGGATACTCGTAAACCAGGGCAGTTCGGTTGATATAATGTACAACCACCTGTTCGAGACGCTGCAGCTGAACGACTCTCACCTTACTCCATACGTCAGATCCGACCTGCAGGGATTCAACGGAGCGGTGACAAAGCCCCGGGGTTACGTAGAGCTCATCGTAACATTCGGTTCAGGAAAGACAACCCGAGCAATTAAAAGGGTGGCGACCATCCCTTAAGAAGTGTAGTACTTCATCTTGAGATGTACGGTGGAAGGTACTGCAACCAACTCTGCCAGGGTTGGCCTTCCGAAGATGCACTGGAAGCAGAATCAAAAGGACTGAGCACCATCTCAGCGAGGCCGAGGACATCTGGTCGTCCTCCTCTGCCTAGCAGCTCCGAGCAGCCAAAGTCACTCCCCTAGGTCGAATCCATCGACTTGGACAGCCGTTTCAGCGAGGATGATCACGCCAAAGACCGGACGACTTCGGGCAGCCTGTCCCACAACAGCAACAATCTCCTACGCCCCGTTCCATACGGCGACTTCGAGATCGTTTCGTTCGGAGAAGACCCCCACCGGGGAGTGAAGATCGGAGCAGACCACCCCGACCGGGCCAAGAGACAACTAAAAGCGTGCCTCCGGGAGAACGCAGACTTATTCGCGTGAAGCGCCTCTGAAATGCCAGGATTGGACCCCTCCGTCGCCTGCCACCAGCTTACAATTGACCCGGCCGTCAAGGCCGTTGCCCAGCGCAGAAGAAAGCAGTCTCCGGAGAAGATGGAAGCCGCGGAGAAAGCTGTCAAAGACCTTCTAGAAGCTAGGTTTATTTCTGAGGCCAAATACACTACATGGCTCTCTAATGTTGTACTTGTAAGAAAAAATAATGGCAAATGGAGAATGTGCGTTGATTATACCGATGTTAATAAGGCCTGTCCGAAGGACGCCTACCCCCTCCCCAATATAGACAAACTCGTAGATAACTCTGCAGGCTTTAAACTGTTATCGTTCCTCCACGCCTACTCGGGCTATAACCAAATCCCAATGGCCGCGAACGATAAAACTTACACGGCCTTCATGACCGAATCGGGCATCTATTACTACAACGTAATGCCCTTCGGACTGAAGAACGCCGACGCTACGTACCAACGGATGATGAACAAAGTCTTCCGAGGACAAATTGGCGACATGCTCGAGGTATACATGGACGACATGATCGTCAAGTCCCACGAGGAACTAGACCATGTCGCCCATCTCCGAAAGATTTTCGAGCAAGCAAGAAAATACCAAATGCGTTTTAACACGGAGAAGTGCACGTTCGGCGTACGGGCAGGCAAATTCCTTGGTTTCTACTTAACGGAACGAGGAATAGCAGCTAACCCTGACAAATGTCGGGCATTCTCCGAGTTCCCAACGCCCAAGTCTAAAAAGAACATCCAGTCCCTCAACGGGGTGCTCACCTCGTTGTCCCGCTTCGTCGCAAAATCCGCCCAACACGCCCTTCCTTTCTTCAAGCTCTTGAGAAAAGAAGCCTCGTTTGAATGGACTGAAGAATGCGAGGCATCCCTCCTTCACTTAAAGCAAGTCCTGTCAAAACCGCTCGTGCTATCACGACCAGATACCGGGGAGGTTTTGTTCCTATACCTCGCCGTCACCGCCGAGGCCGTGAGCGCCGTTCTCATTCGCGAAGACCCTAGCGGGCAAAATCCAGTATACTTCACGAGCAAAGCGTTACAGGACGCGGAGTTGCGATATCAGCAGATAGAAAAGGTAGCATTGGCCCTCATCAACGCTGCCAGATGACTGAGACACTACTTCTTGGCCCACACGATCGTAGTAAGGACGGGCCAGCCCATCAAGCAGTTGCTGGGCCGGCCAGACATGGCTGGTCGAATGCTCAAGTGGTCGTTAAAGTTGTCCGAATTTGACGTCCGGTATGAAAGTAGAAAAGCCCTCAAAGCACAAGCCCTGGCCGATTTCGTAGCGGAAGTAACCTTCTCAGACTCCTCGCCCCACATAGCAAATAGATGGATCGTCTACGTGGACGGAGCATCCAGCTCGAACGGCAGCGGAGCAGGAGTAATTCTGGAGAACGACGAAGGGACCATAGTCGAGGCGTCTCTCACTTTGTCCTTTCCCACATCGAACAACCAGGCTGAATATGAAGCCTTCCTCGCTGGGTTGCGCCTAGCCGAAGACCTAGGGGCAGAAGAAATCGTCATCTGCACGGACTCTCAGCTCGTAGTCCACCAGATCTCCGGGGAGTATCAGGCCAAAAACGATAGTCTATCCGAATACCTCTCCCTGGTCAAGGAAAAGATGTCAAAGTTCAGGACCGTAGCAGTAAGACATGTTCCCCGCGAACACAACGTGCGAGCAGACGTCCTGTCCAAACTAGCGAGCACCAAGAGGAAAGGCAGAAACAGGTCAGTCATCCAAGAGGTACTTCCCCGATCCAGCATCGATAAGGGGCCCTCGACCCTACACGTGCACGCAATCGGGGACGGCGACTGCTGGATGACGCCCGTGTACAACTACCTCACCAGAGACGAGCTCCCGGATGACCCCAAAGAGGCCAGCACCATCAGACGAAGAGCTTGCTCGTACGTCATCCTCGAAAACAAACTTTACCGAAGGGGCTTCTCCATCCCGCTACTAAAGTGCATAGAGGAGGAGATTGTCCCCCACGTATTGCGAGAAATCCACGAAGGCATTAATGCCCAGCACCTGGGAGGAAGGTCCCTTGCCCGCAAGGCACTCCGGGAAGGGTATTATTGGCCAACTATGCAACAAGACGCCAAGGAGCACGTAAAGAAATGCGACAAGTGCCAACGGCACGAGGATATGCACCTAGCTCCACCTAACGAACTGAAGAGCCTGACCTCCCCGTGGCCATTTGCCTGGTGGGGCCTAGACATCCTAGGACCCTTCGTGACAGGATCTAGCCAAAACAAATGCCTGATAGTAGGCGTAGATTATTTCACAAAATGGATAGAAGCGGAAGCCTTAGCGAAGATAACAGCACTTAACATTCTATGCTTCTACAAGCGGAATATCCTTGCCCGTTTTGGGATTCCCCAATCAATCGTCACGGACAATGGAACACAATTCACGGACAAGAAGTTCCAAGACTTCGCCGCCCATCTCGGAACAAAGCAACACTTCGCTTCGGTCGAGCACCCCCAGACCAACGGGCAGGCTGAAGCGGCCAATCGCATCATCCTTCACGGCCTCAAACGAAGACTGGATGAAACGAAGAGAGCCTGGGTCGAAGAGCTCCACAACGTCTTATGGGCATATCGCACTACTCCCCAGTCCACCACCGGGGAAACGCCTTTCTACTTAGCATATGGCATGGAGGTTGTTCTACCCATCGAGATCCACGTACCGTCCAGAAGGACCGAATCACCTCTAGACGAGGAAATGAATAACGAAGCGATAAGAGAAGAGCTCGACCTCGTCGAGGAAATCCGGACAGGAGCGGCCCTCCGCGAAGCGTCTCTCAAACAAAAAATAGCAATCAGGCACAACGCCAAAGTCTTACGGCGAGAGTTCGATGTGGGCAGCCTGGTCCTGCGAAGAAACCACAAGGACTCTCGCGAAGGCAAACTGGCAGCCAACTGGGAAGGACCATACAGAGTCCTCGCCAAGACGGGAAATGGTGCGTACTTCCTCGAAACCCTTGACGGGGACGCGCTCCCTCGACCATGGAACGCTGAGAAACTTAAGCAATACTACAGCTAAAGTAACTGTAAGCTTCCTCGCATCAAGCGACCACCTAACGGTCGTCGTGCTCGTCCAGGTACGAACGACGCACGCACGAAAGGTAGGATCCCGCTCAAGTACATGAGCCAGAGCTCTGCTCGTCGGCGGTCCTCAACCGAGCATCGCCTTCGCCCAAGTACCACGATTGGCAGAACCCCAGCTCGCGATGGGACGTTCACGCCGCGACCTCAGGCCTCAACCGCGACCTGAGATCCGCAACCTCGCCAGGACCTTCCCCGGCTATTCGACCAGTTCCCGCACTGGCGAATTCACATTCAACAAACACACCCTCCGACGGGCAGTCATACACGCACAACTAAAACAAAGTACAGCAATATAAGCGGAAATGGTATAAGTTAACAGGGCATAAAATTAAAAGGCCACAAGGGCCAAATATTGTGCATATTACATAAGAAAGGGGGCCACGCCCCCAAAGCAAAATAAGATTACAACAGGTCAACAGCACGCAGGCCAGATACAATAAAATAACCAAACTCTTCAGTCCTCCGCACGTTCGGTTGACACAGCTTCAGGCCTCTGATCCTCCATGGGCTGACCCTCGGTCTGTTCCTCGGGAGTATCGAGGACAAGACCCTCAGGCAGAACAATGCGGCCACCCTCCACTCGAGCAAGATAGTGGGTACCCTCGGTCGAAATCTCTAGCCCGGGATTCACCTCCCGCAATTGGGCCACGGCACTGTCAAAGGACTCCGCGGCCACTGCGATACCATCATCCTCGACCTGCAGGATGCCAGCGACCAGCTCCGCCCGGGTCTTCAACGCTCTTATCTCATCCGGCTCATCAGCACCCGGGGCACTAGCCGCCATCAGCTCCTTGTCCAGTTCCTCGGCAGCCCTCTTATCCGCCTTCAGCTTGGTGACCTCCTCTTTCAACTTGGTCATCTCCTCTTCGGCTTTCTTCCTAGCCTCACGCGCACCCTTGACCTCCTCCTTCAAAGTTGTTTCGGAAGCCCGAGCGGCAGTAAGCTCAGCCTCGAGCGCATATTCCCCCTCAGCATACACAGCTGTCATCTCCAGCATCCTCACGAGGGCAGAAGCGTCCTGGGCCATCATCGCCCTCTTGCTCGCACGATCCATGTTCCCCAAGCTAAGAGATTCATCCCGAGGAACGACCAAGGTGTTACCCTCGAAAAACCTCTTGTCATTTATACATGGAGGAAGTTCGAACTTCCCCTTCTCGGGTGCCCTTCTCAAGTCCACCATATCTGCCGCCCAGGGCCGCTTCGTCCGCCCGACCAGAGGCAGCGGAGAGTCCCGTAGACCAGGAGTGGGAGAGGAGGAGATCCCCGGAGTCTACCGAGCAACTTTTCGACATCCACGGGAGTCTTGCACTCCAGCAGTGCCTTGACGGGGATAAACCGGCGCTCGACCCTTTGACTCCCATCCTCCTCGAAGATAGGATTACCCTTGCTCGTCCAACAGGTCGCGAGCTGAAAGGAGTTTACCCACTTCACCAGGGTCTCATAAGACGTGGCATCCTGCCCGCGTAAAGCACTCGGCTCAAAGACGTAGGCACTGGGCTTCTTTGAGAAGTGGTCGGGTGTCCAGCGGATTGGGAACTTATACACTCTCTCCCCGACGTACTTCCCCTCCTCGGTGAGCAGCTCCTCTCCGTTCTCATCACACTCTAACTCCCAGGCCTACACGCTGTCCTGAGCAGCTTCGGACAGAGGCTCGACGATGTAGTACCGTCCCTTGAAGTTTCGGATGGACTCCTAGAACGGCTTGAACAGTTTTTTGGGCTGCTTCAAAGAGACCCATCCGTACCTCTTCCCCGTCAGCTGCCGCTGTAGGTGGAAAACAGCAAAGAACAAAGGGATGGTGGGCCCCAAAGCAAGGTGCTCGCACACCAACTCAAAATCCCGTATAAAGGCCAGCGAATTGGGGTGGAGTTAGGAAGGCGCCAACTTCGGATGATGGAACACCGACCGCTGGAAGTCAGTGAAGGGCAACCTCAGCCCTAGTTCTTTGAAGACATATTCGTACATCCCGAAGCAGTCCCCGAATCTCGAGCAGATCCGCTCGCCCACATTAGGCAGAAGCACTCTCCATTCACCTGCGGGCCCCACCTCGGTAAAAGCGTCCGCCGCAGACCTCGCAAACGTGGAAGTATGTTCGGCAGGTTCGGCCACCTCCTACTCTTCTGGGCAGAACGCGTCTACGTCCTCTTCCATTACATCTTCCTCCACGACCCCCAAGTCATCTCCCTCCTCAGCATCACTCGCTTCCCCCTCGATGTCGCTCGAGGACGCAGAACTCGAGGCCGTTGCACTGCTACTCTCCTCGGAGACAGTTTCTTCGGATGTAACGGGGATAACCTCCCTCTTTGGGTCCATCACTGCTACGATCACCTGAAAAAGCAGAGAAAGACAGTGAATTCGACAGAAAATCAAATCCACCCTTCCACCGCTAAGTCAAGTGAAAGGGCGCACAGAAGGCCAAGGACAACGTCCCCGGCCTAAGCCCTAACATCAAACACCTCCCCGCGAAGAGATGCCCGAGACAAACCAACTTCCCACGAGGAACCTCCCCGCGTTCGTACCCAGATTCTGTTTAAAGCTCCACCGGAATCTGGGAACGTTCTACCAGAAATTTCACCACTCCATCATAAGATGGTAAGACGCGGTGGTCACGACTCGCAACCATGACGTAGACCACCACGCTCAACAAACACGCTACATACTCCGGCGACGTGCTTGAAGCAGCAAAAGGGTAGAACCACCGCCCACCACCAACACTCGCAGGAAATCTACCTACTTCGTCACCTAAAACTAACCCTAGCCGCATGCAATCTACCACTAACGATAAAGGAAAGTAAAACAAGCTGAAAATCAGAGAACTTACTTGTTCTAGCTGGAAGAGAAAGGCTGCTCGAAACTTGACACGGTGGTCGGTTGCTCTAAAGACGACGACGGGCAGGAACGCTGATGACGACGAAGAAGAATCAGAAGGGAAAAAGTGCAAATGGGACAACCTCCCCCCTTTTTATACTAAGGGGCACGTGCACACACGCGCCCGTAGGTAATAATGACTGCCCACTAGCCATGATTACCTATTAACTGCTACACCAGGCTCGATGCACACGTGGCAGCCCAACGTTTCCCATTCTGTCTGGCGTTACATCTCCCCGAATACCGGGCAATTGGTTCACGACCACAAACATCACGGACGCAGAGGGCCACAGACACCTCGAGACAATCGTCCTCGTCTCAAACGATGACTCCGAGCCAGCTCCCCGGAGCAACGAACAGTCCTTAAGTCATCACTCCCATGCTCGGGAGCAACGACTTAGGGGGCTCCTGCTCTGGACTGGACCAATGGCTGGAATTGGCCCAATCCGCCTCTGCTCTATAACGGCCCATACTACCTAAGTCCAATCCACAGAGGGGCAAAAGTGACCTTTCTGCCCCTCCACCGGGCAAGGAATGCAACGTTCCTCCCCGACATTTATGCCCGTCACGCACGGCTTACTCGCTGCCCGGACAGCAAAGGACAGGTGCCCGGAACTGCGCCTATGCCCGACATAACGGCTAGTTTTTGGCAGTTACCTATTCTTTGGGAAAAACGGTTATTTCGCCCCCGAAAATAGGACCGTTGGCCACGCGCTGGGGGCTCTATATAAACCCTCTCGCTTGAGAGGGTCAGGTATCATTTTTCTACCCTAAGAATACTCTTTGTACTTGCCTCTTTTCCGACCTTTACTTACTTGAGCGTCGAAGTGCCTTGCAGGTACACCTCTTTTTTCTCCTCATCGACAGTCCGAGCACCTTTCCCGTACGACGACCAACACCCTTCCGAGCACCTTGCCCATCTGACGACCAACGTGTGTGGATCTGATCGAACACTCGAGATCACATATTAATATATATAATTTCTTTTATCAATTATATGATATTTTTTAAATAAATATATAAAATAAATCATACATGCGATGGTTTAGTCAATTGTTTTGAAAAATGTTCCTTTATTAACCGTGTGTAATAACTACATACCGTTTCAGTTATAATAAATGGATAATTGCAATGAATAGGAAATGATTTAAAATCATTGAGAGCAACTAAAATAATAAATGCATTAAGTGTGTAATGTATTAATTGTGAATATTATACTTATTTTAAAATATTTTAATTAAGATATAAATTCTAAGATAAAACTATTAAAAATTTAAAAATAGAAAAAAATTTAAAGATAATATATTATAACTATTTAAATTTAAATTTTTAAAGAAAAATAATTATAATATGAAATTATTTGACTTAACCATCATTATAATTAGAGAAGTTAAAGAATTATAATTCAAGTTAAATTAAAATAATAAAGTACATCCATAAATAATAATGTGGATATATTTGAATTGACAATTGTTATATTATATTTGGATAATTTGTATAATTAGTACTCAAGTAATATTAAAATAATAATAAAAATTCTAAAATTAAATACAATTATTATAATTAGCATTTATTTGAATTGATCCATTAGAGATAAAGAAGTTGTATAAAAAAATTTAAAATACTAATTTAATTTTTCTGAATATGCTCTAAGAAATTATTTTAATTTATATTTTTTAAATTGTTCTGAATTTCATCCTTATTATTCATTATCAAATCAACCTAATATCTTTTTTTTAAAGCAAAAATATTGGATATATTACATTTAATCTATTGTCATAGTTCATAAACACCTTAACCATTAGGGGTGTTCATGGGTGCGGGTCGACCCACGAACCCATTGACCCAACCCAACCCAACTCATAAATTACCCGAACTCATTCATTTATGGGTATATCCAACCCAACCCATAACAATCCGTATAGTTTTAGATCGGGTATCGGGTTTAAGTTTTGCAACCCGCGGGCCCATTGATCCAACCCGTTGATGTGGATTTAGTCATTTTTTATTATTTTTATTTTTATTTTAAATAAAAATATAAAACTAATATCTCACAAATAACCATAATTTTTTTCAAAAAAAAAATATTCTACACAAATAATACTACTAAATGAATGAGTTTACGTAATTCTAATATTAAATGGTGTTTCTTATTTTTTTTTACCATTTCTAACTTACCTATTCAATGGAAATAACGTGTCTTATTAAATTTTATATTAACATCAAGTGTTATGTCGTGTTGATAAATTTTATTAGATATTATATGATGTGTGTTCATTGAATTTGAGAGTTATAAATTAGTATGATTGTATTGAGTTGTATTACATTTTTTTAAATCGACAAAAAGAATCATAAAAAAATATATTTTTTATTTGAAGCACAACCCGCGAACCAAATCCAACCCAGCCCATAAATGAACGGGTTGTATTCCATTTGATTTCTTTACAAGTACAACATTGGACAGCCAAGTAGTGTACTTGGCCTCCGAAATAAAATTTGCCTCTAGGAGGCCTTTTACAGCCTGTTCGGCAGCCTCCGCTTTCTCTGGAGACTGCTTTCGCCTACGTTGAGCTACAACCCTAACAGCGGGGTCAATGATGAGCTAGTGGCAGGCCACCTCAGGGTCTAGCCCAGGCATTTCTGAGGTGCTCCACGAGAACAAATCTGTATTCTCCCAGAGACAGGCTTTGAGCAGCTTCCTCGCTAGGTCAGGGAGGCCGGTCCCGATCTTCACTTCTTTCTGGGGGTCGTCACCGAGCAGGACTAATTCAAACTCGTCATCCGGGATTGGGCGCATCGGATGGGAGGTCTTGCCGCTGCTGGTCGATGTGGAAAGACTGCTCGAGCTTGGCTGGATCTCTTTCCCCTTCCTTTTTTGGTTCCTCTAGTCGTCCTCAGAGAAATGGATGTCTAGGTCGATGGAGTCGACGCGGGGCAGCGACTTTGCCTCTTCGGATGTGCAGGGTAGAGTAGGCATGTTGGGAGTCTTTGGCTCGGCGCCGATGGTGTTTAGCCCTTTCGAGGCTGCTTCAAAACATCTTATGGCCGCTTCTATATCCACGTGCAGGGTGGCGACGAGCCCATTGGACGTGTAGTATTTCATCTTCAGGTGCACCGTGGAGGGTACATCCATCATTTCGGCCAGAGTCGGTCGCCCGAAGATGCACTGGTAGAGAGATGGATAGTCGATCACCAGGAATTGGACTTTGATGGACCTGGTCGTCTCTGCTACCCCAAATGTTACGATCAATTCCATGTACCCCCATGGCTTCGTGACCGACCCGTTGAAGCCCTGTAGGTCTGAGCCTATATAAGGTGTTAGGTGAGTCTCGTCCAGCTGGAGTATGGAGAAGAGCTGGGAGTACTAAATGAATGAGTTTACGTAATTCTAATATTAAATGGTGTCTCTTATTTTTTTTATCATTTCTAACTTACCTATTCAATGGAAATAACGTGTCTTATTAAATTTTATATTAACATCAAGTGTTATGCCGTGTTGATAAATTTTATTAGATATTATATGATGTGTGTTCATTGAATTTGAGAGTTATAAATTAGTATGATTGTATTGAGTTGTATTACATTTTTTTAAATCGACAAAAAGAATCATAAAAAAATATATTTTTTATTTGAAGCACAACCCGCGAACCCAATCCAACCCAGCCTATAAATGAACGGGTCGGTTCGGGTCGGTTTTAACAATAAAATTGCGAGTTGGAGGACGAACCAAACCCATTGAAGTTTGAATGGGTTGGGTAATAGGTTAGGCCAAATCCGATCCAACCCAACCCACGTACACCCCTAATAACCATATAGAAATAAACATCACACAACTTATATGAATAATTCATTAAAATCATAATTCAAAAATACATTCAACAACATTTTTGCATGCTTGAAAAATTATTCAAAGGCATTTAAATAACACAACCCATACTTCAGTAGTTGCTACAATAACATAGAGAACTTCCTAATGGAAAATTGGAAAATCCAAAAATAAAATAATACCATTTGTTTAATGCCAACATTTGATTTGCACAATATAACATATCCTTCTTTAAGTTTGCAGAATTCAGTTAATGACATACATTTGAAAATCACAAATTTTAATTATAACGTTAATCAGTGCCTCCAAACTCAAGATGCATGAAGGAGTCAGAGCCATAATGTAAAATTACCTCACTAATGCATTAACCGATCCTGGATCGTTACACAAAAGGAATAACAGTGGAATAGGCCACATACATATATACATACAGATGGTGATGAAGGAAAAAAATGAAGTTTTTCATACCTTCAAACGCAACATGATAATTGATATTATACAACCTCTTAATTATTTGGTTGATTTTAAGTAGGAATCTTGTCCCAACAAATTCACTTTCAGAACTGAAACATTTCAGAATTGAAAACGAATCCATTATAAGAAGAACAAAAAAGCTTACTTTTTAAATTGAAAATCTAAAAGGATTGTATGATAGCGGCAAGAAATGAAACAATTGTGGCAACATATAATTATTTTCAAAATATGATTTAAAGAGAACATATCTCAAATGAATCGTTTGTAAATGAAATTGAAAATTTTAAAAGATATGGGTTTGTAACATAAACGAAAACAAATCCAATTTCATAACTGAAAAATAATTTCTTAATTGAAAACAAATCCATTATAAGAAGAATAAGAGAAAAAAACTTTACCTTTTGAACTAAAAAATCTGATCTCATTGTATGACTATGCCACATACAGGTCGTGATGAAAATGCAGGCGGTGATGAAAATTTTAGAAAGAAAAAAATGAAGTTTTTCATACCTTCAAACAGATCTTTTAAGCTAGATGATAGTTGATATTATACAACCAAAATGTTGGTCTTATGTAGGATTATTCATCCCAATGAATCCAATTTCAGAAGTGGAAATAATTTCAGAATTGAAAACGAATCCATTATAAAAAAAATAACAAAAAAAAGTTTTACCTTTAAAACTAAAAATCTACCCGGATTGTATGACAACTGCAAGAACTGACATGAATTATAGCAGCATATCTTCCTTGAGTAAATCTTTTCTTTCCACTATTGTGTATGGTCGTGTCGAATCAATACTTGAATTCTATCACACTATTAAAGTAAAATAGGTGTTATGAGAGTTAAAAATTCTAAATTGATTCCTACCTTTGCATCCATTACAAATACATTGAGAATACGAATAGTAAATTAAATTGTTTATCCAATATCATATCTTGCATCTACATAATTTTCATGTAAATACATGAGAGTATAACAGTAAACAATCAATTTGGAAAATTTGAAATATCTGAATTTAAAGCTTAAACATAAAAATTGAGAAGTGGAAACAATTTTACAATTGGAAACGAATCAATTCATAGAAGAATAAAATAAAATCTTACATTTTGATCAGAAAATTTGAACAAAACCATTATCGTTGTAATTTAACCGTTAACGAAAAAATGGGGGGGGGGGGGTTTATAAAGAACGACTTCTCCTCGGAAGACTTTGTTCATCATTCTTTGGTAGGCGACGCCAGCGTTTTTCAAGCCGAATGGTATTACGTTGTAGTAATAGTTGCCCGACTCGGTCATGAAAGCTGTGTTCCTTTTATCGCTTTTGGCCATGGGTATTTGGTTATAGCCCGAATACGCGTCCATGAAAGATAACAATTTAAAACCAGCAGAATTATCAACTAATTTGTCTATGTTGGGGAGGGGATATGCGTCTTTAGGGCAGGACCTATTAAGATCGGTATAGTCAACACACATTCGCCATTTTCCATTTGATTTCTTTACAAGTACAACATTGGACAGCCAAGTAGTGTACTTGGCCTCCGAAATAAAATTTGCCTCTAGGAGGTCTTTTACAGCCTGTTCGGCAGCCTCCGCTTTCTCTGGAGACTGCTTTCGCCTACGTTGAGCTACAGCCCTAACAGCGGGGTCAATGATAAGCTGGTGGCAGGCCACCTCAGGGTCTAGCCCAGGCATTTCTGAGGTGCTCCACGAGAACAAATCTGTATTCTCCCAGAGACAGGCTTTGAGCTGCTTCCTCGCTAGGTCAGGGGAGGCCGGTCCCGATCTTCACTTCTTTCTGGGGGTCGTCACCGAGCAGGACTAATTCAAACTCGTCATCCGGGATTGGGCGCATCGGATGGGAGGTCTCGCCGCTGCTGGTCGATGTGGAAAGACTGCTCGAGCTTGGCTGGATCTCTTTCCCCTTCCTTTTTTGGTTCCTCTAGTCGTCCTCAGAGAAACGGATGTCTAGGTCGATGGAGTCGACGCGGGGCAGCGGCTTTGCCTCTTCGGATGTGCAGGGTAGAGTTGGCATGTTGGGAGTCTTTGGCTCGGCGCCGATGGTGTTTAGCCCTTTCGAGGCTGCTTCAAAACATCTTATGGCCGCTTCTATATCCACGTGCAGGGTGGCGACGACCCCATTGGACGTGTAGTATTTCATCTTCAGGTGCACCGTGGAGGGTACATCCATCATTTTGGCCAGAGTCGGTCGCCCGAAGATGCACTGGTAGAGAGATGGATAGTCGATCACCAGGAATTGGACTTTGATGGACCTGGTCGTCTCTGCTACCCCAAATGTTACGATCAGTTCCATGTACCCCCATGGCTTCGTGACCGACCCGTTGAAGCCCTGTAGGTCTGAGCCTATATAAGGTGTTAGGTGAGTCTCGTCCAGCTGGAGTATGGAGAAGAGCTGGGAGTACTAAATGAATGAGTTTACGTAATTCTAATATTAAATGGTGTCTCTTATTTTTTTTATCATTTCTAACTTACCTATTCAATGGAAATAACGTGTCTTATTAAATTTTATATTAACATCAAGTGTTATGCCGTGTTGATAAATTTTATTAGATATTATATGATGTGTGGTTCATTGAATTTGAGAGTTATAAATTAGTATGATTGTATTGAGTTGTATTACATTTTTTTAAATCGACAAAAAGAATCATAAAAAAATATATTTTTTATTTGAAGCACAACCCGCGAACCCAATCCAACCCAGCCCATAAATGAACGGGTTGGTTCGGGTCGGTTTTAACAATAAAATTGCGAGTTGGAGGACGAACCAAACCCATTGAAGTTTGAATGGGTTGGGTAACAGGTTAGGCCAAATCCGATCCAACCCAACCCACGTACACCCCTAATAACCATATAGAAATAAACATCACACAACTTATATGAATAATTCATTAAAATCATAATTCAAAAATACATTCAACAACATTTTTGCATGCTTGAAAAATTATTCAAAGGCATTTAAATAACACAACCCATACTTCAGTAGTTGCTACAATAACATAGAGAACTTCCTAATGGAAAATTGGAAAATCCAAAAATAAAATAATACCATTTGTTTAATGCCAACATTTGATTTGCACAATATAACATATCCTTCTTTAAGTTTGCAGAATTCAGTTAATGACATACATTTGAAAATCACAAATTTTAATTATAACGTTAATCAGTGCCTCCAAACTCAAGATGCATGAAGGAGTCAGAGCCATAATGTAAAATTACCTCACTAATGCATTAACCGATCCTGGATCGTTACACAAAAGGAATAACAGTGGAATAGGCCACATACATATATACATATAGATGGTGATGAAGGAAAAAAATGAAGTTTTTCATACCTTCAAACGCAACATGATAATTGATATTATACAACCTCTCAATTATTTGGTTGATTTTAAGTAGGAATCTTGTCCCAACAAATTCACTTTCAGAACTGAAACATTTCAGAATTGAAAACGAATCCATTATAAGAAGAACAAAAAAGCTTACTTTTTAAATTGAAAATCTAAAAGGATTGTATGATAGCGGCAAGAAATGAAACAATTGTGGCAACATATAATTATTTTCAAAATTATGATTTAAAGAGAACATATCTCAAATGAATCGTTTGTAAATGAAATTGAAAATTTTAAAAGATATGGGTTTGTAACATAAACGAAAACAAATCCAATTTCTTAACTGAAAAATAATTTCTTAATTGAAAACAAATCCATTATAAGAAGAATAAGAGAAAAAAACTTTACCTTTTGAACTAAAAAATCCGATCTCATTGTATGGACTATGCCACATACAGGCCGTGATGAAAATGCAGGCGGTGATGAAAATTTTAGAAAGAAAAAAATGAAGTTTTTCATACCTTCAAACAGATCTTTTAAGCTAGATGATAGTTGATATTATACAACCAAAATGTTGGTCTTATGTAGGATTATTCATCCCAATGAATCCAATTTCAGAAGTGGAAATAATTTCAGAATTGAAAAAGAATCCATTATAAAAAAAATAACAAAATAAAGTTTTACCTTTAAAACTAAAAATCTACCCGGATTGTATGACAACTGCAAGAACTGACATGAATTCTAGCAGCATATCTTCCTTGAGTAAATCTTTTCTTTCCACTATTGTGTATGGTCGTGTCGAATCAATACTTGAATTCTATCACACTATTAAAGTAAAATAGGTGTTATGAGAGTTAAAGCAAAAATTCTAAATTAATTCCTACCTTTGCATCCATTACAAATACATTGAGAATACGAATAGTAAATTAAATTGTTTATCCAATATCATATCTTGCATCTACATAATTTTCATGTAAATACATGAGAGTATAACAGTAAACAATCAATTTGGAAAATTTGAAATATCTGAATTTAAAGCTTAAACATAAAAATTGAGAAGTGGAAACAATTTTACAATTGGAAACGAATCAATTCTTAGAAGAATAAAATAAAATCTTACATTTTGATCAGAAAATTTGAACAAAACCATTATCGTTGTAATTTAACCGTTAACGAAAAAATGGGGGGGGGGGGGGGGGTTTATAAGGAACGACTTCTCCTCGGAAGACTTTGTTCATCATTCTTTGGTAGGCGACGCCAGCGTTTTTCAAGCCGAATGGTATTACGTTGTAGTAATAGTTGCCCGACTCGGTCATGAAAGTTGTGTTCCTTTTATCGCTTTTGGCCATGGGTATTTGGTTATAGCCCGAATACGCGTCCATGAAAGATAACAATTTAAAACCAGCAGAATTATCAACTAATTTGTCTATGTTGGGGACGGGATATGTGTCTTTAGGGCAGGACCTATTAAGATCGGTATAGTCAACACACATTCGCCATTTTCCATTTGATTTCTTTACAAGTACAACATTGGACAGCCAAGTAGTGTACTTGGCCTCCGAAATAAAATTTGCCTCTAGGAGGTCTTTTACAGCCTGTTCGGCAGCCTCCGCTTTCTCTTGAGACTGCTTTCGCCTACGTTGAGCTACAGCCCTAACAGCGGGGTCAATGATGAGCTAGTGGCAGGCCACCTCAGGGTCTAGCCCAGGCATTTCTGAGGTGCTCCACGAGAACAAATCTGTATTCTCCCAGAGACAGGCTTTGAGCTGCTTCCTCGCTAGGTCAGGGAGGCCGGTTCCGATCTTCACTTCTTTCTGGGGGTCGTCACCGAGCAGGACTAATTCAAACTCGTCATCCGGGATTGGGCGCATCGGATGGGAGGTCTCGCCGCTGCTGGTCGATGTGGAAAGACTGCTCGAGCTTGGCCGGATCTCTTTCCCCTTCCTTTTTTGGTTCCTCTAGTCGTCCTCAGAGAAACGGATATCTAGGTCGATGGAGTCGACGCGGGGCAGCGGCTTTGCCTCTTCGGATGTGCAGGGTAGAGTTGGCATGTTGGGAGTCTTTGGCTCGGCGCCGATGGTGTTTAGCCCTTTCGAGGCTGCTTCAAAACATCTTATGGCCGCTTCTATATCCACATGCAGGGTGGCGACGACCCCATTAGACGTGTAGTATTTCATCTTCAGGTGCACCGTGGAGGGTACATCCATCATTTTGGCCAGAGTCGGTTGCCCGAAGATGCACTGGTAGAGAGATGGATAGTCGATCACCAGGAATTGGACTTTGATGGACCTGGTCGTCTCTGCTACCCCAAATGTTACGATCAGTTCCATGTACCCCCATGGCTTCGTGACCGACCCGTTGAAGCCCTGTAGGTCTGAGCCTATATAAGGTGTTAGGTGAGTCTCGTCCAGCTGGAGTATGGAGAAGAGCTGGGAGTACTAAATGAATGAGTTTACGTAATTCTAATATTAAATGGTGTCTCTTATTTTTTTTATCATTTCTAACTTACCTATTCAATGGAAATAACGTGTCTTATTAAATTTTATATTAACATCAAGTGTTATGCCGTGTTGATAAATTTTATTAGATATTATATGATGTGTGTTCATTGAATTTGAGAGTTATAAATTAGTATGATTGTATTGAGTTGTATTACATTTTTTTAAATCGACAAAAAGAATCATAAAAAAATATATTTTTTATTTGAAGCACAACCCGCGAACCCAATCCAACCCAGCCTATAAATGAACGGGTCGGTTCGGGTCGGTTTTAACAATAAAATTGCGAGTTGGGGGACGAACCAAACCCATTGAAGTTTGAATGGGTTGGGTAATAGGTTAGGCCAAATCCGATCCAACCCAACCCACGTACACCCCTAATAACCATATAGAAATAAACATCACACAACTTATATGAATAATTCATTAAAATCATAATTCAAAAATACATTCAACAACATTTTTGCATGCTTGAAAAATTATTCAAAGGCATTTAAATAACACAGCCCATACTTCAGTAGTTGCTACAATAACATAGAGAACTTCCTAATGGAAAATTGGAAAATCCAAAAATAAAATAATACCATTTGTTTAATGCCAACATTTGATTTGCACAATATAACATATCCTTCTTTAAGTTTGCAGAATTCAGTTAATGACATACATTTGAAAATCACAAATTTTAATTATAACGTTAATCAGTGCCTCCAAACTCAAGATGCATGAAGGAGTCAGAGCCATAATGTAAAATTACCTCACTAATGCATTAACCGATCCTGGATCGTTACACAAAAGGAATAACAGTGGAATAGGCCACATACATATATACATATAGATGGTGATGAAGGAAAAAAATGAAGTTTTTCATACCTTCAAACGCAACATGATAATTGATATTATACAACCTCTCAATTATTTGATTGATTTTAAGTAGGAATCTTGTCCCAACAAATTCACTTTCAGAACTGAAACATTTCAGAATTGAAAACGAATCCATTATAAGAAGAACAAAAAAGCTTACTTTTTAAATTGAAAATCTAAAAGGATTGTATGATAGCGGCAAGAAATGAAACAATTGTGGCAACATATAATTATTTTCAAAATTATGATTTAAAGAGAACATATCTCAAATGAATCGTTTGTAAATGAAATTGAAAATTTTAAAAGATATGGGTTTGTAACATAAACGAAAACAAATCCAATTTCTTAACTGAAAAATAATTTCTTAATTGAAAACAAATCCATTATAAGAAGAATAAGAGAAAACAACTTTACCTTTTGAACTAAAAAATCCGATCTCATTGTATGACTATGCCACATACAGGCCGTGATGAAAATGCAGGCCGTGATGAAAATTTTAGAAATAAAAAAATGAAGTTTTTCATACCTTCAAACAGATCTTTTAAGCTAGATGATAGTTGATATTATACAACCAAAATGTTGGTCTTATGTAGGATTATTCATCCCAATGAATCCAATTTCAGAAGTGGAAATAATTTCAGAATTGAAAACGAATCCATTATAAAAAAAATAACAAAAAAAAGTTTTACCTTTAAAACTAAAAATCTACCCGGATTGTATGACAACTGCAAGAACTGACATGAATTCTAGCAGCATATCTTCCTTGAGTAAATCTTTTCTTTCCACTATTGTGTATGGTCGTGTCGAATCAATACTTGAATTCTATCACACTATTAAAGTAAAATAGGTGTTTGAGAGTTAAAGCAAAAATTCTAAATTGATTCCTACCTTTGCATCCATTACAAATACGTTGAGAATACGAATAGTAAATTAAATTGTTTATCCAATATCATATCTTGCATCTACATAATTTTCATGTAAATACATGAGAGTATAACAGTAAACAATCAATTTGGAAAATTTGAAATATCTGAATTTAAAGCTTAAACATAAAAATTGAGAAGTGGAAACAATTTTACAATTGGAAACGAATCAATTCATAGAAGAATAAAATAAAATCTTACATTTTGATCAGAAAATTTGAACAAAACCATTATCGTTGTAATTTAACCGTTAACGAAAAAATGGGGGGGGGGGGGGGGGGGGGTTTATAAAGAACGACTTCTCCTCGGAAGACTTTGTTCATCATTCTTTGGTAGGCGACGCCAGCGTTTTTCAAGCCGAATGGTATTACGTTGTAGTAATAGTTGCCCGACTCGGTCATGAAAGTTGTGTTCCTTTTATCGCTTTTGGCCATGGGTATTTGGTTATAGCCCGAATACGCGTCCATGAAAGATAACAATTTAAAACCAGCAGAATTATCAACTAATTTGTCTATGTTGGGGAGGGGATATGCGTCTTTAGGGCAGGACCTATTAAGATCGGTATAGTCAACACACATTCGCCATTTTCCATTTGATTTCTTTACAAGTACAACATTGGACAGCCAAGTAGTGTACTTGGCCTCCGAAATAAAATTTGCCTCTAGGAGGTCTTTTACAGCCTGTTCGGCAGCCTCCGCTTTCTCTGGAGACTGCTTTCGCCTACGTTGAGCTACAGCCCTAACAGCGGGGTCAATGATAAGCTGGTGGCAGGCCACCTCAGGGTCTAGCCCAGGCATTTCTGAGGTGCTCCACGAGAACAAATCTGTATTCTCCCAGAGACAGGCTTTGAGCTGCTTCCTCGCTAGGTCAGGGAGGCCGGTCCCGATCTTCACTTCTTTCTGGGGGTCGTCACCGAGCAGGACTAATTCAAACTCGTCATCCGGGATTGGGCGCATCGGATGGGAGGTCTCGCCGCTGCTGGTCGATGTGGAAAGACTGCTCGAGCTTGGCTGGATCTCTTTCCCCTTCCTTTTTTGGTTCCTCTAGTCGTCCTCAGAGAAACGGATGTCTAGGTCGATGGAGTCGACGCGGGGCAGCGGCTTTGCCTCTTCGGATGTGCAGGGTAGAGTTGGCATGTTGGGAGTCTTTGGCTCGGCGCCGATGGTGTTTAGCCCTTTCGAGGCTGCTTCAAAACATCTTATGGCCGCTTCTATATCCACGTGCAGGGTGGCGACGACCCCATTGGACGTGTAGTATTTCATCTTCAGGTGCACCGTGGAGGGTACATCCATCATTTTGGCCAGAGTCGGTCGCCCGAAGATGCACTGGTAGAGAGATGGATAGTCGATCACCAGGAATTGGACTTTGATGGACCTGGTCGTCTCTGCTACCCCAAATGTTACGATCAGTTCCATGTACCCCCATGGCTTCGTGACCGACCCGTTGAAGCCCTGTAGGTCTGAGCCTATATAAGGTGTTAGGTGAGTCTCGTCCAGCTGGAGTATGGAGAAGAGATGGGAGTACTAAATGAATGAGTTTACGTAATTCTAATATTAAATGGTGTCTCTTATTTTTTTTATCATTTCTAACTTACCTATTCAATGGAAATAACGTGTCTTATTAAATTTTATATTAACATCAAGTGTTATGCCGTGTTGATAAATTTTATTAGATATTATATGATGTGTGTTCATTGAATTTGAGAGTTATAAATTAGTATGATTGTATTGAGTTGTATTACATTTTTTTAAATCGACAAAAAGAATCATAAAAAAATATATTTTTTATTTGAAGCACAACCCGCGAACCCAATCCAACCCAGCCCATAAATGAACGGGTTGGTTCGGGTCGGTTTTAACAATAAAATTGCGAGTTGGAGGACGAACCAAACCCATTGAAGTTTGAATGGGTTGGGTAACAGGTTAGGCCAAATCCGATCCAACCCAACCCACGTACACCCCTAATAACCATATAGAAATAAACATCACACAACTTATATGAATAATTCATTAAAATCATAATTCAAATATACATTCAACAACATTTTTGCATGCTTGAAAAATTATTCAAAGGCATTTAAATAACACAACCCATACTTCAGTAGTTGCTACAATAACATAGAGAACTTCCTAATGGAAAATTGGAAAATCCAAAAATAAAATAATACCATTTGTTTAATGCCAACATTTGATTTGCACAATATAACATATCCTTCTTTAAGTTTGCAGAATTCAGTTAATGACATACATTTGAAAATCACAAATTTTAATTATAACGTTAATCAGTGCCTCCAAACTCAAGATGCATGAAGGAGTCAGAGCCATAATGTAAAATTACCTCACTAATGCATTAACCGATCCTGGATCGTTACACAAAAGGAATAACAGTGGAATAGGCCACATACATATATACATATAGATGGTGATGAAGGAAAAAAATGAAGTTTTTCATACCTTCAAACGCAACATGATAATTGATATTATACAACCTCTCAATTATTTGGTTGATTTTAAGTAGGAATCTTGTCCCAACAAATTCACTTTCAGAACTGAAACATTTCAGAATTGAAAACGAATCCATTATAAGAAGAACAAAAAAGCTTACTTTTTAAATTGAAAATCTAAAAGGATTGTATGATAGCGGCAAGAAATGAAACAATTGTGGCAACATATAATTATTTTCAAAATTATGATTTAAAGAGAACATATCTCAAATGAATCGTTTGTAAATGAAATTGAAAATTTTAAAAGATATGGGTTTGTAACATAAACGAAAACAAATCCAATTTCTTAACTGAAAAATAATTTCTTAATTGAAAACAAATCCATTATAAGAAGAATAAGAGAAAAAAACTTTACCTTTTGAACTAAAAAATCCGATCTCATTGTATGACTATGCCACATACAGGCCGTGATGAAAATGCAGGCGGTGATGAAAATTTTAGAAAGAAAAAAATGAAGTTTTTCATACCTTCAAACAGATCTTTTAAGCTAGATGATAGTTGATATTATACAACCAAAATGTTGGTCTTATGTAGGATTATTCATCCCAATGAATCCAATTTCAGAAGTGGAAATAATTTCAGAATTGAAAAAGAATCCATTATAAAAAAAATAACAAAAAAAAGTTTTACCTTTAAAACTAAAAATCTACCCGGATTGTATGACAACTGCAAGAACTGACATGAATTCTAGCAGCATATCTTCCTTGAGTAAATCTTTTCTTTCCACTATTGTGTATGGTCGTGTCGAATCAATACTTGAATTCTATCACACTATTAAAGTAAAATAGGTGTTATGAGAGTTAAAGCAAAAATTCTAAATTAATTCCTACCTTTGCATCCATTACAAATACATTGAGAATACGAATAGTAAATTAAATTGTTTATCCAATATCATATCTTGCATCTACATAATTTTCATGTAAATACATGAGAGTATAGCAGTAAACAATCAATTTGGAAAATTTGAAATATCTGAATTTAAAGCTTAAACATAAAAATTGAGAAGTGGAAACAATTTTACAATTGGAAACGAATCAATTCTTAGAAGAATAAAATAAAATCTTACATTTTGATCAGAAAATTTGAACAAAACCATTATCGTTGTAATTTAACCGTTAACGAAAAAATGGGGGGGGGGGGGGGTTTATAAGGAACGACTTCTCCTCGGAAGACTTTGTTCATCATTCTTTGGTAGGCGACGCCAGCGTTTTTCAAGCCGAATGGTATTACGTTGTAGTAATAGTTGCCCGACTCGGTCATGAAAGTTGTGTTCCTTTTATCGCTTTTGGCCATGGGTATTTGGTTATAGCCCGAATACGCGTCCATGAAAGATAACAATTTAAAACCAGCAGAATTATCAACTAATTTGTCTATGTTGGGGACGGGATATGTGTCTTTAGGGCAGGACCTATTAAGATCGGTATAGTCAACACACATTCGCCATTTTCCATTTGATTTCTTTACAAGTACAACATTGGACAGCCAAGTAGTGTACTTGGCCTCCGAAATAAAATTTGTCTCTAGGAGGTCTTTTACAGCCTGTTCAGCAGCCTCCGCTTTCTCTGGAGACTGCTTTCGCCTACGTTGAGCTACAGCCCTAACAGTGGGGTCAATGATGAGCTAGTGGCAGGCCACCTCAGGGTCTAGCCCAGGCATTTCTGAGGTGCTCCACGAGAACAAATCTGTATTCTCCCAGAGACAGGCTTTGAGCTGCTTCCACGCTAGGTCAGGGAGGCCGGTCCCGATCTTCACTTCTTTCTGGGGGTCGTCACCGAGCAGGACTAATTCAAACTCGTCATCCGGGATTGGGCACATCGGATGGGAGGTCTCGCCGCTGCTGGTCGATGTGGAAAGACTGCTCGAGCTTGGCCGGATCTCTTTCCCCTTCCTTTTTTGGTTCCTCTAGTCGTCCTCAGAGAAACGGATGTCTAGGTCGATGGAGTCGACGCGGGGCAGCAGCTTTGCCTCTTCGGATGTGCAGGGTAGAGTTGGCATGTTGGGAGTCTTTGGCTCGGCGCCGATGGTGTTTAGCCCTTTCGAGGCTGCTTCAAAACATCTTATGGCCGCTTCTATATCCACATGCAGGGTGGCGACGACCCCATTAGACGTGTAGTATTTCATCTTCAGGTGCACCGTGGAGGGTACATCCATCATTTTGGCCAGAGTCGGTTGCCCGAAGATGCACTGGTAGAGAGATGGATAGTCGATCACCAGGAATTGGACTTTGATGGACCTGGTCGTCTCTGCTACCCCAAATGTTACGATCAGTTCCATGTACCCCCATGGCTTCGTGACCGACCCGTTGAAGCCCTGTAGGTCTGAGCCTATATAAGGTGTTAGGTGAGTCTCGTCCAGCTGGAGTATGGAGAAGAGCTGGGAGTACTAAATGAATGAGTTTACGTAATTCTAATATTAAATGGTGTCTCTTATTTTTTTTATCATTTCTAACTTACCTATTCAATGGAAATAACGTGTCTTATTAAATTTTATATTAACATCAAGTGTTATGCCGTGTTGATAAATTTTATTAGATATTATATGATGTGTGTTCATTGAATTTGAGAGTTATAAATTAGTATGATTGTATTGAGTTGTATTACATTTTTTTAAATCGACAAAAAGAATCATAAAAAAATATATTTTTTATTTGAAGCACAACCCGCGAACCCAATCCAACCCAGCCCATAAATGAACGGGTTGGTTCGGGTCGGTTTTAACAATAAAATTGCGAGTTGGAGGACGAACCAAACCCATTGAAGTTTGAATGGGTTGGGTAACAGGTTAGGCCAAATCCGATCCAACCCAACCCACGTACACCCCTAATAACCATATAGAAATAAACATCACACAACTTATATGAATAATTCATTAAAATCATAATTCAAAAATACATTCAACAACATTTTTGCATGCTTGAAAAATTATTCAAAGGCATTTAAATAACACAACCCATACTTCAGTAGTTGCTACAATAACATAGAGAACTTCCTAATGGAAAATTGGAAAATCCAAAAATAAAATAATACCATTTGTTTAATGCCAACATTTGATTTGCACAATATAACATATCCTTCTTTAAGTTTGCAGAATTCAGTTAATGACATACATTTGAAAATCACAAATTTTAATTATAACGTTAATCAGTGCCTCCAAACTCAAGATGCATGAAGGAGTCAGAGCCATAATGTAAAATTACCTCACTAATGCATTAACCGATCCTGGATCGTTACACAAAAGGAATAACAGTGGAATAGGCCACATACATATATACATACAGATGGTGATGAAGGAAAAAAATGAAGTTTTTCATACCTTCAAACGCAACATGATAATTGATATTATACAACCTCTTAATTATTTGGTTGATTTTAAGTAGGAATCTTGTCCCAACAAATTCACTTTCAGAACTGAAACATTTCAGAATTGAAAACGAATCCATTATAAGAAGAACAAAAAAGCTTACTTTTTAAATTGAAAATCTAAAAGGATTGTATGATAGCGGCAAGAAATGAAACAATTGTGGCAACATATAATTATTTTCAAAATATGATTTAAAGAGAACATATCTCAAATGAATCGTTTGTAAATGAAATTGAAAATTTTAAAAGATATGGGTTTGTAACATAAACGAAAACAAATCCAATTTCATAACTGAAAAATAATTTCTTAATTGAAAACAAATCCATTATAAGAAGAATAAGAGAAAAAAACTTTACCTTTTGAACTAAAAAATCTGATCTCATTGTATGACTATGCCACATACAGGTCGTGATGAAAATGCAGGCGGTGATGAAAATTTTAGAAAGAAAAAAATGAAGTTTTTCATACCTTCAAACAGATCTTTTAAGCTAGATGATAGTTGATATTATACAACCAAAATGTTGGTCTTATGTAGGATTATTCATCCCAATGAATCCAATTTCAGAAGTGGAAATAATTTCAGAATTGAAAACGAATCCATTATAAAAAAAATAACAAAAAAAAGTTTTACCTTTAAAACTAAAAATCTACCCGGATTGTATGACAACTGCAAGAACTGACATGAATTATAGCAGCATATCTTCCTTGAGTAAATCTTTTCTTTCCACTATTGTGTATGGTCGTGTCGAATCAATACTTGAATTCTATCACACTATTAAAGTAAAATAGGTGTTATGAGAGTTAAAAATTCTAAATTGATTCCTACCTTTGCATCCATTACAAATACATTGAGAATACGAATAGTAAATTAAATTGTTTATCCAATATCATATCTTGCATCTACATAATTTTCATGTAAATACATGAGAGTATAACAGTAAACAATCAATTTGGAAAATTTGAAATATCTGAATTTAAAGCTTAAACATAAAAATTGAGAAGTGGAAACAATTTTACAATTGGAAACGAATCAATTCTTAGAAGAATAAAATAAAATCTTACATTTTGATCAGAAAATTTGAACAAAACCATTATCGTTGTAATTTAACCGTTAACGAAAAAATGGGGGGGGGGGGGGGTTATAAAGAACGACTTCTCCTCGGAAGACTTTGTTCATCATTCTTTGGTAGGCGACGCCAGCGTTTTTCAAGCCGAATGGTATTACGTTGTAGTAATAGTTGCCTGACTCGGTCATGAAAGTTGTGTTCCTTTTATCGCTTTTGGCCATGGGTATTTGGTTATAGCCTGAATACGCGTCCATGAAAGATAACAATTTAAAACCAGCAGAATTATCAACTAATTTGTCTATGTTGGGGAGGGGATATGCGTCTTTAGGGCAGGACCTATTAAGATCGGTATAGTCAACACACATTCGCCATTTTCCATTTGATTTCTTTACAAGTACAACATTGGACAGCCAAGTAGTGTACTTGGCCTCCGAAATAAAATTTCCCTCTAGGAGGTCTTTTACAGCCTGTTCGGCAGCCTCCGCTTTCTCTGGAGACTGCTTTCGCCTACGTTGAGCTACAGCCCTAACAGCGGGGTCAATGATGAGCTAGTGGCAGGCCACCTCAGGGTCTAGCCCAGGCATTTCTGAGGTGCTCCACGAGAACAAATCTGTATTCTCCCAGAGACAGGCTTTGAGCTGCTTCCTCGCTAGGTCAGGGAGGCCGGTCCCGATCTTCACTTCTTTCAGGGCGTCGTCACCGAGCAGGACTAATTCAAACTCGTCATCCGGGATTGGGCGCATCGGATGGGAGGTCTCGCCGCTGCTGGTCGATGTGGAAAGACTGCTCGAGCTTGGCCGGATCTCTTTCCCCTTCCTTTTTTGGTTCCTCTAGTCGTCCTCAGAGAAACGGATGTCTAGGTCGATGGAGTCGACGCGGGACAGCGGCTTTGCCTCTTCGGATGTGCAGGGTAGAGTTGGCATGTTGGGAGTCTTTGGCTCGGCGCCGATGGTGTTTATCCCTTTCGAGGCTGCTTCAAAACATCTTATGGCCGCTTCTATATCCACATGCAGGGTGGCGACGACCCCATTAGACGTGTAGTATTTCATCTTCAGGTGCACCGTGGAGGGTACATCCATCATTTTGGCCAGAGTCGGTCGCCCGAAGATGCACTGGTAGAGAGATGGATAGTCGATCACCAGGAATTGGACTTTGATGGACCTGGTCGTCTCTGCTACCCCAAATGTTACGATCAGTTCCATGTACCCCCATGGCTTCGTGACCGACCCGTTGAAGCCCTGTAGGTCTGAGCCTATATAAGGTGTTAGGTGAGTCTCGTCCAGCTGGAGTATGGAGAAGAGCTGGGAGTACTAAATGAATGAGTTTACGTAATTCTAATATTAAATGGTGTCTCTTATTCTTTTTATCATTTCTAACTTACCTATTCAATGGAAATAACGTGTCTTATTAAATTTTATATTAACATCAAGTGTTATGCCGTGTTGATAAATTTTATTAGATATTATATGATGTGTGTTCATTGAATTTGAGAGTTATAAATTAGTATGATTGTATTGAGTTGTATTACCTTTTTTTAAATCGACAAAAAGAATCATAAAAAAATATATTTTTTATTTGAAGCACAACCCGCGAACCCAATCCAACCCAGCCCTTAAATGAACGGGTTGGTTCGGGTCGGTTTTAACAATAAAATTGCGAGTTGGAGGACGAACCAAACCCATTGAAGTTTGAATGGGTTGGGTAACAGGTTAGGCCAAATCCGATCCAACCCAACCCACGTACACCCCTAATAACCATATAGAAATAAACATCACACAACTTATATGAATAATTCATTAAAATCATAATTCAAAAATACATTCAACAACATTTTTGCATGCTTGAAAAATTATTCAAAGGCATTTAAATAACACAACCCATACTTCAGTAGTTGCTACAATAACATAGAGAACTTCCTAATGGAAAATTGGAAAATCCAAAAATAAAATAATACCATTTGTTTAATGCCAACATTTGATTTGCACAATATAACATATCCTTCTTTAAGTTTGCAGAATTCAGTTAATGACATACATTTGAAAATCACAAATTTTAATTATAACGTTAATCAGTGCCTCCAAACTCAAGATGCATGAAGGAGTCAGAGCCATAATGTAAAATTACCTCACTAATGCATTAACTGATCCTGGATCGTTACACAAAAGGAATAACAGTGGAATAGGCCACATACATATATACATACAGATGGTGATGAAGGAAAAAAATGAAGTTTTTCATACCTTCAAACGCAACATGATAATTGATATTATACAACCTCTTAATTATTTGGTTGATTTTAAGTAGGAATCTTGTCCCAACAAATTCACTTTCAGAACTGAAACATTTCAGAATTGAAAACGAATCCATTATAAGAAGAACAAAAAAGCTTACTTTTTAAATTGAAAATCTAAAAGGATTGTATGATAGCGGCAAGAAATGAAACAATTGTGGCAACATATAATTATTTTCAAAATATGATTTAAAGAGAACATATCTCAAATGAATCGTTTGTAAATGAAATTGAAAATTTTAAAAGATATGGGTTTGTAACACAAACGAAAACAAATCCAATTTCATAACTGAAAAATAATTTCTTAATTGAAAACAAATCCATTATAAGAAGAATAAGAGAAAAAAACTTTACCTTTTGAACTAAAAAATCTGATCTCATTGTATGACTATGCCACATACAGGTCGTGATGAAAATGCAGGCGGTGATGAAAATTTTAGAAAGAAAAAAATGAAGTTTTTCATACCTTCAAACAGATCTTTTAAGCTAGATGATAGTTGATATTATACAACCAAAATGTTGGTCTTATGTAGGATTATTCATCCCAATGAATCCAATTTCAGAAGTGGAAATAATTTCAGAATTGAAAACGAATCCATTATAAAAAAAATAACAAAAAAAAGTTTTACCTTTAAAACTAAAAATCTACCCGGATTGTATGACAACTGCAAGAACTGACATGAATTCTAGCAGCATATCTTCCTTGAGTAAATCTTTTCTTTCCACTATTGTGTATGGTCGTGTCGAATCAATACTTGAATTCTATCACACTATTAAAGTAAAATAGGTGTTATGAGAGTTAAAGCAAAAATTCTAAATTGATTCCTACCTTTGCATCCATTACAAATACATTGAGAATACGAATAGTAAATTAAATTGTTTATCCAATATCATATCTTGCATCTACATAATTTTCATGTAAATACATGAGAGTATAACAGTAAACAATCAATTTGGAAAATTTGAAATATCTGAATTTAAAGCTTAAACATAAAAATTGAGAAGTGGAAACAATTTTACAATTGGAAACGAAACAATTCTTAGAATAATAAAATAAAATCTTACATTTTGATCAGAAAATTTGAACAAAACCATTATCGTTGTAATTTAACCGTTAACGAAAAAATGGGGGGGGGTTAATAAAGAACGACTTCTCCTCCGAAGACTTTGTTCATCATTCTTTGGTAGGCGACGCCAGTGTTTTTCAAGCCGAATGGTATTACGTTGTAGTAATAGTTGCCCGACTCGGTCATGAAAGTTGTGTTCCTTTTATCGCTTTTGGCCATGGGTATTTGGTTATAGCCCGAATACGCGTCCATGAAAGATAACAATTTAAAACCAGCAGAATTATCAACTAATTTGTCTATATTGGGGAGGGGATATGCGTCTTTAGGGCAGGACCTATTAAGATCGGTATAGTCAACACACATTCGCCATTTTCCATTTGATTTCTTTACAAGTACAACATTGGACAGCCAAGTAGTGTACTTGGCCTCCGAAATAAAATTTGCCTCTAGGAGGTCTTTTACAGCTTGTTCGGCTGCCTCCGCTTTCTCTGGAGACTGCTTTCGCCTACGTTGAGCTACAACCCTAACAGCGGGGTCAATGATGCGCTAGTGGCAGGCCACCTCAGGGTCTAGCCCAGGCATTTCTGAGGTGCTCCACGAGTACAGATCTGCATTCTCCCAGAGATAGGCTTTTGAGCTGCTTCCTCGCTAGGTCAGGGAGGTCGGTCCCGATCTTCACTTCTTTCTGGGGGTCGTCACCGAGCAGGACTAATTCAAACTCGCCATCCGGGATTGGGCGAATCGGATGGGAGGTCTCGCCGCTGCTGGTCGATGTGGAAGGACTGCTCGAGCTTGGCTGGATCTCTTTCCCCTTCCTTTTTTGGTTCTTCTAGTCGTCCTCGGAGAAACGGATGTCGAGGTCGATGGAGTCGACGCGGGGCAGCGGCTTTGCCTCTTCGGATCTGCAGGGCAGAGTAGGCATGTTGGGAGTCTTTGGCTCGTCGCCAATGGTGTTTAGCCCTTTCGAGGTTGCTTCAAAACATCTTATGGCCGCTTCTATATCCACGTGAAGGGTGTCGACGAGCCTATTGGACGTGTAGTATTTCATCTTCAGGTGCACCGTGGAGGGTACATCCATCATTTCGGTCAGAGTCGGTCACCCGAAGATGCACTGGTAGAGAGATGGATAGTCGATCACCAGGAATTGGACTTTGATGGACCTGGTCGTGTCTGGTACCCCAAATGTTGCGATCAGTTCCATGTACCCCCATGGCTTCGTGACCGACCCGTTGAAGCCCTGTAGGTCTGAGCCTATATAAGGTGTTATGTGAGTCTCGCCCAGCTGGAGTATGGAGAAGAGCTGGGAGTACTAAATGAATGAGTTTACGTAATTCTAATATTAAATGGTGTTTTTTATTTTTTTATCATTTCTAACTTACCTATTCAATGGAAATAACGTGTCTTATTAAATTTTATATTAACATCAAGTGTTATGCCGTGTTGATAAATTTTATTAGATATTATATGATGTGTGTTCATTGAATTTGAGAGTTATAAATTAGTATGATTGTATTGAGTTGTATTACATTTTTTTAAATCGACAAAAAGAATCATAAAAAAATATATTTTTTATTTGAAGCACAACCCGCGAACCCAATCCAACCCAGCCCATAAATGAACGGGTTGGTTCGGGTCGGTTTTAACAATAAAATTGCGAGTTGGAGGACGAACCAAGCCCATTGAAGTTTGAATGGGTTGGGTAACAGGTTAGGCCAAATCCGATCCAACCCAACCCACGTACACCCCTAATAACCATATATAAATAAACATCACACAACTTATATGAATAATTCATTAAAATCATAATTCAAAAATACATTCAACAAAATTTTTGCATGCTTGAAAAACTATTCTAAGGCATTTAAATAACACAACCCGTACTTCAGTAGTTGCTACAATAACATAGAGAACTTCCTAATGGAAAATTGGAAAATCCAAAAATGAAATAATACCATTTGTTTAATGCCAACATTTGATTTGCACAATATAACATATCCTTCTTTAAGTTTGCAGAATTCAGTTAATGACATACATTTGAAAATCACAAATTTTAATTATAACGTTAATCAGTGCCTCCAAACTCAAGATGCATGAAGGAGTCAGAGCCATAATGTAAAATTACCTCACTAATGCATTAACCGATCCTGGATCGTTACACAAAAGGAATAACAGTGGAATAGGCCACATACAAATATACATACAGATGGTGATGAAGGAAAAAAATGAAGTTTTTCATACCTTCAAACGCAACATGATAATTGATATTATACAACCTCTAAATTATTTGGTTGATTTTAAGTAGGAATCTTGTCCCAACAAATTCACTTTCAGAACTGAAACATTTCAGAATTGAAAACGAATCCATTATAAGAAGAACAAAAAAGCTTACTTTTTAAATTTAAAATCTAAAAGGATTGTATGATAGCGGCAAGAAATGAAACAATTGTGGCAACATATAATTATTTTCAAAATTATGATTTAAAGAGAACATATCTCAAATGAATTGTTTGTAAATGAAATTGAAAATTTTAAAAGATATGGGTTTGTAACATAAACGAAAACAAATCCAATTTCATAACTGAAAAATAATTTCTTAATTGAAAACAAATCCATTATAAGAAGAATAAGAGAAAAAACTTTACCTTTTGAACTAAAAAATCCGATCTCATTGTATGACTATGCCACATACAGGTCGTGATGAAAATGTAGGCGGTGATGAAAATTTTAGAAAGAAAAAAATGAAGTTTTTCATACCTTCAAACAGATCTTTTGAGCTAGATGATAGTTGATATTATACAACCAAAATGTTGGTCTTATGTAGGATTATTCATCCCACCGAATCCAATTTCTGAAGTGGAAATAATTTCAGAATTGAAAACGAATCCATTATAAGAAAAATAACAAAAAAAAGTTTTACCTTTAAAACTAAAAATATACCCGGATTGTATGACAACTGCAAGAACTGACATGAATTCTAGCAGCATATCTTCCTTGAGTAAATCTTTTCTTTCCACTATTGTGTATGTTCGTGTCGAATCAATACTTGAATTCTATCACACTATTAAAGTAAAATAGGTGTTATGAGAGTTAAAGCAAAAATTCTAAATTGATTCCTACCTTTGCATCCATTACAAATACATTGAGAATACGAATAGTAAATTAAATTGTTTATCCAAGATCATATTTTGCATCTACATAATTTTCATGTAAATACATGAGAGTATAACAGTAAACAATCAATTTGGACAATTTGAAATATTTGAATTTAAAGCTTAAACATAAAAATTGAGATGTGGAAACAATTTTACAATTGGAAACGAATCAATTCTTAGAAGAATAAAATAAAATCTTACATTTTGATCAGAAAATTTGAACAAAACCATTATCGTTGTAATTTAACCGTTAACGAAAAAATGGGAGGGGGTTGATAAAGAACGACTTCTCCTTGGAAGACTTTGTTCATCATTCTTTGGTAGGCGACGCCAGCGTTTTTCAAGCCGAATGGTATTACGTTGTAGTAATAGTTGCCCGACTCTGTCATGAAAGTTGTGTTCCTTTTATCGCTTTTGGCCATGGGTATTTGATTATAGCCCGAATACGCGTCCATGAAAGATAACAATTTAAAACCTGCAGAATTATCAACTAATTTGTCTATGTTGTGGAGGGGATATGCGTCTTTAGGGCTGGACCAATTAAGATCGGTATAGTCAACACACATTCGCCATTTTCCATTTGATTTCTTTACAAGTACAACATTGGACAGCCAAGTAGTGTACTTGGCCTCCGAAATAAAATTTGCCTCTAGGAGGTCTTTTACAGCCTGTTCGGCAGCCTCCGCTTTCTCTGGAGACTGCTTTCGCCTACGTTGAGCTACAGCCCTAACAGCGGGGTCAATGATGAGCTAGTGGCAGGCCACCTCAGGGTCTAGCCCACGCATTTCTGAGGTGCTCCACGAGAACAGATCTGCATTGTCCCAGAGACAGGCTTTGAGCTGCTTCCTCGCTAGGTCAGGGAGGCCGGTCCCGATCTTCACTTCTTTTTGGGGGTCTTCACCGAGCAGGACTAACTCAAACTCGCCATCCGGGATTAGGCGCATCGGATGGGAGGTCTCGCCGCTGCTGGTCGATGTGGAAGGACTGCTCGAGCGGTTGGATCTCTTTCCCCTTCCATTTTTGGTTCCTCTAGTCGTCCTCGGAGAAACGGATGTCGAGGTCGATGGAGTCGACGCGGGGCAGCGGCTTTGCCTCTTCGGATCTGCAGGGCAGAGTAGGCATGTTGGGAGTCTTTGGCTCGGCGTCGATGGTGTTTAGCCCTTTCGAGGCTGCTTCAAAACATCTTATGGTCGCTTCTATATCCACGTGCAGGGTGGCGACGAGCCCATTGGACGTGTAGTATTTCATCTTCAGGTGCACCGTGGAGGGTACATCCATCATTTCGGCCAGAGTCGGTCGCCCGAAGATGCACTGGTAGAGAGATGGATAGTGGATCACCAGGAATTGGACTTTGATGGACCTGGTCGTCTATGCTACCCCAAATGTGACGATCAGTTCCATGTACCCCCATGGCTTCGTGACCGACCCGTTGAAGCCCTGTAGGTCTGAGCCTATATAAGGTGTTAGGTGAGTCTCGTCCAGCTGGAGTATGGAGAAGAGTTGGGAGTACTAAATGAATGAGTTTACGTAATTCTAATATTAAATGGTGTTTCTTATTTTTTTTTATCATTTCTAACTTACCTATTCAATGGAAATGACGTGTCTTATTAAATTTTATATTAACATCAAGTGTTATGTCGTGTTGATAAATTTTATTAGATATTATATGATGTGTATTCATTGAATTTGAGAGTTATAAATTAGTATGATTGTATTGAGTTGTATTACATTTTTTTAAATCGACAAAAAGAATCATAAAAAGATATATTTTTTATTTGAAGCATAACCCGCGAACCCAATCCAACCCAGCCCATAAATCAATGGGTTGGTTAGGGTCGGTTTTATCGATAAAATTGCGAGTTGGAGGACGAACCAAACCCATTGAAGTTTGAATGGGTTGGGTAACAGTTTGGGCCAAATCCGATCCAACCCAACTCACGTACACCCCTAATAACCATATAGAAATAAACATCACACAACTTATATGAATAATTCATTAAAATCATATTTCAAAAATACATTCAACAACATTTTTGCATGCTTGAAAAATTATTCAAAGGCATTTAAATAACACAACCCATACTTCAGTAGTTGCTACAATAACATAGAGAACTTCCTAATGGAAAATTGGAAAATCCAAAAATAAAAAAATACCATTTGTTTAATGCCAACATTTGATTTGCACAATATAACATATCCTTCTTTAAGTTTGCAGAATTCAGTTAATGACATACATTTGAAAATCACAAATTTTAATTATAACGTTAATCAGTGCCTCCAAACTCAAGATGCATGAAGGAGTCAGAGCCATAATGTAAAATTACCTCACTAATGCATTAACCGATCCTGGATCGTTACACAAAAGGAATAACAGTGGAATAGGCCACATACAAATATACATACAGATGGTGATGAAGGAAAAAAATGAAGTTTTTCATACCTTCAAACGCAACATGATAATTGATATTATACAACCTCTAAATTATTTGGTTGATTTTAAGTAGGAATCTTGTCCCAACAAATTCACTTTCAGAACTGAAACATTTCAGAATTGAAAACGAATCCATTATAAGAAGAACAAAAAAGCTTACTTTTTAAATTTAAAATCTAAAAGGATTGTATGATAGCGGCAAGAAATGAAACAATTGTGGCAACATATAATTATTTTCAAAATTATGATTTAAAGAGAACATATCTCAAATGAATTGTTTGTAAATGAAATTGAAAATTTTAAAAGATATGGGTTTGTAACATAAACGAAAACAAATCCAATTTCATAACTGAAAAATAATTTCTTAATTGAAAACAAATCCATTATAAGAAGAATAAGAGAAAAAACTTTACCTTTTGAACTAAAAAATCCGATCTCATTGTATGACTATGCCACATACAGGTCGTGATGAAAATGTAGGCGGTGATGAAAATTTTAGAAAGAAAAAAATGAAGTTTTTCATACCTTCAAACAGATCTTTTGAGCTAGATGATAGTTGATATTATACAACCAAAATGTTGGCCTTATGTAGGATTATTCATCCCACCGAATCCAATTTCTGAAGTGGAAATAATTTCAGAATTGAAAACGAATCCATTATAAGAAAAATAACAAAAAAAAGTTTTACCTTTAAAACTAAAAATATACCCGGATTGTATGACAACTGCAAGAACTGACATGAATTCTAGCAGCATATCTTCCTTGAGTAAATCTTTTCTTTCCACTATTGTGTATGTTCGTGTCGAATCAATACTTGAATTCTATCACACTATTAAAGTAAAATAGGTGTTATGAGAGTTAAAGCAAAAATTCTAAATTGATTCCTACCTTTGCATCCATTACAAATACATTGAGAATACGAATAGTAAATTAAATTGTTTATCCAAGATCATATTTTGCATCTACATAATTTTCATGTAAATACATGAGAGTATAACAGTAAACAATCAATTTGGACAATTTGAAATATTTGAATTTAAAGCTTAAACATAAAAATTGAGATGTGGAAACAATTTTACAATTGGAAACGAATCAATTCTTAGAAGAATAAAATAAAATCTTACATTTTGATCAGAAAATTTGAACAAAACCATTATCGTTGTAATTTAACCGTTAACGAAAAAATGGGAGGGGGTTGATAAAGAACGACTTCTCCTTGGAAGACTTTGTTCATCATTCTTTGGTAGGCGACGCCAGCGTTTTTCAAGCCGAATGGTATTACGTTGTAGTAATAGTTGCCCGACTCTGTCATGAAAGTTGTGTTCCTTTTATCGCTTTTGGCCATGGGTATTTGATTATAGCCCGAATACGCGTCCATGAAAGATAACAATTTAAAACCTGCAGAATTATCAACTAATTTGTCTATGTTGTGGAGGGGATATGCGTCTTTAGGGCTGGACCAATTAAGATCGGTATAGTCAACACACATTCGCCATTTTCCATTTGATTTCTTTACAAGTACAACATTGGATAGCCAAGTAGTGTACTTGGCCTCCGAAATAAAATTTGCCTCTAGGAGGTCTTTTACAGCCTGTTCGGCAGCCTCCGCTTTCTCTGGAGACTGCTTTCGCCTACGTTGAGCTACAGCCCTAACAGCGGGGTCAATGATGAGCTAGTGGCAGGCCACCTCAGGGTCTAGCCCACGCATTTCTGAGGTGCTCCACGAGAACAGATCTGCATTGTCCCAGAGACAGGCTTTGAGCTACTTCCTCGCTAGGTCAGGGAGGCCGGTCCCGATCTTCACTTCTTTTTGGGGGTCTTCACCGAGCAGGACTAACTCAAACTCGCCATCCGGGATTGGGCGCATCGGATGGGAGGTCTCGCCGCTGCTGGTCGATGTGGAAGGACTGCTCGAGCGGTTGGATCTCTTTCCCCTTCCATTTTTGGTTCCTCTAGTCGTCCTCGGAGAAACGGATGTCGAGGTCGATGGAGTCGACGCGGGGCAGCGGCTTTGCCTCTTCGAATCTGCAGGGCAGAGTAGGCATGTTGGGAGTCTTTGGCTCGGCGCCGATGGTGTTTAGCCCTTTCGAGGCTGCTTCAAAGAATTTTCTGGCCGCTTCTATATCCATGTGCAGGGTGGCGACGAGCCCATTGGACGTGTAGTATTTCATCTTCAGGTGCACCGTGGAGGGTACATCCATCATTTCGGCCAGAGTCGGTCGCCCAAAGATGCACTGGTAGAGAGATGAATAGTCGATCACCAGGAATTGGACTTTGATGGACCTGGTCGTCTCTGCTACCCCAAATGTGACGATCAGTTCCATGTAACCCCATGGCTTCGTGACCGACCCGTTGAAGCCCTGTAGGTCTGAGCCTATATAAGGTGTTAGGTGAGTCTCGTCCAACTGGAGGATGGAGAAGAGCTGGGAGTACTAAATGAATGAGTTTACGTAATTCTAATATTAAATGGTGTTTCTTATTTTTTTTATCATTTCTAACTTACCTATTCAATGGAAATAACGTGTCTTATTAAATTTTATATTAACATCAAGTGTTAGGCCGTGTTGATAAATTTTATTAGATATTATATGATGTGTGTTCATTGAATTTGATAGTTATAAATTAGTATGATTGTATTGAGTTGTATTACATTTTTTTAAATCGACAAAAAGAATCATAAAAAAATATATTTTTTATTTGAAGCACAACCCGCGAACCCAATCCAACCCAACCCATAAATGAACGGGTTGGTTCGGGTCGGTATTAACAATAAAATTGCGAGTTGGAGGACGAACCAAATCCATTTAAGTTTGAATGGATTGGGTAACAGGTTAGGCCAAATCCGATCCAACCCAACCCACGTACAAACCTAATAACCATATAGAAATAAACATCACACAACTTATATGAATAATTCATTAAAATCATAATTCAAAAATACATTCAACAACATTTTTGCATGCTTGAAAAATTATTCAAAGGCATTTAAATAACACAGCCCATACTTCAGTAGTTGCTACAATAACATTGAGAACTTCCTAATGGAAAATTGGAAAATCCAAAAATAAAATAATACCATTTGTTTAATGCCAATATTTGATTTGCACAATATAGCATATCCTTCTTTAAGTTTGCAGAATTCAGTTAATGACATACATTTGAAAATCACAAATTTTAATTATAACGTTAATCAGTGCCTCCAAACTCAAGATGCGTGAAGGAGTCAGAGCCATAATGTAAAATTACCTCACTAATGCATTAATTGATCCTAGATCGTTACACAAAAGGAATAATAGTGGAATAGGCCACATACCTATATACATACAGATGGTGATGAAGCAAAAAAATGAAGTTTTTCATACCTTCAAACGCAACATGATAATTGATATTATACAACCTCTCAATTATTTGGTTGATTTTAAGTAGGAATCTTGTCCCAACAAATTCACTTTCAGAACTGAAACATTTCAGAATTGAAAACGAATCCATTATAAGAAGAACAAAAAAACTTACTTTTTAAATTGAAAATCTAAAAGGATTGTACGATAGCGGCAAGAAATGAAACAATTGTGGCAACATATAATTATTTTCGAAATTATGATTTAAAGAGAACATATCTCAAATGAATCGTTTGTAAATGAAATGAAAATTTTAAAAGATATGGGTTTGTAACAGAAACGAAAACAAATCCAATTTCATAACTGAAAAATAATTTCTTAATTGAAAACGAATCCATTATAAGAAGAATAAGAGAAAAAAACTTTACCTTTTGAACTAAAAAATCCGATCTCATTGTATGACTATGCCACATACAGGTCGTGATGAAATTGCAGGCGGTGATGAAAATTTTAGAAAGAAAAAAATGAAGTTTTTCATACCTTCAAACAGATCTTTTGAGCTAGATGATAGTTGATATTATGCAACCTAAATGTTGGTCTTATATAGGATTATTCATCCCAACGAATCCAATTTCAGAACTGGAAATAATTTCAGAATTGAAAACGAATCCATTATAAGAAAAATAACAAAAAAAAGTTTTACCTTTAAAACTAAAAATCTACCCGGATTGTATGACAACTGCAAGAACTGACATGAATTCTAGCAGCATATCCTCCTTGAGTAAATCTTTTCTTTCCACTATTGTGTATGGTCGTGTCGAATCAATACTTGAATTCTATCACACTATTAAAGTAAAATAGGTGTTATGAGTTAAAGCAAAAATTCTAAATTGATTCCTACCTTTGCATCCATTACAAATACATTGAGAATACGAATAGTAAATTAAATTGTTTATCTAAAATCATATTTTGCATCTACATAATTTTCATGTAAATACATGAGAGTATAACAGTAAACAATCAATTTGGAAAATTTGAAATATCTGAATTTAAAGCTTAAACATAAAAATTGAGAAGTGGAAACAATTTTACAATTGGAAACGAATCAATTCTTAGAAGAATAAAATAAAATTTTACATTTTGATCAGAAAATTTGAATAAAACCATTATCGTTGTAATTTAACCGTTAACAAAAAAATGGGGGGAGGGGGTTGATAAAGAACGACTTCTCCTCGGAAGACTTTGTTCATCATTCTTTGGTGTAAGTTCCTGGATTGGCTGGAATTTTGGTAAAACAACAAGGTGTTCAATGTTGATGTCATGGTGTTGATGTTGCAACATTAAGTCTTAACACTGGGCTGTGTTAAGTGGTTAAATTGCTGAAGTTTGGATGTCTGATGTCACATGTCCGATGTTGTGACATTAGATCTGCAGAATTAATAACATCAGGTTGTGATGTTGTTAGGGTTTGCGTGTTAGCTGGAATTGTGGAGAGCTGTTAGTCTCATTGGATGAGAATATCTTGGGATAGATATTTTCCGCTGCATAGGAGATCTGGTGCAGATTTGTAGGAGATTTAAAAGGTTGAAGTTTTGAAAAGATTTTAGGAGAAAATCTGTTTTAAATATTCAGTTTTAAATAACAAATCAAGTCAGATATTGTAGCAGTCCAAGCCCAATTCAGTTTGCTATTTAAAGCGCACAAGACCAAAGGAAAAGGTACAGAACAGAAAACATTCAGAAGATCAGGAGCTGGAGGCTTAGTATCTAGAGTTTGTTTAGAGTGCTTGTATTTACACTATTCTAGGGTTTGAATAGGTGTTGTGTTTCTGTCCTCTCTAAAAGCTGTGAAGCAATAGAGAGTGGTTGCTTGATCGAAGCTAGGAAGCAAGATCAAGGGTACTCAAAGTGGTTTCTTTGAGTGTTTGTAAGGGATTGTGTGGTGTTCTCATACCTAGGTGGTTTCTTAGGTAGAAAGTCATTAGTAGAGTATAAGTTTAGGAGATTGTCAACGGGTTGTTGAGTCTGTAAGTTATATCTACAAGTAGTGAATTCCATCCCTGGCTTGGGAGCCCCCAGAGTAGGTTGGTTGTAACCGAACTGGGTCAACAATTTTGTGTGTTGATTTTATTTCCATCTTGCAGTGTGTGTTGTTGTGACATCGTGTGTAACATCACATATCTGGTACCAGAATTTCAATTGGTATCAGAGCAGGCATCCTGCCTGGCTCTGGGTGAGATTTGGGGAAGATACTTTCTGGTGTGAAGATGGACAAAGAGGTTGGAGGATTTGTCAACAGACCCCCTATATTGGATGGCTCAAACTATGAGTATTGGAAGCCTAGAATCACTACTTTCTTAAAGTCATTGAACAGCAGAGCTTGGAAGGCTGTCATTAAAGAGTGGAAAGCTCCAGTTGTGTGTGAGAAAGATGATGCTGGCAAGGATAAAGAAGGCACATCAAAGCTGAAGCCTGAAGAAGAGTTGACCAAGGAGGAGGATGAGCTATCCCTTGGGAACTCTAAAGCCTTGAATGCTATATTCAATGGTGTGGATAAAAATATATTCAGGCTGATTAACTCATGTGAATCTGCCAAATGTGCATGGGATATATTGAAAACTACTCATGAAGGATCTTCTAGGGTAAGGATGTCAAGACTTCAGATTATAACATCTAAGTTTGACAGTCTGAAGATTAAGGATGATGAGACCATCCATGACTTCCACATGAGTGTGTTGGAGCTAGCAAATGCATCAGGTGCTCTTGGTGAGAAGATTCTAGAAGAGAAGCTTGTTAGGAAAATTCTTAGGTCCCTCCCTAAGAAGTATAAGATGAAGGTAACTGCCTTTGAAGAATCACAAGACATCAGCAAGATGAGAGTTGATGAGCTCATTGGATCTCTTCAAACTTTTGAGCTTGGTTTGAATGAGGAAGAACCAGAGAAGAAGCCCAAAAGTATAGCCTTGGTTTACACTCCTGCAGAAGCTAAGAAAGTTACAGATGATGAGTCTCAGGAAGATCTGTCTCAAGCCATTGTTATATTAGGAAGACAGTTCAACAAGGTGTTCAAGAGGATGACCAATAACTCCAAGCCTAATGTCAGGAACATCTCTTCTGACTACAGCAAGGCAAAAGAGAAGGATGAAGAGAAGACTGTCCAAGATAAAGGAGTTCAGTGCTTTGAGTGTGAAGGGTATGGACATGTCAAGAAAGAGTGTCCCACCTTCTTGAAAAAGCAGAAGAAAGGATTAACAGTTTCCTGGTCTGACTCTGATAGTGAAAGTGAAAGTGAGTCAGCAAAGCATGTTACAGCTTTGACAGGAATTGTTGAATCTGATGATGATAGTGATGGAGAAGTCACTTATGATGAGCTAGCTTCAACCTATAAAGAGATGTGCTTAAAGAGTGTTTAACTATGTCAGGAGAGGAATCAATAGAAGAAACAGATTGCTCAGCTAGAGAATGACAAAGCTGAATTGGAGAAAGAAGTCTTATGTGTCAAAGCTCATCTTAATCATATGACTAAATCTGTTAGAATGTTGAACAGTGGGACAGCCACTCTTGACAAGATACTACAGTCAGAAAAAGCTGCTGGAGACAAAGCTGGGATAGGTTATGTGGCTGAGGATAAGGGAACTTTAGAAGCAAGCACTTCAGGTTCAAAGAAGGAAGTGTCACAACCTTTGTCTTAACATCAGCCAAAGAAGCAGGATCCTACACCTAAGAAAGCTGATGTTTCACAACCTAAGAAGATTGAGAAGAAGACTGGTCCTAATCAGAAGAGAATGCAGCCTCAAGGAGCTAGTCAGTATATGCCTCCCCAATATCACAAAAGCATGCAAGCTGTCAGGTTCAAACAGAACATGACACATCAGATGTCTCAACATCAGGGAAACTGGCATGGATCTGGATACAACAGTGATGTGCCACATTACTATGGAAGAAGGAAGCCTCATCACCATAGGAGACAGCCTAGGAGACAGCATCCTCAGTACAGGAGAAGACAACCGCCTCATAGAAGGCAAGCCAACTATGGTAGAAGGAGACATCAATTTGGGTGGCAGCACCAACAGTATCATCATCATAATGGTAGAAGATATAACCAATTCAGAGATGACAGAGTTAGATGTTTCTATTGTGGAAGGTTTGGACATATGCAGTACTCTTGTTTTAAACTGCATGGTTTTCCACAATCTGCTCCTCAAAGAAATTTAAAGGAGGTCAGGCCCAAAGTTGTTAAACAATGGGTTCCTAAGGAGAAGATGAAATGTCTTTTAGCCCACACATCAGATGAACATTCTGCTATGGATGCATGGTACTTTGACAGTGGATGTTCAAAGCACATGACTGGATCCAAGAAGCATTTGGTAGAGTTCAATCCTTGCCATGCAAATGATGTTATTTTTGGCAATGGTGAAAAAGGAGTAGTAGAAGGAGTTGGAAGAGTGAAGAATCATGATGGTCTTGCTCTTGATAATGTGCTCCTTATTCAAGGGTTCAGTGCTAATTTAATTAGCATAAGTCAACTTTGTGATGAAGGTTACAAGGTAAGCTACACCAAAGATGAATGTGTGGTAGCTGATGAGCAGAATGAGGTAGTGATGAAGGGAGTAAGATCCAAAGATGATTGCTATCAGTGGATACCTCAAGTGAACAGCTTATCTAGTGATGATGTTGTAACATCAGATGGGGACATCAAGTGTGAAAGTATGGTGAAAAGTCAATCTGGGTTAATGACTTATGGTGCTGATGATGTGTTAAAAGCCAACTTGAGTAGTCAGTTATATGAGCAAGATGAAGGAGTCAACAATGCTGATGGAAGGATCAAAAGTTGTGACCTTAAGAAGGGTTGGGAGCTGAATACGTGCAAGGCCAAGAAAGATGGCAACCTGACTAATGACTCCTATAGTTCAGAAGAAAATTTTCACAAATTGACAATCCTTAGGTTGGAAGATGCAGATGTTAGAGCTAATGATGAACTAATTGCAAAAGTGGTTCCTGGGGTTGCTAAACGACTGAAATCAAGGAAGAGGAAAGCTATTGAGTCACCTCCAAAGATGAGAACAGCTAAGCAGAAGATCTATGTGGATGGTACTACAAAATCCAGGAGTAAAGTGTTCATCTCTTCCAGAAATAGGAAGATCAGAGATAAGTCTGATGATAATGTCCAGGATATCTCTCAAATGAAGGAAGCCGTTGTTGTTAGAACTTCTGAGAAAATTCAAAAGGCCATACTAGATAACATTCTTGTGTTTTTCATAAAATGGTGGAAGTATGTTCTGGAAAAGGAATTTGGTATAGATACTCTGGATATGGTTGAGTTTGCTAGGATATGGTTCAGAGAGGGTGTGGGAACTCATGGTATTCAGGTGTGTATGAATAAGTTGCTCTGACTGTGTTTTATTGGGAGCTTCTTGAAGGACTTCTTTGTGCAATGAGTCCTTTGAATGGTGATGAGAAGTTGATGTTATAACATCATGTTTGCTGGTGGTTAGATCTGGAAGATGATTAAGATTGGACATGTGGAGTTGGATGCTCTAGCATTTTGGTCAAAAGAGGTGGAGATTTTGGTCATGTGTTTAGTAGTTTGTTCTGGCTAAGCATGACTACTGTATTTCAAGACTTCACCAGTTTCAACAACTACTGGTGGATGTAAGGATAGAGGATTTGTGATCTCTTGAAGAGACTGGATCTCAGTAAAGCTTATAAGTAAGCTGAGAATTTGTGGAGTTTGTGACACAGTGTTGAGGTTGGATTATTTTGCTGATAGTAAATCCAGTAGTGAAGCATATGTAATACCCTGGTGTCAAGAGTGTCAAGAGTATCCTTGGTGAAGGATGTCTTTGTTCTGGATCTGAAGCTTAGTGCTTACATTATATCTAAAGGGCATCTACATAGTCATACGGGAGAATGATGAAGTAGAAGGTTTGCCATGGATGGTGAAGATGGATTGTGTGATAGCCTTTGGTGAAAGGGACAGTGGTACCAAAATGCATGTAAATGTGCTCAAATGTTCATCTCCATCTAGAGCATTTGTTAATCATGACAGGGGGAGTGCTTGTCTATGGATTTTGCAGCAAAGATTGCATGTTGATCAAGCTTGTGGAGATTGGTTGCCTCTTATGAGGATATAATGTCAGATAACATGTTATGACATTAGGATGTTGATTGGTGTTTTGGTGTGACCTTGAATGGTTCTAGTCATATGAAGCAAATTATTTGAATCTTGTGCGGAGATGTCTGAAGACAAGATTGAATCATGGCCTTGAATAGATTGTACACTTGTCTTGGTGTGTGTTATTCTAAGTGTGAGGAGTTGACTTAGAGTTCAGTGGAAGGCATTGTGTGTGTGCTTCAGATCTTGTGGATGATTGTGTGAAGCCTTCATAACTGGATGGATGAAGAATATGTCTGGATTTTTAAAATGTGGATATTGCTGACAGAAGAAGTATGGTTTTGTACAGGGTGTCATAGGACATACATGTTGAGGTTTGTCTAATAGTGGCTAAAAAGGGGGAGAAGTAGCCAAAGAAAGAAAGCCAAAAGTTCAACTGATGTAGTTTTAAAGACTGATGTAGTTTTAAAGGCTGTCGAAAAGAGTTGCTGTCAAAGGAATTTGGTTGCTATAGTGCAGATATTAAGGGGGAGAATCTGCTGAAATGCTAAACACAGTTGCTATGCTGGCATTTGTATTAAGGGGGAGTTTAGACTGAGCTGCTAGTGAAGATATCATAGCATTTGAAGAGTGCAGTCAAGCAGACATTAAGGGGAGAAGTGCTGCACATTGTGAGCTACTGAACAGCTGTGATGCTGGTTCATGTTTTTTAGGGGGAGCACCAATTGGCAGTTGTCAATAATGAAGATGGTGCTGCAACAGATCAAGTGATGAAGAATATGAAGATTGTCAAACTGCTGCTGATGAAGATTTCAAATTACTGAAGATTTTCCGCTGCTGAAGACTCTGAGGGTTCAGAGGGTGTTTTAGCCAAAATTAGCCAAAGGGGGAGATTGTAAGTTCCTGGATTGGCTAGAATTTTGGTAAAACAACAAGGTGTTCAATGTTGATGTCATGGTGTTGATGTTGCAACACTGAGTCTTAACACTGGGCTGTGTTAAGTGGTTAAATTGTTGAAGTTTGGATGTCTGATGTCACATGTCCGATGTTGTGACATTAGATCTGCAGAATTAATAACATCAGGTTGTGATGTTGTTAGGGTTTGCGTGTTAGCTGGAAAGCTGTTAGTCTCATTGGATGAGAATATCTTGGGATAGATATTTTCCGCTGCATAGGAGATCTGGTGCAGATTTGTAGGAGATTTAAAAGGTTGAAGATTTGAAAAGATTTTAGGAGAAAATCTATTTTAAATATTCAGTTTTAAATAACAAATCAAGTCAGATATTGTAGTAGTCCAAGCCCAATTCAGGTTGCTATTTAAAGCGCACAAGACCAAAGGAAAAGGTACAGAACAGAAAACATTCAGAAGATCAGGAGCTGGAGGCTTAGTATCTAGAGTTTGTTTAGAGTGCTTGTATTTACACTATTCTAGGGTTTGAATAGGTGTTGTGTTTCTGTCCTCTCTAAAAGCTGTGAAGCAATAGAGAGTGGTTGCTTGATCGAAGCAAGGAAGCAAGATCAAGGGTACTCAAAGTGGTTTCTTTGAGTGTTTGTAAGGGATTGAGTGGTGTTCTCATACCTAGGTGGTTTCTTAGGTAGGAAGTCATTAGTAGAGTATAAGTTCAGGAGATTGTCAACGGGTTGTTGAGTCTGTAAATTATATCTACAAGTAGTGAATTCCATCCCTGGCTTGGTAGCCCCCAGAGTAGGATGGTTGTAACCGAATTGGGTCAACAATTTTGTGTGTTGATTTTATTTCCATCTTGCAGTGTGTGTTATTGTGACATCGTGTGTAACATCACATATCTGGTACCAGAATTTCATTTGGTAGGCGACGCCAGCGTTTTTCAAGCCGAATGGCATTATGTTGTAGTAATAGTTGCCCGACTCGGTCATGAAAGTTGTGTACCTTTTATCGCTTTTGGCCATGGGTATTTGGTTATAGCCCGAATACGCGTCCATGAAAGATAACAATTTAAAACCAGCAGAATTATCAACTAATTTGTCTATGTTGGGGAAGGGATATGCGTCTTTAGGGCAGGACCTATTAAGATCGGTATAGTCAACACACATTCGCCATTTTCCATTTGATTTCTTTACAAGTACAACATTGGACAGCCAAGTAGTGTACTTGACCTCCGAAATAAAATTTGCCTCTAGGAGGTCTTTTACAGCCTGTTCGGCAGCCTCCCCTTTCTCTGGAGACTGCTTTAGCCTACGTTGAGCTACAACCCTAACAGTGGGGTCAATGATAAGCTAGTGGCAGGCCACCTCAGGGTCTAGCCCAGGCATTTCTGAGGCGCTCCACGAGAACAGATCTACATTCTCCCAGAGACAGGCTTTGAGTTGCTTCCTCGTTAGGTCAGGGAGGCCGGTCCCGATCTTCACTTCTTTCTGGGGGTCGTCACCGAGCAGGAGTAATTCAAACTCGCCATCCGGGATTGGGCGCATCGGATGGGAGGTCCCGCCGCTGCTGGTCGATGTGGAATGACTGCTCGAGCTTGGCTGGATCTCTTTCCCCTTCCTTTTTTGGTTCCTCTAGTTGTCCTCGGAGAAACGGATGTCGAGGTCGATGGAGTCGACGCGGGGCAGCGTCTTTGCCTTTTCGGATCTGCAGGGCAGAGTAGGCATGTTGGGAGTCTTTGGCTCGGTGCCGATGGTGTTTAGCCCTTTCGAGGCTGCTTCAAAACATCTTCTGGCCGCTTCTATGTCCACTGCAGGGTGGCGACGAGCCCATTGGACGTGTAGTATTTCATCTTCAGGTGCACCGTGGAGGGTACATCCATCATTTCGGCCAGAGTCGGTCGCCCGAAGATGCACTGGTAGAGAGATGGATAGTCGATCACCAGGAATTGGACTTTGATGGACCTGGTCGTCTCTGCTACCCCAAATGTGACGATCAGTTCCATGTACCCCCATGGCTTCGTGACCGACCCGTTGAAGCCCTGTAGGTCTGAGCCTATATAAGGTGTTAGGTGAGTCTCGTCCAGCTGGAGTATGGAGAAGAGCTGGGAGTACATGATATCGATCGAGCTTCCCTGGTCTACCAGAATATGGCGAACGTCAAAATTGGCCATTTGTTCCCTCACAAGCAGAGGGATACTGGCGTTGGGAGCCCCACCGATGAGTTCTTCGCGGTAGAAGGTGATGGGGACAGAGTCTCCCCCGACCTTGTCAAGGGTGGTGCTTCGGTTCAAGCTGGTGCTGATGAGGTGCTCGAACTTTCTCTTGACCGACTCGACGGTCACTTTATTGAATTCCCCCCCCCCCCCTGATATGACCATGGCGGAGGGGAAGGTTTCCCAGGGGCTGTGTGAGGAGAAGTAGAGAGGGGTGTTGAGCCCATCAGGGATATAAAAGTCTTCCGACCGCGAGATGTTCATTGCGACCTGAAGACCGATGTCGTCCGATGGTGGGGTCTCCTCTTCGACCTTCTTAGACTCTAGGGCATCCTGCCGGGGAGCGTCCTTCTTCTTGGCAAATTATTTCTAAAATTCTGGCCTATGCAGACAGCAGATGTCCTAACACATGTCAAGACATTGTGCTACATAATCATTTAAACTCAGAGGCGCAACAGCAGGCTGATACCTTGAATATCAGAACTGCACAATCACATATGTCATGACATCTGATCCAACATCTCAGTCAAAAACAATAACAAAACTGTAAATTGCAGAATGTTAAATAAGACATTATGTGTTAACCCAGTTCGGTGCAAATCACCTACATCTGGGGGATACCAATCCAGGACGAAGACTTCACTATCTGTAGAATTGTTACAAAGCTAAACTCCCCTGTTTACAACTTTATACCTAACATTTACCCAATGAACATCTTTACCAAGGCTAAACTCAAACTTTTACAACCCTGATATGAGATACCCCACTCACATCCTAATCACAACCTGTTAAATCTCTGTCTTCTGCCAATACAGAACATGTCGCGGTTTCTTGGCCTTCAAGTTATCTTGGACTTGCTTCAAAGCTTTGTCAAAGAACAATACAACAACCATTACCTACAGGTTTCTGGTTGTGTCCCTGTACTTATGCCTTCCACCCTGCATCCCATATTACAGAGTGGAGACCTACAACTCCTAAGAGAGCCAACGACTCTCAAACATTAAACCCTTATTCAACACAAGAGAACTAGGTTACAAAGTTATAAGTGATACAAAAGTACAGTCCATAACCCTAGGTCTAAGTCTCCTTATATAGTCTTCTGTTGTCTTGGGCTTTCAATCTTCTCTCCTGTGATTCCTTGATCCACTCCTTAATTCTTGCAACAGATTAAAACTTGCTAACTTAATAAGTCAGTCAGGATGTCGAGTCACAATGCTGAGACATTTCCTTCGACATCTTTTTCTTTTGCAGATTCTTCAACTATATCATCAGAATGTATTAGCAAAAAATGTAGTCAAACAACAGGTGCTTTCAATCTCCCCCTTTTAACAAGTTTTGGCTAAAACATTTTCTTCTGCTTTCTACTGTCAGCAAGACTCCTACATCAAGACTCATCTTGAGAATTGATTGGAGCTAAGGTCTGAGAGAGTCTCCCCCTTAACACAATCCCCCTCCTCTCACGAGAGGTCTTGAGAACTAGAAGACTCCCCTAAAAAAGAAACAGCAGTTATAGACTTCATAACACTGAGAACATAGATTGCGTAACTCAAGTCACAAGACACAACCTGCTTCACAACTCAGATCACAAGACACAAGACAAAAAAAAAGATTGTTAAGATGTCAGAATATCTTAACCAACATTCTTACAAAACAACTGCAGGAATGTACCCAATCTTAGACATCATCAGAAAATCATTCTCCCCCTTTTTAGCCAAAACTTGGCAAAAGTGACCAAGACAATTCCAAATCCAGACGCAACATATCTAGATTTTGAAGAACCCCGTTTGTCACCAACCCAGAGATAGTATTAAGACGAAGAAGAACAAAGTACTCTTATTTATAGCCGAGCCGTTTCGTTAGGAAGTAACGTGTAACGCCCCGGGTTTTTGTTAGATTTATTTAATCGAGTCTATTTAATTATTTTTGTTTTTATATTATTTTATTCTTGAATTTTATTTGGCAATATATTATTTTTCATTGTTGTTATGTTTTATCGCGTTTTGGGAGCGGTTGCGAGATATTTGAGTGTAGGGGTATTTTGGTCTTTTTGGCTTGGTTAGATATTATGTTTTTCATAAAATAGGATATAGAGAGAAAAGTAGAGAGAAAAGAAAGAGAAGAAGGAAAAGAGAAAGAAAAGAAGAAAAAAGAGGAAAACTTGGAGTTTAAGGAATTGAATCAACCGACATTTAAAAACACGATTAATCGGGTAAGGGTCCGAAACTCGGTTATTCTATACTTGTGTATGATTATGTATGTATGTATTTGTTTGATATTTGGTTGAAATTGAATAGAGAACTAAAAACATTACTATGTTGAGATTGTTAGAATTTGATACAATTTGTGTCAGAAATCATGTTTTAAGGTTCCTTATTGCTGAAACATGTTAGTTATATGTTATTGTGCATCCAATTGGTAGTATGTTGATGTTTAGGTGAGATTTGGAGAGGTTTTGGATGAATTTCGCAGCAGAAATTCTGCAGGAAAAATTATGGGTTTCGCTGCCCATACGCGTAGCAGGCATTGCAATACGCGTATTGGTTAGGGCAATACGCGTATGGCAAGGGGAAATGGGGCATTACGCGTATGGAAAACCCATTTTTCACGGCCCTCTGCTGATATGCGTAATGGTACGCGTAAGGGGAAAGGCAGTACGCGTATCAAGTGAGCCAATAAGCGTATGGGGGTTTTAGTGGAATTTTTTGGGAGAAATCAGTCTCTGCCCATACGCGTATCACTTTGGGAAGTACGTGTATGGATGGGAGAGTGAGCTGGGCAATATGCGTATGGCCCAAGGCAATACGTGTAGGACCAAAGAGGGTGCAGAATTTTCCCGATTTCGCGTCCGATGCCGTAACTTTTGATCCGTAACTTGGATCGAGGCATTCTTGGTACCGTTGGAAAGCTATTGAAATGTTCTTTCTTATTAAAATGGTTTTGAGATTGTTGGCCGATTTAATTATGTCGAGAATTTGGGAATGTGTCGTTTTGTTGACTTTTAGCATAGTAATTGTGTGTAATTGATGTGTTATCATGCAATATGCTTTTGATATATATCGTATGACTTGTGTGATGTTATATGATGTGAACGCATGTGATGAAATGTTGTGATGATGGTTTGTGGCCTAAGGGAAAGTAAATGCATTGTGTGGTATTTGATTGTATATGCATGATTATGGATGTTGAAATGGTTCACATGGTTGTATGTGTGTATGCATTGGATTGTAATGAGCCATTGTATGCCAAACATCATGATATGTATTCTTGTGATGTCGCGTGCCCTAGTGGGTGTGAGCGACGAAACAGTTCCAGAGGGAATCCACTATAACATCATGTGCCTTATACAAAGAGGTGTGAGTGATGATTATAGACGATTGTGTGCCTTATACAAAGAGGTGTGAGCGATCGAGTCGTGTGCCTTATACAAAGAGGTGTGAGCGATCCATAAACGTCGTGTGCCTTATACAAAGAGGTGTGAGCGACGCGGAACATCGTTTGCCCGACGGGGAGTTACACTAAGTAACAAACGATGATTCCAATAATTCCTGAGTGAATTAATGATGAGATGATGGATGGAACGGTACCGCATGGCATTGCATAGAGTCGTTGTGTCGGTCTCTGTGCATTTGAATAAATCATGAATGGATTGATTTTGTGTGGAATTGTGAATGGAATTGATGAGTTGATACATATATATATATATATATGTTGGTGATAAATGTATGGAGCATGATTGTTAAGCCTTTGTGAAGGATGTATGAGATATGAATTGTGTTGTTTTGTATTTGAATTATGGTGTAAGTTGTGGTGAGAATGTTTTATATGTGTGTTTTGTGTAATTATATAATTGTATGTAATTATATTATAATTGTGTTTCTCACCCTTCTGCTGGTTTGAATGCTCTATGAGGCATTGCAGATTAGATGTTGGAGGTCATTTTGTGAAGATTATGTCTTCATTCTTTTGTCGGTCGGCTCTGATATGTAGCACCGGGTAGTCGGGGAGATCGTTTGTGATTTATGTGACATTATGTATATATATCTTTTGGATTGTACATGTATGACTCTGTATATGACAGACAAACTTTTTATGTTATATATATGAGATTCCAGTTGTAGATTTTCCGCTTTTATTCTGTATCTGAATTGTGGGTGTTAGGAACTGAGTTCCTCTATTATGTGCTACCTGATTGTTGCATATCTATATGAGCAGGTTTTTGTAATTTCATTTACTTTGATGTGACGCTCTCGTCTATGCCGTGAATGTTTTAATTCTACTCTGATTAATTGGTATCGCTTTAATTGTTTGGGGGTATAGATTGGGGGTGTTACATTAAGTGGTATCAAAGACAGTTTGTGTCAGTCCGTGTCGGTCGTTGTGTTTGGGTGAGATGTTTGTTTAACCATAGTTGCTATTATTGGATATGAACAGAATATGGCTAGTAGGAGTGATGCTGCTCTTGCTGCTGCTATGCAAGCTATGGCTCAGGCTGTGAGGGGTGCACCTAATGCTGGTGGGAATGATGAGTTCAGGAAGAACAAACCGCCTGTCTTCAAAGGAAGGCATGATCCTGATGGTGCACAGATTTGGCTTAAGGTGAGATTGGGTGCTCACATGTTGCAGGAGGAGGCTGATGATTGGTGGGTTAGTGCACGTCATGTGTGGGAAGCTACAGGTGAAGTGGTCACTTGGGCTTTGTTTAGCAGGGAGTTTTTGAGGAAGTATTTTCCTGAAGATGTTAGAGGAAAGAAAGAGATAGAGTTCTTGGAGTTGAAACAAGGTAACATGTCTGTTGTTGATTACGCTGCTAAGTTTGTGGAGCTTGTTCAGTTTTATCCACATTATGCTGAAGCAACTGTGGAGTTTTCCAAATGTGTGAAGTTTGAGAACGGGTTGCGTCCTGAGATTAAGCAGGCAATTGGTTATCAAAGAATTATGAGGTTTTCGAATTTGGTGGATTGTTGTAGAATTTATGAGGAGGATAACAAAGCTCGTTCTACTCATTATAAGAGTGTGAACGAAAGGAAAGGAAAGCAACCGTTTCGTGGTGGTCCTTATGTGTCACCAGCTGACAAGGGTAAGCAAAGGGCTAATTTTGATAAAAGGCCAAGTGGGGGAGGTATGTCTAATCCTCTGAGATGTTTTAGGTGTGGTGACTTAGGACATCGTCAGTTTGAATGTAGAAAGGATATGAGGAAGTGTTCCAGTTGTGGAGGTATAGGACATGTAACAGCTGAGTGCAAGAAGAATGTGGTGAAGTGTTTCAACTGTGGGGAAGCTGGTCATATTAGTACGAAGTGTCCGAAACCAAAGCAAGCTCAAGCTGGAGGGAAAGTATTTGCATTGGCAGGAACTCAGCCTACTAGTGCAGATCGTCTGATCAGAGGTACTTGTTTTATTAAAAGTACGCCTTTAGTTGCTATTATTGATACCGGAGCGACTCATTCGTTTATTTCGTCTGAGTGTGCGAAGCGTTTGAATATTTTATTGTCTTCGATGGGTGGAGAGATGGTTATTGATACTCCAGCAATGGGGTCGGCAACTACTTCTTTGGTTTGCTTAAGTTGTCCTTTGACCATTTATGGTAAGGATTTTGAGATGGATTTGGTGTGTATGCCGTTGGAGGGTTTAGATGTGGTTCTGGGAATAAATTGTTTGCGGTTCAATCGAGTTCATATCGATTGTTATCATAAGTTGGTACAATTTCCTTCTCTTGAAGAAGACGAGGAATCGAGTTTCTTATCTACCAAAGAGTTGAAGAAACTTTTGGCGGATGAAGCTCAGTTGTTCGGGTTATTTGCATCGTTGACTGTGGATAGTCAAGTTGCAATTGATGTGTTTCCTGTTGTGTGTGATTTTCCAGAGGTGTTTCCGGAGGATATTTCAGATGTGCCGCCAGAGAGAGAGGTGGAGTTTTCTATAGATCTAGTTCTTGGTACTAGGCCTGTATCTATGGCACCTTATCCTATGTCGACATCTGAGTTGGTTGAGTTAAAGAAGTAGTTGAATGAATTCTTAGAAAAGAGGTTTGTGAGGCCGAGTGTATCGTCTTGGGGTGCTCCAGTTTTATTGGTGAAGAAGAAAGATGGAAGTATGCGATTGTGTATTGATTATCGCCAGCTGAATAAGGTGACGATTAAGAATAAGTATCGTCTTCCGAGAATTAATGATCTGATGGACCAGTTGGTAGGTGCGTGTGTGTTTAGTAAGATTAATTTGAGGTCGGGTTATCATCAGATTAGAGTGAAAGAGGAAGATATTCAGAAGATGGCTTTTAGGACACGCTACGGACATTACAAATATTCTGTGATGTCGTTCGGGGTTTCTAATGCACCGGGTGTGTTTATGGAGTATATGAATCGTATTTTCCATGAGCATTTGGATCGATTTGTTGTTATGTTTATTGATAACATCTTGATTTATTCTATGTCCCGGGAGGATCATACGGAGAATTTGCGTATTGTATTGCAAGTTTTGAAGGAAAAGAGACTTTTTGCCAAGTTGTCCAAGTGTGAGTTCTGGTTGTCAGAAGTGAGTTTTCTTGGGCATGTGATTTCAGGTAATGGTATTGTTGTGGATCCATCTAAAGTAGATGCAGTTCTACATTGGGAGGCTCCTAGATCTGTTAATGAAATTAGAAGCTTTTTGGGTTTAACGGGATATTATCGAAGATTCATTGAAGGATTTTCCAAGTTAGCACTTCCTTTGACCCAACTGACTTGTAAAGGTAAAGCGTTTATTAGGGATATTCAGTGTGAGGAAAGTTTTAGTGAGCTGAAGAGAAGATTGACTACAGCTCCGATTTTGATCTTACCGAATCCTAGTGAATCGTTTGTGGTGTATTGCGATGCGTCTTTGATTGGTTTAGGTGGGGTGTTGATGCAAGAAGGTAAGGTTGTGGCTTATGCTTCGAGGAAATTGAGGGTTCATAAGAAGAATTACCCTACTCATGATTTGGAATTAGCGGTTGTGGTTTTTGTGTTGAAAATTTGGAGGCATTATCTCTACGGTGCAAGATTCGAAGTCTTTAGTGATCATAAGAGTTTGAAATACTTGTTTGATCAGAAAGAGTTGAATATGAGGCAACGGAGATGGTTGCAATTTTTGAAGGATTACGATTTTAGCTTGAATTACCATCCTGGTAAAGCTAATGTGGTAGCCGATGCGTTAAGCCGGAAATCTTTGCATATGTCCGCTTTGATGGTTAAAGAGTGGGAACTTTTGGAAGCATTTAGAGATTTGAGTTTGGTGTGTGAATTGACATTTGACAGCGTGAGGCTTGGTATGTTAAAGGTCACTAATGAGTTTCTGTTGACCGTTAGCGAGAAACAGAGGTTGGATGTGAAATTTGTCGATTTGATGACGGTTGGAGATAAAGATGTGAATGGGGACTTTAAAGTGGATGATCAGGGTGTTTTGAGATTCCGTGGTAGAATTTGTATTCCTGATGATTCGGACTTGAAAAAGATGATTTTAGAGGAAGGACACCGGAGTAATTTGAGTATACATTCGGGAGCTAATAAGATGTATCAAGATTTGAAGAAGATCTTTTGGTGGTCCGGATTGAAGAGGGATGTGGCTCAGTTTGTTTATGCGTGTTTGACGTGTCAGAATTCGAAAGTAGAACATCAGAAGACTAGTGGATTATTGCAACCGTTGGATATTCCCGAGTGGAAATGGGACAACATTTCTATGGATTTTGTAACAGGGTTGCCGAATACACAGAGGGGACATAATGCCATTTGGGTGGTTGTGGATAGAATGACTAAATCGGCGCATTTCATTCCGATTGACATCAGTTTTTCTTTGGAGAGGTTGGCTGAGATTTATATCCGTGTGATTGTGAAGCTACATGGTGTTCCGTTGTGTATTGTTTCAGATCAAGATCCGAGGTTTACTTCCAGATTTTGGGAAAGTTTGCAAAAGGAGTTAGGTTCCAAGTTGAGGTTGAGTTCTGCTTATCATCCTCAGACGGATGTTCAGACCGAGAGAACTATTTAGTCGTTGGAAGATTTGCCGAGAGCTTGTGTTCTTGAGCAAGGTGGTGCTTGGGATAGTTATCTTTTGTTGGTTGAATTCACGTATAACAACAGTTTCCATTCGAGTATTGGAATGGCACCTTTTGAAGCGTTGTATGGAAGAAGATGTCGTACACCTTTGTGTTGGCATGAATCTGGTGAGAGTTTGGTGGTTGGACCGGAGTTAATTCAACAAACTACGGAAAAGGTGAAACTTATTCGTGAGAAAATGAAGGCTTCTCAGAGTAGGCAGAAGAGTTATCATGATCGAAGGAGGAAAGATCTTGAGTTTCAAGAGGGCGATCATGTATTTTTTAGAGTTACACCGGTAACGGATGTTGGTCGTGCATTGAAGTTGAAGAAGCTTACTTCTCGGTTTATTGGTCCTTACCAGATATCCGCGAGAGTGGGTGCTGTGGCTTATCGGGTGGCGTTGCCGCCGAGTCTTTCGAATTTGCATGATGTGTTCCATGTTTTACAGCTTCGGAAGTATGTTCCGGATCCGTCGCATGTGATTCCGATGGATGAGGTTGAGGTAAGGGAGAACCTTACGGTTGAGGCATTACCAGTGAGAATTTTGGATCGCGAGTTGAAGCGGTTAAGAGGCAAGGATATTGCGCTTGTGAAAGTGGCGTGGGGAGGCGCTGCTGGGGGCAATTTGACTTGGGAGTTGGAGAGTCGGATGCGGGAGTCGTATCCGGAGTTGTTCGTCTCAGGTAATATTTTTTAGGACGAAAATTTCTAAGTGGGGGAGAGTTGTAACGCCCCAGTTTTTGTTAGATTTATTTAATCGAGTCGATTTAATTATTTTTGGTCTTTATATTATTTTATTCTTGGTTATTATGTTTTATCGCGTTTTGGGAACGTTTGCGAGAAAATTGAGTGTAGGGGTATTTTGATCTTTTTGGCTTGGGTAGATATTGTTTTTCATTAAAATAGAACATAGAGAGAAAAATAGAGAGAAAGAAAAAGAGAAGAAAGAAAAGAGAAAGAAAAGAAGAAAAAGAGGAAAACTTGGAGAGTAAGAAATCGATTCAACCAACACTTCGAAGCACGATTAATCGGGTAAGGGTGTGAAACTCGGTTATGCTATGTTTGTGTATGATTATGTATGTGTGTGTTGGAAAGTTTGTTGGGTTTTTCATAGTTTTCAATTCTAGGTCGAATGAGAGAAATTGATGTTTTCGCGGTTGAAATGCGGTATAAATACGGTAGAATACTTGTTGTTATGATTGGAATGTATTTTGATTGTTATGTTGTGGTTTGGAAGTGTTTTGGTGGGGAAAATGGTGAGTTGGAGGGAGTAACAGCGCTGCTGCGAATCCCAGAATTCGCAGGTTCGCACTGTGAATGGGCAGCGAAGGGGAAAGCGAAGGTTCGCTGGGGATTCGCATTGCGAAGAGGAAAGCGAAGGCTCGCGAGGGCTTCGCAGTGAGAATGGGTAGGCGAATGTTCTCCAGCAGTTCGCAAAGCGAACTTTATGCCCTTTTTCTTCTGACTTGGTTCGCTGAGGATTCGCATTGCGAATGGGAAAGCGAACATGACAGATTTTTCCATTTTGTTCTTGTCATAACTTTTGATCCGTAACTCGGATTGAGGGGAGGTCGGATGCGTTGGAAAGCTACTAAGATGTTCTTTCTTATAAAAATGGATTTAGGATTGTTGGTCGATTTAATTATGTCGGGAATTTGGAAATGTGTCGTTTTGTCGACTTTTACCGTCGTAATTGTATGTAATTGATGTGTATCATGCAATGTGCTTTTGATATATATATATATATATATATATATATATATATATATCGTATGACTTGTGTGATGTTATATGATGTAAATGCATGTGATGAAATGTTGTGATGATGGTTTGTGGCCTAAGGGCAAGTAAATGCATTGTGTGGTGTTTGATTGTATATGCATGATTATGGATGTTGGAATGGTTCACATGGGTGTATATGTGTGCATTTGATTGTCATGAGTCATTGTATGCCAAGCATCATGATATGAATTCTTGTGATGTCGTGTGCCCTAGTGGGTGTGAGCGACGAAACGATTCCAGAGGGAATCCGCTATAACATCGTGAGCCTTATACCGAGAGGACCTAAAGTGATAATTATAGGCGATCGTGAGCCTTATACAAATAGGACCTAAAGCGATCGGATTGTGAGCCTTATACCAATAGGACCTAAAGCGATCCATAAACGTCGTGAGCCTTATACCAAGAGGACCTAATGATGAGAATGATGGATGGAACGGTACCCGCATTGCATTTGCATAGAGTCGTTGTGTCGGTCTTTTTGCATTTGCATAAATCATGAATAGATTGATTTGGTGTGGAATTGTGAATGAAATTGATGAGTTGATATATATATATATATATATATATATATATATATATATATATATATATATATATATATATATATATATATATTGGTGATAAATGCATTGAGCATGATTGATATGCCTTTGTGATGGATGTATGAATTATGGATTGTGTTGTTTTGTATTTGATTTAGGGTGTAAGTTGTGGTGAGAATGTTTTATATGTGTATTTTGTGTAATTATATAATTGTATGCAATTGTATTATAATTGTGTTTCTCACCCTTCTGCTGTTTCGAATGCTCTATGAGGCATTGCAGATTAGATGTTGGAGGTCTTTTTGTGAATCCTAGGTCTTCATTCTTTTGTCGGTCGGCTCTGATATATAGCACCGGGTAGTCGGGGAGATCGTGTGTGATTATGTGTATATGTATATGTTTCTTTTTGGATTGTACATGTATGACTCTGTATATGACATACAAACTTTTCATGTTATATATATGAGATTTCAGTTGCAAATTTTCCGCTTTTATTTTGTACCTGAATTGTGGGTGTTAGGAACTGAGTTCCTCTGTTTGTATTACTACCTGATGGTTGCATATCTATATGAGCAGGTTTTTGTGAATTTCCGTCATTTTGATGTGACGCCTCCGTCTATGCCGTGAATGTTTTAATTTTACTCTGATTAATTGTTATCGCTTTAATTATTTAGGGGTATAGATTGGGGGTGTTACAGTGGGTGTTGTGGCTTATCGGGTGGCGTTACCGCCGAATCTTTCGAATTTGCATGATGTGTTCCATGTTTCACAACTTCGGAAGTATGTTCCGGATCCGTCGCATGTGATTCCGATGGATGAGATTGAGGTAAGGGAGAACCTTACGGTTGAGGCACTACCAGTGAGAATTTTGGATCGCGAGTTGAAGCGGTTAAGAGGCAAGGATATTGTGCTTGTGAAAGTAGCGTGGGGAAGCGCTGCTGAGGGCAATTTGACTTGGGAGTTGGAAAGTCGGATGCGGGAATCGTATCTGAAGTTGTTTGTCTCAGGTAATATTTTCGAGGACGAAAATTTCTAAGTGGGGGAGAGTTGTAACGCCCCGGGTTTTTGTTAGATTTATTTAATCGAGTCGATTTAATTATTTTTGTTTTTATATTATTTTATTCTTGACTTATATTTGGCAATATATTATTTTTCATTGTTGTTATGTTTTATCGCGTTTTGGGAGCGGTTGCGAGATATTTGAGTGTAGGGGTATTTTGGTCTTTTTGGCTTGGTTAGATATTACGTTTTTCATAAAATAGGATATAGAGAGAAAAATAGAGAGAAAAGAAAGAGAAGAAGGAAAAGAGAAAGAAAAGAAGAAAAAAGAGGAAAACTTGGAGTTTAAGGAATCGAATCAACCGACATTTCAAAACACGATTAATCGGGTAAGGGTGCGAAACTCGGTTATTCTATACTTGTGTATGATTATGTATGTATGTATTTGTTTGATATTTGGTTGAAATTGAATAGAGAACTAAAAACATTACTATGTTGAAATTGTTAGAATTTGATACAATTTGTGTCAGAAATCATGTTTTAAGGTTCCTTATTGCTGAAACATGTTAGTTATATGTTATTGTGCATCCAATTGGTAGTATGATGATGTTTAGGTGAGATTTGGAGAGGGTTTTGGATGAATTTCGCAGCAGAAATTCTGCAGGAAAAATTCTGGGTTTCGCTGTCCATACGCGTAACAGGCATGGCAATACGCGTATTGGTTAGGGCAATACGCGTATGGCAAGGGGAAATGGGGCATTACGCGTATGGAAAACCCATTTTTCACGGCCCTCTGCTGATATGCGTAATGGTACGCGTAAGGGGCAAGGCAGTACGCGTATCAAGTGAGGCATTCACGTATGGGGGTTTTAGTGGAAATTTTGGGGAGAAAACAGTCTCTGCCCATACGCGTATCACTTTGGGCAATACGCGTATGGATGGGCGAGTGAGCTGGGCAATACGCGTATGGCCCAAGGCAATACGCGTAGGACCAGAGAGGGTGCAGAATGTTCCCGATTTTGTGTCCGATGCCGTAACTTTTGATCCGTAACTCGGATCGAGCCATTCTTGGTACCGTTGGAAAGCTATTGAAAATTTCTTTCTTATTAAAATGGTTTTGAGATTGTTGGCCGATTTAATTATGTCGGGAATTTGGGAATGTGTCGTTTTGTCGACTTTTACTGTAGTAATTGTGTGTAATTGATGTGTTATCATGCAATATGCTTTTGATATATATCGTATGACTTGTGTGATGTTATATGATGTGAACGCATGTGATGAAATGTTGTGATGATGGTTTGTGGCCTAAGGGCAAGTAAATGCATTGTGTGGTGTTTGATTGTACGTATATGCATGATTATGGATATTGAAATGGTTCACATGGTTGTATGTGTGTGTGCATTAGATTGTCATGAGTCATTGTATGCCAAGCATAATGATATGCATTCTTGTGATGCGTGTGCCCTAGTGAGTGTGAGCGACGAAACAGTTCCAGAGGGAATCCGCTATAACATCGTGTGCCTTATACAAAGAGGTGTGAGCGATGATTATAGACGATCGTGTGCCTTATACAAAGAGGTGTGAGCGATCGGGTCGTGTGCCTTATACAAAGAGGTGTGAGCGATCCATAAACATCGTGTGCCTTATACAAAGAGGTGTGAGCAACGGGGAACATCGTTTGCCTGACGGGGAGTTACACTAAGTAACAAGCGATGATTCCAATAATTCCTGAGTGAGTTAATGATGAGATGATGGATGAAAGGGTACCGCATTGCATTGCATAGAGTCGTTGTGTCAGTCTCTGTGCATTTGAATAAATCATGAATGGATTGATTTTGTGTGGAATTGTGAATGGAATTGATGAGTTGATACATATATATATATATATATATATATATATATATATATATATATATGTTGGTGATAAATGTATGGAGCATGATTGTTAAGCCTTTGTGAAGGATGTATGAGATATGAATTGTGTTGTTTTGTATTTGAATTATGGTGTAAGTTGTGGTGAGAATGTTTTATATGTATGTTTTATGTAATTATATAATTGTATGCAATTATATTATAATTGTGTTTCTCACCCTTCTGCTGTTTTGAATGCTCTATGAGGCATTGCGGATTAGATGCTGGAGGTTTTTTTGTGAAGGTTATGTCTTCATTCTTTTGTCGGTTGGCTCTGTTATGTAGCACCGGGTAGTCGGGGAGATCGTTTGTGATTTATGTGACATTATGTATATATATCTTTTGGATTGTATATGTATGACTCTGTATATGACAGACAAACTTTTTATGTTATATATATGAGATTCCAGTTGCAGATTTTTCGCTTTTATTCTGTATCTGAATTGTGGGTGTTAGGAATTGAATTCCTCTGTTATGTGCTACCTGATTGTTGCATATCTATATGAGCAGGTTTTTGTATTTTCATTTACTTTGATGTGACGCTCCCGTCTATGCCGTGAATGTTTTAATTCTACTCTGATTAATTGTTATTGCTTTAATTGTTTGGGGGTATAGATTGGGGGTGTTACATAATGAACCTTGAAAAATAATGCTAGTCAATTCAAAGTATCATTAATCGAAGGTAATACCTCCTCTAATAGCGCTTTGACCAAGACTGCTTTGACAGATTCTTCTTTTGAGAACGCCGACCAAAGAACCCATTACATGCAAACATGTTTTATAACAATATCCTGACATCATGTCAGACATTGTCTATTCTTCCCAGATTCTTCTTTTGATTTGACATTACAGAGATTTCTTCACAAATATATGATCCCATTCTGCAGAGAAAAATAAATTCTCTCAGACTTAATAAATGATTCTTAAGCATCCAATAAGAACCATTTAACTTGCACTGCCAAGTCTCCCACAACTTACAACGATACAACAATGTCAAGACATCCTCCTTGACATCTCAGCTTGCTTGACGCACAAATGCAAACTGGAACTCCCACTGCATCCTCGTAGTTAATCATCTTAGATCAAGGGGCATCTCCCCCTGCCTAAGGTAACTAGTGCTCCTCCACAGAACACTCAAGCTAATGAATGGAAAACATAAGACGCATCTTCATGTCTTCAAGAGCGCACCCTCAATTTAACTTACCAGCTGAACACAATCATCAACTCTCTTATTGCTTCCTCTGACAAGAAATAATAATCACTCACACATGATCACATCATGCTACCCGTGAGGATATGTATACCAACCATAACAAACTCTTGGCTTGAGATCAAAGTCCCATTGATCCCCCCATCCTGCAACCATCTACACACAACACGAACTCCTCTTGAATTCTTATGTATAGACCTTCAGGTGCTTGAGGCACAAACCAATTGATTCAAAATGCTTCACATTCCTCAAAGAGACACACATGGCCCCTTAGTTTGTTATAACGATGTCATCTATCGTATGCATGCACCAGAACATCACAGCTGCTAAATTGATCCACTACTAGCATGACTTGCAACCAGGGGCAACATCCCCTTCGTAAGATTTTCCACTGACCTTACCAGGCCAGCAATAGAGATAAACACCCCGCAATCCAAGACAGTCATTCCTTCATCATGCTCCCATATGATAACCTGGAATGCTTCTGATTTATAGTGAATATCCACTTTTGAATGCATCAGAAACCAGACCTTCATGCAATCAACAAATGATCCACTCCAGTCTTCCCAAAAACACTCACACCAGACTTCCAAGACAGTCATTCTACTCCATCATTCTCCCGTATGACAATGTAGAGACTTCTTAGACATGATGCAAGTAACCAGTTTCTCACAGAACCTGAAATCCTCCACCAAGGATAACCAACCCAAAGATGTTCTAACATCAGTTAAGACATCTTCCACACATCATAGACACCACACACCATGGTTCTTGATATGTTCCACCACAGGACTTACTATCAGCATAGTAATCCAAACTGAAGATCTTCACACAACACTGCGCCACCAGCTTGAACAAAGAGAACTTCAGAAACCCAGAGAGAAATAAACTCTCATCCACCAAAAGAAGGTATACTTCCATCCTTAACCTAGAACTTCTGCCACAAGCTCCAAGAGAATCAGAACCTCCTTACGTTTTCAACTAACTACTATTCAGCACAAGAGCAATCGGTTTTAAGAAACCTGCTGAATGCACACAATGAAACCAACCAAATGCCACTTTTTGATTGATCTCAATCTTCTTCAGAACTCCCACAAGATACACTGATCCACCAATGAAAACAGATCTTCAAGTCACATGAACTACTTGCTCCATAGAAAGACATCTTGGATTCACCAAGCCTCTTAGTCATGTAACATCTTCCCATCCACAGCTCCCGCAAACTGCATGAGATAGACCTTTTTGAAGCATTCATAACTTCCATTCTCCTGTAGATCACCTTATCTTAAGCTGATGTGCCACATCACCAGCTGAGACTTCTGATGTTCAGCTAGATGTCAGAACATTTTGATATGACATCCAACTGTTGAATTCAGCTCCTCCTTCTGCCACTTAGAAGAACTTCCTCCCTTTGCAGAACAAGAGTTCCATGCTCTCATAGACTTGATTCATCAACCAAGTTTGAGTAAACAACCTCCATCCTGCTTTAAAACTCCAAAGACTTCAAACCTGCCACATCTAAATCTTCAGAAAGAAAGTTGTCCAAGACTACAATATAGCCATACCAAAGAATGCCACTTCCCTTAGTAAAGCCGACTGTAGAAAGTCAGAGATAACTGCCACTTAACTTTGACTTCCAAGAAGAGCAAGATCCATGCTCCAAAGTACCTAGATCAGAAATAAACTGATCCAAGCAGTAACCATCAAGATTATGATGTCTTCATCTTCATCTTCAACAACATCAAAGTCCAGATGAGATTCTTGCTAGGAAACTCTCCAGAGAACACATGCTTCTGTCACACCCGACTAAAGCCACTTCTTAGGTCACCACCTAAGACAAAACTGATGCTAAAGCGTATGTAGTACCCCTCCCATGATTCTGCACAAACTCCAATGATGAGATGTTCCAACATCTTGTTGAACATCAAAAATCTTGACTTTCAAGGATAATCAATTAAATACTTGTGGATTCCACAAATAGAAATTGATCTTAAATACTTGTGCAATAACCCTTCTTCACTGTTGTAGCGGAGCTCCACCAGATTACGTCATGAACACTTATAAAGTATTCAATCTTTTTGCAAGTATCTTCTTTGACAGTGTTGAGATACCAAGGCTGCCACCCTTGACTCAAGTAACTAAAACTTTCTCTGAACAAGTCTTATTTACCTCAACAATTCTTCAATCATATTGGATCCTCCCTTAGGGTCAAGAGAGAAGAATCCTTCCTTGCTGTTTTTGGATAGTGAAAATAAATCACCTCCACTTACTTCAGATTGTGTTTCAAAGAAACACCTTCTAGTCAGAAAAATAACTAGAAGACTCCAGATACACGACTAAGATGTCTTTATGAATGGACTTGAGAGAATTCTCAAGTATCTTTGACAACCTAGCCGGTCAGTAATTTATCAACTCCTCTCCTCTTCAACTGACTCCAAACTGCACCAGAAAACCAAGCGTCCAAGTACCAAGTCACCATATCAGATATCTAACCACAACTTCCTTCACTCCATCACTCCCGACTTTGGAATAAAAACATGCAGCTATCTTCAAATATAGAGGCCGACGATTGAGACCTTCCACTAATTGTCTTCAGTAACAACTCCAGAATCCCATAATTCTAGAGCTCTTCCATCAGAAACACATACAGCGGAACCACCAAGGAGCAGATCCTGCTTGCCCTAATAAGATGTCACAACATCTTATAAGACACACCAACAAGAGAACTAGCCACTTCTCCTGTAGTTGTTGTAGAATCTCCTCAGAAACATGAACAACCTCCGGGTTGCTCCCTTCGATCCAGAACATCCATCTCATCCATTAATACCCTTGAGTATGTCTGAGTTGATTGATCTGATCTTCAAAAGTCCTCCTTGTTTAAACGCCAGAAAGTATCTCCCAAAGATCTCATCCAGAACCAGGCTCTGATACCAATTGAAATTTTGGCCTATGCAGACAGCAGATGTCCTAACACATGTCAAGACATTATGCTATATAATCATTTAAACTCAGAGGCACAACAACAGACTGATACCTTGAATATAAGAACTGCACAATCACAGATGTCACGACATCTGATCCAACATGTCAGTCAAGAACAATAACAAAATTGTAAATTATATAATGTTAAATAAGACAGTATGTGTTTACCTAGTTCGGTGCAAATCACCTACATATGGGGATACCAATCCAGGATGAAGACTTCACTATCTGTAGAATTTTTACAAAGCTAAACTCCCCCGTTTACAACTTTATACCAAATATCTACCCAATGAACATCTTTACCAAGGCTAAACTCAAAAGTTTACAACCCTGATATGAGATACCCCACTCACATCCTAATCACAACCTGTTAAATCTCTATCTTCTGCCAATACAGAACCTGTCGCGGTTTCTTGACCTTCAAGTTATCTTGGACTTGCTTCAAAGCTTCGTCCAAGAAAAATACAACAACCATTACCTACAGGTTTCTAGTTGTGTCCCTGTACCTATGCCTTCCACCCTGCATCCCATATTACAGAGTGGAGACCTACAACTCCTAAGAGAGCCAATGACTCTCAAACCCTAAACCCTTATTCAACACAAGATAACTAGGTTACAAAGTTATAAATGATACAAAAGTATAGTCCATAACCCTAGGTCTAAGTCTCCTTATATAGTCTTTTGTTGTCTTGGGCTTTCAATCTTCTCTTCTGTGATTCCTTGATCCACTCCTTAATTCTTGCAACAAATTAAAACCTGTTAACTTAATAAGTGATAAGTCCAAAATGTACCTATTTTTGTATATAATTTTTGTTGCACTTATCGTTACTTTGTGTTAAAATTGGTTGAATAAACCCCGCTTTATTTATAAATACGTTTACTTTACGTTATAGTGTATATATTGCGTTATTGTGTAAATATCATTGAGTTTAATTGATTTTCTCTCATTTTTGTAGGTATTCCAGCAATCGTATTTTTCCATTGTTGTATAGAGCATTGAATAAGCTTTCCAGCGCTTCAAACCGGGCGAAAAACGGAGTTACGGTTCAAAAGATACGATTAAAACAATGCAGAATTTTTGCTGTCATGTTGCGCCTTAGCAGCGCCGGACGCTCCAGAACACTACTGGAACTTGCAAAATAAGCCGCCTTTCGCCGTCAGGCGCCCCAAAACACCGTCGGGCGAAGCTGTGCGGACAGAAACACCATTTAAGACCAAAACACTATTTTTTTAGGATGGTTTTGGGGTTTTTTGCTCCCAACTCCATCAAACACATTCTTGAGTAGATTTAGCTTAGAAACAACACATGGAGTGTATATCTTTATGATCCGGAGTCGATTCCACTTCAATCGGAGTTGACAAACCGTGAGATTTGTGTTCTTCTTCCTTCCTCTCTATGTATTCTTCATTTGTTGGGGTTTTGTATGTAAGTTTATCTTGATTGTATGTATATTTATGGATCTTTATATAAAATCTCTTTTACAACTCTTAATTGATGTCATCTTTGCTTTACTATCTATTTTAATGTGTTTGATTCGCTATAGAAATATACTTTTCGAACTCGACCTAAGATGTATGTCTATTGGTTGTGGGAAGCGGTCTAATATTCACGTGTGTGTATCGAATCTTAATGCTCCGTGTTGTTGAGTTGCGTGAGACATCACCTCCGAAAGAATGTCGTTGATCTCTCAACTTTTGCGTTAGACATAACCTCTTGTTGTGAGCGAACGTGGGGATTTTGATGAGTGATTTAGGTTGCGTGCATTTGATCCATATATTTTTTAATGCTTGATAGGTAGATTGAAATACAACTCCTGACGAGTTTTATCGCGTCTTAAGAATGTATTTATTTTATTGTCTTATGTTTTTCTTTTTGTACTTTTATCCGAAACCATTTTAAACCCAAACTCATAAACGCGAGAGATTGTCGAACGAAATTCTTTCCCTCGAACCGATCTCTGTGGACACGACATAAATCCCGGAGGGAATTCTTCCGAAAATAAATATTTTTGCTGCTTGCCCTATTCTGCAATCAACAAAATGGCGTCGTTGCCGGGGATCGGTTTTGATATTGAATCGCATTGCGATAGTTTCTTTGTTTTTGAGTTTTGTAGATATCGTATATGATTGTACCTGGATCAGACAGTATCTGGTGGCCAACAACGTCGTTTGGGCTTCAGCTCTGGTGAGGTTAAAAGACGCCGGGGGGGGGGGGGGGGGGGGGGTACACCTGCAAGGTACTCCGACGCTCAAGTAAGGCAAGGGTCACAAGTAAAAGCAAGTACAAGGTTAGAGTAAGAAAGTGTGTGTAACCTGACCCTCTCAAGTGAGAGGGTGTTTATAGAGAGCCCCCAACGCGGGGCCAATGGTTACTTGCATTGGGTTGGATTGCCAGGCTCACTCCAAGTAACTGCCAGGGCTTACGTGGCGTAGTGAAGACTAGCACGTGGTCTTCGCCCTGGGGTAACCATTCCTAGATCTCCGGAATTAGGGCAGACCGATTCCATCGGGAGTGGGTGGTTACGTGAGAACGTGTCCTCACGGGGAGGAGTCTTGCGTGTCGGGGAGAGACGTGTCCTCGCGGGGGAAGGACCCCTATGTGCAGAAGGAGGTGGCTCCTAGCGGGGAGGAGCACCTGAGTGTCGAGGAGGGACGAGCTCGGAGAGGCTTAGCGCCTCTGCCCGACGCTCGATGTCGTGTATTCCCGAACACCGCCGAGGTGTGACATGTGCCCGACACTGTTGAAGTGGGTTTGTGCTCGACGTTGGTTGTGATAAGAGGCCTTTGTTGGGCCATCCCAAGACGTGTGGGTTGGGCCTGCTCGACTAAGGAGCAGACCCTGGCCCAGTCTAGAATAGGAGCCCCCTAAGTCATTGCTCTGAGGTGTCAGAGTAATGACTTAAGGGCCAGCCATGTCGAGGACTTGTCCAGTCGGGGAAGGGATTCTAGACGAGGAGCGGTTGGTCAAACGGGGAGAAATAAATCGATCTGGCAGGTTGGAGTGGTCGCGGATGAGCGACGTCGCGAGGATGAGAAGTCTGGAACGAGGTGATTGAAAAGACGCGTGTTGGGGAATGAAACGACGCATTTGGGAGAGTGTGCGCCACGTGTCGCAGCTCATTATTGTCTAGGGCGGCTACTCTAGGGTAGCGTAATCGATTGCCTAGGAGCCCTCGAAACTTGTGAGAGCCCTATAAATAAGGGTCATCTCATCCCATTCGCACTTTTGGTCCCCCCTTTGCTCAGACTCCCTCTTTCTTCCTTCTCTTGTTCTGCCGCCTTACGCCGCCGCCATCTGCCGTGCCGGAACCCTACCGAAAGTTATTTCAAGTAATTTTCTTCCTTTTTTCTCCTTTCATTTTCCTTTTTAGGGTGGTCTCATGGTGAACTGATGAAGTTCTCATGGAAACCACAAAATATCTGGCGAAAACGGCGGAATTTCATAGTTTAGTTGTTGAATCTCACGGGGAGAGTCGATGAAATCCCCGAGGACACGAAGAATATCTCGGGGTCATGAGATAAACGTTTCTCAGTTCTTTTGTTGAACATTTCGGGGATTAAGGACGGAATCCCCGAGGAACCGGCGTTTATCTCAGGGATACGGGTCGAATACACCGGGGTCCAGCCCGATTTCGCTCCCCGCGGACCTGAGGATGGTCGCGGGTTCGTGCTCCCCGACGTTCCCTCCTCGCCCTTTCACTTGATCAGCGGTGGAAGGGGTGGATTTGATATGGGTCATCGAATTCACCATTTCCTTCTGCTTTTCAGGTAAATGGACGTATTGCCAGTGGCCGAGGGATCCTTGGATATTTACGACGGGCCCGATTCTCCTATGGCGGAGACAACCAGTGTCGGGGAGAGATCGCCCGACGAATGGGCCTGTGAGGAGGCCGTAAACATGATGTCTCTGTTCGTCGACGGGGACGAGGACGACATCTTTTGCACCATCGAACACCGTCTAGTGGGTTCGTCGAAGACATGGAACGTGTTCAGGCTGAAGGCACATCATCGGATCTGCTCGACGTACAGCGGGATGCGGTTTCCCGTATACGAGTTCATGTTCGACGAGGCGGGGTGGCATTTTCCCTTCACGGATTTCCAACAGTCAGTGTTTGACTGGCTTCGTTTGGCTCCTTCCCAGCTCCACCCCAATTTTCTTGCTTTCATTAGGGCCTTCGAGCTAGTGTGCGAGTACCTGCAGATCGGAGCGACCGTGCCCTTGTTTTTCCGCATTTTCCACCTCCAGCGGCAGGCCGTCGGTGGTAAGCATGGCTGGGTGTCCTTCAAGCAGGTGAGCAACCTGTTTCACACTTACATGGACTCCGTGCGGGATTTCAAGTACCGGTATTACCTTGTGAGGCCGGTCACACTCGAGGCCGTGAATTCAGAGTACCGTCGGGTCGTCGAGGAGGTAGATGGGCGGCGAGATGAGGCCCTTGTGCCCAGGTTCCCGTTGTTCTGGACTGAAGAACACTTCAAGAGGGGGACGGACAGTTACAAAGTCAGTCCTGGTCGTCTCTCTGAGGGGGATCGCTTGGCCCACGAGCGGATAGTCGCCTTCGTCAACAGTTTTAATAAGGCCAAGCTCGTAACGATGGATGGGGAGTTCGTCCGGGGATGCGACGGGCAGGTGTTGACGAAACGTCGTTTGATCAATACGAGGGCCCTCCTCGAGACGTTCTCCGATGAGGATGCTCTCGAGCTGCTAGGTGGTGATATCCTCTTAGGCTTACTTTTTTCTTCGCGTCCTATCCTCCGGCTTACTGACATATTTATTTTCTTTTTACAGGCAAGATGTCAACTGCTGAGGAGCGCCTCAAAAAGTTGAAGGCTAACCGTGCTACGAAGAAGGGAGGCAAAAGCCGCCTCGAGCAGATCCGAGCGCAGGAACCCGTTCCCACTCAGACAACCGGGGGTTCTTCTGGCTCTTACCAGGATAGTGATTCCCCCAGCCCCCAGGGCTCCCCGAAGAGGCAGCGGATTGCGGACTCAGTGGCCATCGACCTTACTGAGAGCGAGAGTCCCCCTGCTGTAAAATTTGTGCTCCTGCCTTGTCACTCGAGGCCGAACTTTTTCATGGGGAATAATTTCCTATGCGTGGGTGTCCCCGAAGCTCAGGCCATCTTAGGCGTCGACAAGGTCTCTCGGAGAAGGGCGCTGGTGGAGGATGTGTCCGCTATGATGTGGGTTTGTGCGGCTGCCCTGGTTCTGAACGACGAGGCATGCCCGGAAGGCGAGCTGAATAGGTTGCGCGAGAGTTTCCAGTCCATCTCAGCCGAAATGGAGAGGGTGGGCAAGGAGCTGGCCGACTGCAAAAGCCAGAACCAGGCCCAGTTCGAGCTTCAAGGGAAGTTGGAGGAAAGGTTGAAGACCGCTGAGGAAGAGTGGAGACGTCTCGCCGGGATCGAAGAGGAGAGGGATCGTCTCTTGGCGAGGAATGCCGAGTAGGAGGAGGCTGTCCGCCCAGCTGATGAGGAAACCGAGGAAGACAGGTTGTTGACCTCGCGGGCAGCGCTGATAGCGAAGCTCTGGGAATCTGAGGAGGATAACCTCGTATCGGCTGACATAGGCTTCAGGAACGCCGAGCAGCAGCTTCGAGTTCTCAACCCCGGCCTCATAACCGAAGGGATTTACCCCGACTCCGAGGTGGTCGACGGTCAGATCGTGCAGCCGATGCGGGTGGACGAGGTTCATGACCGCAAAGAGCCCGAAGGGACCGTCGCCGAGTAGGTTTCTCTTCCTCGTCCTGTTTGGCCTGCGAGCCATGTTATTTATTTCCTTTTGATTCTTATGCCTGGCCTGCGTGCCCGGGGTTTTCGGATACTTATTTGTAATATCTGTACAATGGGCTTGTGCCCACTTCAATGCATTTTTGCTTATCTGCTCGTGTATGGTTTATACTGTGTGTGATGTTATAGTATTTGTTATACTTTGCTTGTTTCTGTCCAAGTAATAGAGATTTCTATACTTTGTTTTTGTCTAAGTAATACAGACTTTGGGATATGCTCGACCTTGATAGTCCCTGAACGCGTGGAGAGCTGGTCAGGTGGTCGGAGACGTATTCCGACCTTCAACGAGGCTAAGAGCTCGGTCGAGGTCTTAGCTTTGTGGCGTGAACTTCCCATCGCGAGCTGGGTGTTCTGCCTAATTGGTACAATGACGGCGGAGCTCGATCGAGGTATCCCCCTCGGATCAAAGTCCTCGCGCACACACAACGCGACCTTCGATCATCGTGTTCTGTATAGGGGTATCACGCTCGTACCTTAGTGCGTCCCCGTAATCGCGGTGTTCGTGAGTCGCGGGCAGTGCTTAACTGTAGTATTGTTTTAGCTTCTCAGCGTTCCATGGTCGAGCGAGTTCTTCCCCGTGCAGATTTTCGAGGAAATAGGCTCTTGTCCCCGTTTTTGCACGGACGCGGTACGGGCCCTCCCAGTTCGCGGTGAGTTTGCCCTCTCGCGAGTCTTTCTAGTTCCTCCGTAGGATGAGGGTGCCCACCTGAAAATCACGTTTGATAACTTTGTCGTTATAACACAGTGTTATTTTCTGTTTTAGTGAAGCTTCTCGGAGAGAAGCGCCCGAACAGGTCTCCTCGACGAAATCGAGTTCTTCCCTTACGGCTTCGTTGTTCGCGTCCCCGTCAAGGGGGGCCTCTGTCCTCCTCGAGGGTTCCCTGATCTCCACGGGGATCACCGCCTCCGTTCCATAGGTCAGACAGAAGGGGGTCTCCCCGGTCGTGGAGTGTGGTGTTGTCCGGTAGGCCCAGAGGACGTTGTGTAGCTCCTCGACCCACCGTTGTTTGGCGTCGCCTAACCGACGTTTCAATCCTCGGAGGATTACTCTATTCGCTGTTTCATCCTGCCCGTTCGTTTGAGGGTGCTCGACCGACGTGAAGTGTTGCTTCGTGCCCAGCTTGGTGACGAAGTCTTGGAAGTTCCTGTCGGTGAACTGTGTTCCGTTGTCGGTGATGATAGCTTGGGGTACGCCGAATCGGGCGAGGATGTTCCGCTTGTAGAAACGTAGTATGTTGAAGGCCGTGATTTTGGCCAATGCTTCCGCCTCAATCCACTTCCTGAAGTCGTCTACCCTGACGATGAGGTATTTATTTTGATACGACCCCTGGACGAAAGTTCCGAGGTTATCCATCCCCCACCATGCAAACGGCCACGGGGAGGATAGTGTTTTAAGCTCGCTTGGAGGTGTAAGGTGCATGTCCCCGTGTCATTGGCATCTATCGCACTTCTTGACGTGTTCCTTGGCGTCTTGTTGCATGGTGGGCCAGTAATTCCCTTCCCGAAGTGCTTTACGGGGGTAACGATCGTCCACCCAGGTGTTGTGCATTGATTCCTTCGTGGATCTCCTGGAGTATGCCGGGGACCTTGGTATCCTCGACGCACCTGAGGAGGGGGATAGAGAACCCTTGCCGGTATAGCTTATCCTCGACGATCGTGTACGAGCATGCCCGACGCTTGACCATTCCGAGTTCCTTGGAATCCTCGGGCAGTTTGCCCGTCGTGAGGTACTCGTACACGGGGGTCATCCAACAATTGTTGTCACCAATGGCGTTCACGTCCGCCACTGGAGCGGGTTTGTCGATGCTCGGCCGGGAAAGCACTTCCTGTATGACGGATTTGTTCCCGCCTTTCTTCTTTGTGCTTGCCAATTTGGACAAGACATCTGCTCGGGCATTGTGCTCGCGGGGGATGTGAGCTACTTCCGCGGAGGTGAACATTTTCATCTTTTCTTTCACCAAGGTCAAGTATTCAATGAGGTTGTCGTTCTTGGCCTGGTACTCTCCTCGGACTTGAGAGGCCACGAGCTAAGAGTCGGTGAAGATTTGGACCTCCTTGGCGCCGAGGTCTTCGGCCAGCCGAAGTTCGGCGAGGAACGCCTCGTACTCCGCTTGGTTGTTCGACATCGGGAAGGATAGTTCGAGGGATACCTCGATCAGGATGCCTTCCTCATTTTCGAGGATGATGCCCGCCCCGCTTCCCTTTGGTCTGGATGCTCCGTCGACATAGATCGTCCATTTTTGAGATCCGTTGGTCGAAGGTTCCGGGACGGTCATCTCTGCCACAAAGTCGGCCAATACCTGAGCCTTCAGGGCTTTCCTTCCCTCGTATTGGATGTCAAACTCGGCGAGTTCAAGCGACCACTTGAGCATCCTCCCCGCCATATCCAGTCGTCCAAGGAGTTGCCTTATAGGATGTTCGGTCCTTACAACGACAGTGTGGGCGAGGAAGTAGTGGCGTAGCCTCCTGGCCGCAGTGACGAGGGCCAAGGCAACTTTCTCTATCTGCTGATACCTGAGCTCGGGGCCTTGGAGGGCTTTGCTCGTGAAGTAAATTAGTTTATGCCCGTCCGGTGTTTCCCAAATGAGGACGGCGCTGACTGCTTCACTCGTGATTTCGAGATACAAGAAAAGTGTCTCCTCGCTCTCAGGCCGTGAGAGGACCGGGGGTTGCGATAAGACTTGTTTTAAGTGGAGAAGCGCCTGCTCGCGTTCTTCGCTCCACTCAAACTCCGCTTTTTGTCGAAGAAGTTTGAAAAATGGGAGTGCGTACTGCGCAGACTTGGCGACAGAGCGGGAGAGGGCGGTGAGCATCCCGTTCAATGATTGTATTGACTTTATTGAGTCCAGAGTGGGGATCTCGGTAAAAGCTCTGCACTTATCGGGGTTGGCTTCGATTCCTTGCTCCGTGTGGTAGAAGCCGAGGAACTTGTCTGCCCGAACTCCAAAGGTGCATTTGTCGGGATTGAACCTCATGCGGCACCTCCTCGTCGTGTCGAACACCTTCTTGAGGTGTGAGGCATGGTCGACTTCTTCCGCGGATTTGACGGTCATGTCGTCCATGTAGACCTCGAGCATGTCGCCGATTTCAGCCCGGAAAACCTTATTCATCATCCGTTGGTAGGTCGCACCGGCGTTTTTCAGACCGAAGGGCGTCACGTTGTAGTAGTAAATGCCCGACTCGATCATGAAAGTCGTGTGCTGTTTGTCGACCTTATCCATGGGAATTTGGTTGTATCCCGAGTATGCGTCCATGAAGGATAATAGTTTGTAACCTGCAGAATTGTCGACCAACTGGTCGATGTTAGGCAAAGGATAATAGTCTTTTGGGCAATGCCCGGTTAAGATCAGTATAGTCAACACACATTCTCCATTTTCCATTATTCTTTTTGACGAGTACAACATTGGACAGCCAGGTTGTATACCTGGCCTCCAAAATAAAATTTGCCTCTAGGAGGTCTTTTACAGCTTTTTCAGCAGCCTCCGCTTTTTTGGGGGACTGCGTATGCCGGATCTACTGCAAGCTGATGGCAAGCCACCTCGGGGTCAAGGTCAGGCATCTCGAAGGCGCTTCATGCGGACAGATCAGCGTACTCCCGGAGACATGCCTTCAGCTGTTCCTTCGCCAGGTCAGGGATCCCGGTGCCAATCTTCACGTTGCGGTCTGGGTCGTCCCCGAGGACCACGAGCTCAAAGTCTCCGTCAGGGATGGGGCGCGTTGGGTGGAGAGGTCGCCCGTTGTTTTCTGCCTGAAGGTCGAGGTCTCCTGCTCCGTCTTCATCAGGTTCGCCCGGGAACCTGCTGTCGAGGTCGACCGCGTTGACAGGCGGGAGAGGTCTCTGCATGGCATCCGTGGATGACTTTGCTCCGGTCTTGGGCTTGGTATCGATGGAACTCATGCCTTTGATCGCAGCGTCGAAGCACCTCCTGGCCGCGTCTATGTCCCCGTGCATCGTAACCACACGTCCCCGGGTTGTGTAGTACTTTATCTTGAGGTGAACCGTTGATGGCACTGCTGTGAGTTCGGCCAAGGTGGTCCTTCCAAGGATGCAGTTGTAGAGGGATGGACATTCGACCACCAGGAAGCGGATCTTCACCTGTCAGGCAGTGTCTTAGGCCCCGAATGTGACCATAATCTCAACGTAACCCCATGGTCTGGTGGTGGTTCCGTTGAATCCCTGCAGATCTGAACCAACGTATAGGGTCAGATGCCTCTTGTCGAGCTGAAGGGTCCCAAATAGATGGGCATACATGATGTCGACTGAACTCCCCTGGTCGACGAGGATCCTTCGGACGTTAAAATTCGCCATCTGGGCCTTGACCAGGAGGGGATAGTGGCGTTGGGCGCTCCAACGGGGAGCTCTTCGAGGTAGAAAGTGATAGGGTTTGATCTCCCTTGCACATTCTCGAGAGTAGTGGTCTTCGCCGATGTCGCAGACTCCAGTTCGTCAAATTTCCTTTTGATCGATCTGACGGGCAGCTTTTCGTAACCACCCCCGGAGATGACCATTGTTTTGGGGAAGCCTTCCCAGATGCTACGGGCAGAGACGGGGTCCTCGTGGGGGAAGGTCGCCCACATGTTGCGAATTGCTTCTTCGCCCTCAATGATTACGGGGACGAAGAAGTATTCGGGTCGGGTGACGCAGAGGGCGACCTGAAGCTGACTCTCGTCGGGAGGAGGTGTTGCCTCCTCGACGTTCTGGGCTTCCCGGGAGCTGGGGCGAGGAGCATCGTTCTTCTGGGCGTACTTTTTTAAGTGCCCTTCCTTGATCAGAATTTCAATCGCATCTTTGAGATGGATGCAGTCTTCTGTGATATGCCCGTGGCTCTGGTGGAACCTACAGTATTTTGACTTGTCAAAGTTTGATTTGGGGCAGTGGGCTTCGGAAAGCGGACTCCTCCTTTCACAAATTCTGAGCTTTGGCACTCAGAGAGGATTCGCGCGCGGGGAGCGTTGAGCAGGGTATACTCCGTGAACCGGCCAGCTGGTCCGCGCGGTTCACGAGGATCACGGGGGCGATTTTCTTTCTTTCTTTCTCCTCCTCGTCGGGGAGGGGAGTCTTCATCTTTGTGGCCGCGGGGGCCTTCTTTGCCCCTCGACTCAAGGGCGATCTGCGCTGCCTCGGACTTCTCGAGCTCGATATATGACTGAGCTCGTTGGAGGAGGTCCTCGAGACGGCGGGGTTTATGGAGGCCCACGGACTTGGCGAAATCAGATCCAAAACGTAGTCCATGGATGATCAGATACTTCTTCATGTCGTTGGTCGTATGGACCTCGACAACTTCTCTGTTGAATCTCTCAATGTAGTTCCGGAGAGATTCGTTCTTCCCTTGGAAGATGCTCTCTAGGGCAGCCTTCGTCTTCGGGTGTCGACGAGACGCCGTAAAGTGTTTGGTGAAGCGTTGTCTTAGTTGCTTCCAGGATGTGATCTACCCAGGTGCCAAACCCTTGTACCAAGTCATCGCGCCCTTCTGCAAGGTGGTGGGGAAAAGCCTGCACTTGATGGCTCCCCTGACATTTTAAAAGTCGAGCATTGCTTCGAAACTTTTGACGTGATCGTCGGGGCCGGCCAGACCGTCGTAGGTCCCCAGTGGTGGGGGTTTCTCCATGCCCGCAGGGATTGGGGCGTTCATGATCTCCCATGACAGAGGGGACCTCTGGTCGTCGTCATCGCTTCTGGCCGAGGACCTCGAAGGGGATCGATGATGTCGTGGAGGGGAATTCCTCGAACGGTTCCTCAGTCTCTCCTCGGTGGGTTTGGACTTCTTGGTAGCTGCGGAGGGCCTGGGTTCCTTCTGAGGCGGGGAGCGATGGCGCTTCTGGGAGATCGCCGGCTGAGGGCGTTCAAGGCGTGGTCGATGGCCCTCGCGCACCGGTGAGGGGGTTCGAGATTCTTCTGAAGGAGTCCTTCGCGGGGAAGGAGAGTGGCGGGGTGTAGGTGGACGACGATGTCTTCGCGGGGAAGATCGTTGTGTCCGCCCTCGCTCCAGTGCTTCAATTCTGGTGTTCTGGTGTGCGATCAGATGATTGGTCTGGTTAATCAAGGCAAATAGGGCCACGGTGCTCGCATCTGCATTGGGTGGAGGAGCAACTGGCTAGAAAATGGCTTGCTGATCGTCTTGGTGGGCGGTGTTGTAAACCACGTCTTGGGAGTCCGGGGAGGCGGTCTGCCCGTCTCTTACGTCGCCTTCATCCCCGTTGAGGATAGCGGTGTCCTTGTGGTGGTTTCCGTTCTCGAGTTGTGCAAGGACGGTCTCCAGAGCTTTGGTAGCAGACGGATTGGCTATGCTGGTGATGAATAAGAGGATTTCTTTGGTTTATCGAAGGGAAAACGGGGAAGCAAGGGTTCCCAATGACGGCACCACTGATCGTACCTGGATCAGACACTATCTGGTGGCCAACAACGTCGTCTGGGCTTCAGCTCCGGTGAGGTTGAAAGACGGCGGGGGGGGGGGGGGGGGGGGGGGGTGTACCTGCAAGGTACTCTGACGCTCAAGTAAGGCAAGGGTCACAAGTAAAATCAAGTACAAGGTTAGAGTAAGAAAGTGTGTGTAACCTGACCCTCTCAAGTGAGAAGGTATTTATAGAGAGCTCTCAGCGCGGGGCCAACAGTTACTTGCATTGGGCTGGATTGCCAGGCCCACTCCAAGTAACTGCTAGGGCTTACGTGGCGTAGTGAAGACCAGCACGTGGTCTTCACCCTGGGGTAACCGTTCCTAGATCTTCGGAATTAGGGCAGACCGATTCCATCGGGAGTGAGTGGTTACGTGAGAACGTGTCCTCGCGGGGAGGAGTCTTGCGTGTCGGGGAGAGACGTGTCCTCACGGGGGGAGGACCCCTATGTGCAGAAGGAGGTGGCTCCTCACGGGGAGGAGCACCTGAGTGTCGAGGAGGGGCGAGCTCGGAGAGGCTTAGCGCCTCTGCCCAACGCTCGATGTCGTGTGTGTCCAAACACTGCCGAGGTGTGACATGTGTCTGACACTATTGAAGTGGGCCTGTGCTCGAGTTGGTTGTGATAAGAGGCCTTTGTTGGGCCATCCCAGGACATGTGGGTTGGGCATGCTCGACTGAGGAGCAGACCCCGGCCCAGTCCAGAACAGTATATATTGTATATTTTCACTTGTTATACTGATACTTGTAGATTAACGTTTGTTTAGGTGGTTGGTTAGGACACTTGCTTTTGGTTTGCGCGGTGAGGCATCACCAAAGCAAAAAGGAAGGAAGTTACTAGCTAAGAAGTGTAAAGGCCTCGAGCTTACGACGTAAAACAAGCATGTTTTCTTCTGTTTTTTGTTTGTTTCATTATTACTTTTTCATTTTTACTTAGGTAGTGTGGTGAACATTCATTAAACAAGTTGTACTCGGATTTTTCGTAACTTCTCAAATCTTCACTTTACAACTTGTTTAATGAATTTTCACCCGGTCTTTTAGTTTGTTTATATTAATAGTTTTTGTGTTTGCCTTTGAGCTTGTCTTGAGTTATTTGAGGATGCTTGGTGTTTGTCCATTTTTTATCGTTTCAACTTGCGGATGTATGGTAATGATCTTGTTAAGTTTTGTACACGTCCAAGGTATGTGTTTATCGCTTTCTTGACTTTAGCATATTCATGATACTTAGGCATTTTACAAACTTCCATGCCATTCATTCTTTTGTATACTTGTTCTTGTTGTGAATCACTTTAGTTCCCACCTTTTGGTGAGGAAGCCTTCTATTGTTCATATATGCACGGGGGTACCAACATTCTTGTTCTAACTAGATTTTATTATGCTTAATCTTTTGTTTGTGTTGATTGTATGAAAGCATGAAAAGGATCAAGGCATTTTGTTTCATTTTGAGCACAACTACCTAGCCAAATAGTCATTCACCTTGTGAGCGTGTGATCATTCGTAACCCCTTTGAGCTTTTTGATCCATGTTTTATTTGAACTTAATGCTTGTCTATGAGTATTTAGTTCACTTATTTTTGAATGGATATTGTTTTTTCTTGAACCCTCAACTTTGTGTTGTTGTATGAATTTTTACCTTGCCTTAGAAAGTAAGGAGTATTCACATGATGATGTGGTTGAATTTAAGTTGGGGAGAGAATGATTGTTTACTCATTGGTTGTTTTCTATTAGGATGAAAAAGAAAAGAAAAAAGAGAAAAATATGAAAAAGAAAAGAAAAATGTGAAAAAGAAAGAAACAGAAAATCCTTGAAAAAGGAAACAAAAAGAGTTCAAATAATTGTGCTAAATAAGTATTGTGTTTTGTGTAACACTTGGGATGAAAGAAGAAGTTGATTGGAATTTTTGTGTTTGAAGCTTTGTGAGTTGATCACTCCCTTAGGTTTAAGCAAGTTTTTGTTTCAATTACCTTTAGAAATTGCCTCTTGTTTGTTTACCCGACCACATTACAACCTTGAAAGTCCTTGTGATTCTTGCCTTTGTATGTTCAATGTGAATTTTTGGATGTTTGCATAATTTAATCTATTGTTTGCATGATTGTTGTGTGAGTGATAAGTCCCTCATTTTGTGTTTTTCATCTACCGATGATTGTTTTTGCTAGGTGTGATTCACATTTGAACTTGTGTTGTTTTAGAATGCTTGACATGATTTTTGTATTTTGCATTTATTTCGTGACTAAGTTATCACCGTAGTTTAGTGGTAAGTATTTACTTTGTGTGTACCGTTTTCATTTGAACCATTCATTTGTCCGATTTTCAAAACCTGTTGATTCGTGATTCTCTGGTTTTCACTCTGTTTCTTTGAGTTGTTTGATTTTTGTTTGAGGACAAACAATTATGTAAATTGGGGAGAGTTGATAAGTGCAAAATGTACCTATTTTTGTATATAAGTTTTGTTGCACTTATCGTTACTTTGTGTTAAAATTGGTTGAATAAACCCCGCTTTGTTTATAAATACGTTTACTTTACGTTATAGTGTATATATTGCATTATTGTGTAAATATCATTGAGTTTAATTGATTTTCTCCCATTTTTGTAGGTATTCCAGCAATGGGATTTTTCCATTGTTGTATAGAGCATTGAATAAGCTTTCCAGTGCTTCAAACCGGGTGAAAAACGGAGTTACGGTTCAAAAGATACGAATAAAACAATGTAGAATTTTTGCTGTCATGCTGCGCCTTAGCACCGTCGGGCCTTAGCAGCGCCGGGCCGTACTTCTAGCGTCGGGCGCTCCAGAACACTACTGGAACTTGCAAAATAAGCCGCCTTTCGCCTTCGGGCGCCTCAAAACACCGTCGGGCGAAGCTGTGCAGACATAAACACCATTTAAGGCCAAAACGCTATTTTTTTAGGATGGTTTTGGGGTTTTTTGCTCCCAACTCCATCAAACACATTCTTGAGTAGATTTAGTTTAGAAACAACATATGGAGTGTATATCTTGATGATCCGGAGTCGAATCCACTTCAATCGGAGTTGACAAACCGTGAGATTTGTGTTCTTCTTCCTTCCTCTCTATGTATTCATCATTTGTTGGGGTTTTGTATGTAAGTTTATCTTGATTGTATGTATATTTATGGATCTTTGTATAAAATCTCTTTTACAACTCTTAATCGATGTCATCTTTGCTTTACTATCTATTTTAATGGGTTTGATTCGCTATAGAAATATACTTTTCAAACTCGACCTAAGATGTATGTCTATTGGTTGTGGGAAGCGGTCTAATATTCACGTGTGTGTATCGATTCTTAATGCTCCGTGTTGTTGAGTTGCGTTAGACATCACCTCCGAGAGAATGCGGTTGATCTCTCAACTTTTGCGTTAGACATAACCTCTTGTTGTGAGCGAACGTGGGGATTTTGACGAGTGATTCAGGTTGCGTGCATTTGATCCATATATTTTTTAATGCTTGATGGGTAGATTGAAATACAAATCCTGAGGAGTTTTATCGCGTCTTAAGAATGTATTTATTTTATTGTCTTATGTTTTTCTTTTGGTACTTTTATCCGAAACCATTTTAAACCCAAACTCATAAACGCGAGAGATTGTCGAACGACATTCTTTCCCTCGAACCGATCTCTGTGGACACGACATAAATTCCAAAGGGAATTCTTCCGAAAATAAATATTTTTGCTGCTTGCCCTATTCTGCAACCAAAAAAACCCCAACTCCATCAAACTTCATTTCTTCATAGGATTAACTAGAAAACAACATGGAAGCTTGCACACGGATGAACCGGGGTGGATTGATCGTCGATCGGCTCTGACAATCCGCGAGATGTTTGGTTCATTTCTCTTCTTCTTTGTGTTTTTCTTCTTTGTTGGGTGTTGTATATGTATTGACTATGATCTCATGTATATTTGTCGCCCATGGCGTTGTATAAAACTTGCTTTACAAATCTTTATTGGTGATTGTCTCTGATTTTTACTTTATGTGTGGGGTTTGAGTTGCGTTAGAGATAATCTCCGCAAACTTCGATTATGGATGATTATCTGTTAGTTTCTGGATGCTAGAGATAGATTTAAGAGCTAACAATCTTCAATAGGCGTCGAAGCTTAATGCCTCCATGCCTTGAGTCGCGTGCGAGAGTGTCGGCGAGGGTAACACGGTTGTTCTCTCAACTTTGCGTTAGACATAACCTTTGTTGTGAGCGATGCTGGGTGATATTGAGGAGTATTGTAGGTGGAGTATAACTGGTCGGTAAGTTTAAGTTTGTGAGGAGTCGATTATGTGTATGCCGGATAAGTTTGTCTTGCTGAAGAATGAATTTGTTTTATGTTTTAATATTTACTTTTCTGTTTTCTAGTTTGAAACCATTTTAATCTAAACTCATAAACGCGAAAGACTGTCGAACGACATTCTTTCCCTCGAACCGATCTCTGTGGACACGACATAAAGCCCAGAGGGAATTCTTCCGAAAATAAATATTTTTGCTTGCTTGCCGCTATTCTGCAACCAACAAATAAGTCAGTCAGGATGTCGAGTCACAATGATGGAACATCTTCTTCGACATCTTTTTCTTCGGCAGATTCTTCAATTATATCATCAGAATGTTTTATCCAAAAATGTAGTCAAACAACAGGTGCTTTCAGTTTCAGGTGCCTGTCTCTGATCAATATTTCGATTGCATATCCTTCAGATGGATGCAGTCGTCGGTCATATAGTTGTGGCTCTTGTGGAACCAGTAATACTTCGACTTATCTGTATTCGGCTTGGCCGGTAACTGTTTTGGGAATCGGACCCCTGCTTGCTGGAACTCCGAGTTGGCGCACTCGAAGAGGATCTTCCCTCGAGAGACGGTCAGTGGAGTGTATTCGTGAAACCGGCCAGAAGGCCCTTTGTAGTCTCGGGACTCCCGTGGGCGGTCATCCCGTCTTCTCTCTCCCCGACGAGATGTCGAGGGGTCTTCGTGCTTGGAGGACCTAGCACTCTCTTGGTGCCTCGAGTCCCAGACAGAATTTGCAGCCTCCTTTTCTTCGTACTGGATGTACGCCTGGGCTTTAAGGAGGAAGGTTTCCAGGGTTGCTGGAGTCTCAATGCCAACCGCCTTAGAAAAATCACTGCGGGGACGGAGTCCTCGCTCGAGCAAGTACTTCTTCATATCGTCCGTCGTGGATACTTGGACGGCTTCTTTGTTGAACCTTTTGATATAAGCCCGAAGAGGTTCGTCTTTCCCCTGGATGATAGCCTCAAGGGAGGCCTCAGTCTTTGGGTGGCAGTGAGAGGCCATGAAGTGTCTGAAGAACATCATCCCCAACTGTTTCAACGAGGTGATGGACTCGTGGGGGAGGCTCTTCTACCACGCCATTGCTCCCTTCCTCAGCGTGGTTGGGAACAATCTACATTTAATGGCGCCCCTAACGCCACGGTAATCGAGCAAGGCATCAATGTTCTCGATGTGCTCGTCTGGATCTGTAGTGCCATTGTATGTGCCTAGGGGTGGGGGCTTCTCCAGTCCCTCGGGTAGTGTGGTGGCCATAATTTCTTGGGAAAACGGGCCGCGAGGCTCGTCGTTGCTACTGTTATTAGACTGCGAATGAGAGTGGATGCTTCTGATGAATTATGGACCTCGATCACGGCGGGCAGAGGGAGTTCATGACTGGCCCTTAGATCTGGGCGGCGGCAAATGTTGTGTATCTACCCCAGCTCTCTTCGCGTCTTCTTGGCTCCCGGGGAGTACTGGCTCTAGGGAGAGGTGCGGTCACATTTCCTCAGCGACAAAGTGTCTGATTCTGTCGGTATCTGGCGATTTCTCCTGTGTCGGGGAGAGGGGCTTTGAGATCTCCGGCGCTCGCACCTCAGAGGGGGAGATCTTGGTCGGCGGACTTCCTCAAATGCCCCGATCCTGGCATTCTGCTGGAGGATCAGGAGGTTTGTTCGGTTGAGAGCTTCAACCAGGGTCGCCATGGTCGGGTCGGCGCTGGGCGGAACTGGTATGGGCTGATGGTTTTCTGGGAGCTGGACCTCCATGTTGTTGGTGTGATCCAGGGAGGGAGATGCAGTGACTCCCTCTCTATGCTAAGGAGCGACATCCCCAAGAAAGAGGGTTGTCCCGTCATCGTCGATCTTGCTGACGAGGAAGATGATTGGGTTGTGAGCATCGTTAACAATGTCACGGCTCGCCATGATCAGAATCTTGAAAGAACTGCTTTGGTATTGGATTTACGGGAAATAAAAGATAGGGAGAACAGGGTTTCCCACAAACGGCGCCACTAATCTTACCGGCTGATCAGAACCTGAAGTGGGCCAGTGACTTTGTCTGCGATGCTGGAATCAATGAGGAGGGAGGTGTACCTGTAAGGCACTCTGATGCTAAAGTAAGGATTAGGAGGAGAAAGTAGGCAAGTACAAGTGAGTATATCATAGGGTTATTGCTTATTGAATTAAATATCTGACCCTCACAAATGAGAGGGTTTTTATAGTGCCCCCAGCGCTTGGACATTGGTCCCTATTTTTGGGGCGAGATACGTGCTCCCAAAGAATAGGTAACTACCAGAAACTAGCTGTTAAGACGGGCAGGAATGCTTGGAACTATCCGTTGCGCCGATCAGGGGCGTGTTCGCAGGCAAGTGCGTCGTGACCGTTCCTGGATGGTTAGACCGTGCGTGACGAGATGAGGAGAGGAAAAGGGCAGCTGACCATGGGGGTCCGCTGGCCAGCCTTCCTCGGCTGAGGGGAGATTGTTCCCCCTTGCCCTTAACGGATAGGGATTAGACTATTGGACCGTTCTGAGTGCAGAAGTGGATTGGGTCAGTCCGGAACAATATTACTTAATACACAAAGTTTTAACAAATACAGGACATAAATTTGCAAAAGTCTAACATCAAAAACTCTCATATATAGATTCAAACTTTTCTCTCAAAATTTTAGAAGAATCATCCTCCGAACTTATGATAACTCCCTGTTGGACCAGTAGTTCTGAAAGAACTCGTTCATAAGGAATGAAGAATGTCTTTCCCTTGTGAAAGTAGGAAATAGTCTCCTTCAGATAGTCAAACGTAACTTGTGGAAGATCAATCTGCATGTCTAAATTAAGAAGAAGTAGTAAATTTTTTTCAATAGGGTTCACAATGCCTAGATCCTTATCCTTAGGAAGCAAGTTTGAGTTCAGAATCTAATTCCAAACAATTGCATCAGGACAAAGATTTGAGACCAGAGATGTATTAGATGGATCTACAAAAGTACGCCAAGTAGAAAGATAGTGTTCCCAAACAAGAGTACCTGGGATTTCTCCAATCTCCTCACAATTGATCACATAAGCAATCGATTTAGAGGTTACTGTTATAAAAACACCATACGCCTTATAAAGAATAACACACTTAAGTTTAGCTCAACAATGGAAGCATTAATCCAAAACTCTTTGACAAGCCTTGGATAAGTGAAACCACAGAGCATCTCAAAGTATCCATTCCAACTTAGTTCAGACACAGTCTTCCAGAAGTTAAAACCTATATTAAGCAATTCTTCAAAATCCACAAAATTTTCATTGATGACAACTAGTTGATTCAAAGGACAATTGACTAAAAAATTCATCTTGGGTTTGGTTTGATCAGCACACACAACCAAAGAAAATAAAAAGAAAAGAACTAAACAAGATTCTAGAAGAATAAGAATCTTGTCAGAAAAAGGACATAAAATGATGTTTAACAAGATATGGGATAGAGATAATAATAGTATATAAAAAAGAAAAACATCATTACCCAAAGGTTCTTACCCAACAGATTTCCTGAATCCACTAGATGATTTTCAACTTCATGAAATTTAAGTAATATAAAAGTTAAAAAAAACTTGTTACTTAAACTGCTTAATCAAAAGTAAAGAATCATTTTCAGAATCTCAGAGACTGATAATTTTCAGAAGTTATCATCCATCAGAGTCTAGTAGATCTAGACTACGAGAGAGATATCTTCTGTCAGTCATCAATCTTTGATATTCTATTCAAAATCAAACTTTTCTCCTGAAACTAGAGTCATGCTTAATTAGTGAATATTGAATTGTTTTCTTTGACGGCTAACAAGCAGTAGTATCATCACAAAAAATGAGGAAACTATTTCCATAAACATGACCATCATCTAGCTAATGATATATTCAGTATAGAAAAATACAACATAGTTTCTTCTTAAATATTTCTGAAGATTCTTTTAACAACAGAATTTCTCTAGAGATCTAACAGAGACTTTGAATTTAATAATACATAAATATCTCATTGAATCAAGAAGTAATCCAGGGAAGAACATACATACCTCTTTTTTTTGTTATTTTCTTGGTCATACTCCGGATGAGTATTCAGATTTGACCATAGAATCAGAATACTGTATTGAGTGGATTCTGATTCAATGGTTGTTAAACCATTGACTCCACTTCTTTTACCAAACTCAGTGCCTTCAGCTTTTGAGTCTTGAATGTAGGATCTTCTTCCATAAAATGTTGTAAACAACCTTTGATAAAGTACCATGGAAGATGCCATTTCTCCTTTCTTCGATATCTGCAGCAAATACATTTTGAGTAATGGTACTCATATTTCTATGAGTCCAGAAATGTTAGTCGTGACAGGTTTTTCTTTGCTTTATACCTTAATCTGATAGCAGTACCATGATTCATTCCAGAGTACGAGTCTAGGATGAGTTATGGTATAAACAAGATCTTGTTCTTAGCAAAGTCACTGATTTCATTATCTTGGATTAAATCTTTTGACTTTGAAATCTTTGACAAGAATAGAACTAGATAGTGTTTGCTATCACATATTGGCATAAAACAAATATAAATCATTGTTATAGTATTGCTGGCAGAACACGAAGAATTGAAGGTTTCTCATGGAATTGTCCTTTAACACAAATTCAATCATGACCTTTCATTTTTATGATCAATGAAGTCACTTAAGATATTATCTTGGAGAGCAGTTTCCTTATTATCAATATTGAAGCAAGATAGATTTGACATTATCTCTTTCTCTTCAATAATTGATTTTTATTCCAGGATTCAGATGCTTCTTCAGAAGTAGTAATGACCAGCAGAGCCAGATTACTTTTTTCTTCTGAATCCTGCGCTATGTCAGCTTCATTTGAATAATTAGTGAAGATCTCTGACAATTTGGGTTTTTCTGGTAGTATTTCGCCTTGTTCTTAAGATTTAGGAAACCAGTTGAAATACAAATATTTCAGAAGCTTCTGAAATTACTCTTCTATTAACATATATCACATTCTATTTAGCCAGTTGACAAAACCTTTTGATAAGAAAGGTTAATTCCCATCATCAGACATTCCATAGGAATTTTCTTCAACAGGCTTAAGGAGGGCTAATTTGTTTGATAGCTTTTCATCATCTAATTCCATTTATTTTCTTCAGAGATTGCTAGATAAACCTTCAAGATAGAACATACTCAAGTTTTATGCAACTTGAATAACTGTCACTTTAGGTTTGAATCCATTAGGCAATCTTCTAAGAATTTGCTTAAAAGGATTAGATGAAGTGTAACTGGACAAGCTTCTTTACTGACTCCCACAAATTTAAACACAAGGATTCAAAGATAGTATGAGCATTAAATGTATCAATGATGTTGATATACTCACAATTGAGATAGAGCACCTAACATAATGCATCTAACTCTAAAGATATTCTCAATAAGCTTCTTCTGAGCTGGTGTGAGAGACTTTCAAACTTTGATCATCCCTACACCATCAACTTATATAGTAATACCATTTTCAAGGGTATTCTATAGACCTTCATCAAAGCCTTGTATCAAGACCAATGAATTAAAAATATATTTTTCTCTTCCATCATTTAAATTCAGCGGAATCACCCTTTGAATATGGTAGGGAAAAAATGTAATATTTTTCATGTAGCACTTGACTCCTTTTTGAAGGAAAGTCTTTAGCAGACATATTTTTCTCATTGGATCATTAGTTGCACCACTATTAAGTGTTATGCACAGACCATGCTCTGATACCAACTGAAGGTGAGAAAAATACACAAGAAAGGGGGTTGAATTGTGTTTTCCGTTTCTTTAGTTTGCATCTAATTATAAGTTGCAGCTGATGTTAACATAAGAAAATAAATAATAATAGAACACACAAAGATTTATACTAGTTTCTCCCAAATGAGGGTAGTCTAGTCCCCTTGCAGCATAGGAGATTTTCATTATAATCAAAACATGATTACAAATGCTTATGAACTTAAGCATGAGACTTTTATTTGCTCAGATCCTCATCTCGAGACTTCCTACTTAAACTTCACAGGTCCAAGACTTCTGCTAAGGTTCCACGAACCAAAGACTTCCTTGCTTAAGTACCTCAGACTCAAAACTTCTGCTCAGACCCTCGGTCCAAGACTTCCCTGCTCAGATTCCACGAATCCAAGACTTCTGCTTAAGCCCCTCAGACCCAAGACTTCCTTGCTCAAGTTCCGCAAACTCAAAACTTCCTTGTTATGGTTCCAAGAACCTAATACTTCTACTCAAGCCCTTCAGGCCTAAGACTTCCTTGCTCAGACTCACAGTCCAAGACTTCCTTGCTTAAATCCCATGGATTCAAGACTTCTGCCCAATAACCAATTTCTTAAGACTTTCAATGCTCTAGCACATAGCAGGAGACTTACTTGGCTCAAGCTTCTCAACAAGAGACTTTGATGCTTAAGCAGATAGCAAGAGACTTTACCTAAACTACTAAACAACATGTTCAACAGAATAGAGAATAAGGTGTACTTGATATTGAAATTTTGGTATCAGATATGTGATGTCGAGTGAGATGTCACAACATCAATATCTGCTATATGAACAAGACAGTAAAAGTAACAACACTTAAAAGCAATAAATCAACACAGATAATTGTTCACCCCAGTTCGGTCTAACAACCTACGTCTGGGGGCTACCAAGCCAGGGAGGAAATTCACTATTAGTAGTATCAATTTGTAGACTCTACAGCCAACTCACAAGTTGACAATCTACTCACTTAATCACTACCCAATGACACTTCTACCTAAGACACTCTTAGATATGAGACACCTCTCACTCCCCCTCAATCACATCAGTGATAACAATAGAAAGATTACAAAGTATAGAAGAACACTCTTCAAAGACACGCCTTGATCTTGCTTAAAAGCTTCAATCAAGAACAATACACCCGTGCTTAAAAGCTTAAAGTGAACAAATTACAACTCAAACAAACAGTCCAATTCAAACATCAAAGAGATGAATGAATGGCTCACAATACACAGACGAAAACACAAACCCTAATACTTGACACTCAGTCTACAATCTCTAGTCTTCGTCTCTTCCAAGTAGGGTTGAGACTTCTTTAAATAGAAACATATTCTTGGGCTTGGGCTCTGTGAAAAACTCAGATTTGATGCACAATAAAAACAGATTTTATCTTTAAATCTTTTCGCCATAAATATAGAAACAAACAATTGCATCTGAATAAATCTTCTCCAAGAATTTCGCCTGCAATCTCTCAAACAGAATCTCTCAAAACACAACAATTAACACGCAGCCCTAAAACAAATAACAGACTGAACATGATGTTCTATCAACAGATGTTAAGACATCAGTCTTGACATAATGCAGAAAAACTGCAATACCAAACAACAGACCACATGCAGAATGTTAGAAGCACATGTTAAGACATCAGACATGACATCATGAACAAACACATTATTTTACCAAAATTGCTGCCAATAACAGAACTAACAGATATAATTATCAGAGGTACATGGTAATCACCTTAACAAAGACCTCTAAGAACTTGGATTATGTTTAAGAAATCTTAAGCCTTATTACAATTTACAACATATAATAGAAAATATGCATACTCGATTGTGTTGCTTATTGTATGATCTTGTTATTCCTCCATCCAGACAGAAGTGTAGAACACTTCTATCCTTCATGGCTTTCCTTCTATATCTTCCCTTTTGATTGATCCTTTGTTCAAGACTTCAGTTTGAATCTTCAGTAGCTTATATAGCAGTTGTAGAAGACTAGTCGTTGGAAGAGATAACTTAAACAAGTATATTTGTTCCTCCATAGTACAAGAGACGTTGAAGAGAGATACACCAAAAGATCTTAATCCATTGTGTAGCATGTTTCACCATTTCATCTTCCATGTAATCTTGTACTATAGAGCCGTTGAGAGTAGATATCCGTAAAACATATCAACTTTTCTTGATCCTTGTGAACTTAGACTCTAACTGACAAACTGATTTGATAATGCAGCTTGCTTTCTGCGGTACGAATATCTTTATCTTTATCACTAATTCAGAATGATCATCAGAAGCTAATTACATTAACCAAGTGTAGAGACAATATGTTTCTTCTTCTGATTCTGATGCTGAGACATTCAGCTTCAGAGTCTACGCCAAACATCACTTAGAGAGTGTTCTTCAGATTCTGCACCACCAAAAGCTAGTAATTCAGTTTCTCTCAAGTGCGCCCTTATATATATATATATATATATATATATATATATATATATATATATATGTATATATATCAGATTCCGAATATATAACTTTAAGCATTAGAACCTGCATACTTGGAACACACATTAGATAACACCATTGTTCTTTTAATACTTTGTTATCATCAAAATCCAAGGAATATATGTCATGAACAATTCTCGTTCTAACAGTCTGGACTATACTGGAGTATTCTAGGTGAGTGATTCAACTTGCCTTAAACCTTAAAGGACGCGGTCCGTGGTCTTGAAAGGGAAGGTCACACCTAAGGATAATAGGGTTGTGATCAGAATTAAATTTACATAACACCTCAACATGTGCATCAAGAAAGGCCATGCGCCAAGCAACGTCAACCAGGGCCTTATCCAGCTTGCGATAAACCATTCAATTACTAGTACAAGGCATGTTCCATGTGAATTTTCCACCAATCATGTCTACTTCAACTACATTACATTTATCAAGGACATTCAACAAACCAGTTGCCCTAGAATGATTAAAAATACCTCCTTTTTGTTCACTCAGATGAATGATGTCGTTAAAGTTTCTAATCAACATCCAAAAACCATCAACAATGTTCTTCTGGTCAATGAGGTGGAGCCACATGTTAAGACGAGAATTATGCACGGGACATGCATAAATTCCAATTATATACCAAAAGGAAGTTCCCAATGATAGCTTGATAGTAATTATATCCATAAAAGACATCATGCACGATAGTTACAATGTTACTACCATTATGCTTTAACACCCAAATGCCCCCAAGTTAACCACACATATCCATATAGTGAACGCTTGCATATTCAGCTTTATCCTAGAAGAATTTGGTTTTAAGAAAATCAATGTGTGTTTCTGTCGCATCTGCGAAATTCAACCGGCAAAAAAACAAAAGAGTCGCCACCGAACGTTATTTATCCCGACGCAGGGAAAGGAAACGATCGAAGAAAACCTAAAAAAGGGAAAGACTTGGTCATCGCAACCATAGTCTGGGTTTGGAAGTCGGTTATGCGAGAGGAAGGTATTAGCACCCCCTCGCGTCCATCGTACGCGATGGGATCCACGCTTGTTGTTCTGATTAAAGGGTGTAGGTATCTGAAGCTCAATTGCTAACTAGGAAGGAAAAGAAAGAGAAACGGGAGAACAGGGAAGAAAAGAAAAGGTGACTCGATAGGACATCGCCGTCCTATACCTACATATTCCCTCGGGAATGGGAAAATCAGAGTCAACGTAGTTCGGGGGACTACGGGATTGTGGGGGAAGGTTTCTCGCCAAGACATCACCGTCTTGTGCCTACGTATCCTCAATCGGACAGGAGAGAGGAAGTCAGAGCAGTCGTAGTTTGAGCTATAGGGTCTTTGTTGTTTGTGTTTTTTAAGTGAAAGACCCTAACGTTCGCGCTCTAGCAGTTTAGGTGTTGTCGCTTGTTGCATGGAGTCTTACGCGTTTACCTGTTTGCGGTAGAACGGAAATAACGTATCCTTACGATTGGAGTGAATAAGGTGAGAAGAGAATCCCGAAGGAATACAATTGTTTTGTTTATGTTTTTTATAAGAAAGTGTTTTGATTGTGTTGTTTGTGGTATGTATAATGCTAAAGACTATGACATAGGAGTGAATACTTTACAAGGTCGCTCCCAACGAAACATTTGCAAAGTACCCTAGAAGAGTAAAGGAGACCTTCACTAATCATTTCCCATGTGCTTAAGGCTTGTGACGCACTCCACATGCAATATTTATTAAGTGTTTTTTACTTTTCTTTTAGAGAGAGAGAAGAGAGACTCAAAGGTTGAAAGAAAACTCTAGGGGAAACTTCATCCTATAAGTTATCATGAATTGTGGCCCTATAATTGAGGTTATGAGGGATTTGCTACCTATGTTGTCATGCTTGGATTGAAAGCCTAATGTCTCTCCTATCTCTAACTTAATCAGAAATTAAGTGGAGCTAGGAATCCTAAGGGATCATGTGAACAAACACAAGTAAACATTATACTAAACAATCACAAAAGAGAGGAGTAAAGAAGAAGTGAGATGAAAGAGAAGTCATGCAAGTGTAAACATCAAGTTAAAGGTATACAAGTACTTACCAACTCCAATCCAAGCTCAACTATTAAATAGTTGAAAGCAAAATGCAAAACTATGCACCTACACCTATGCAAATGTCCTAATTCTATTCTAGGAGTAATGTCAAACAATAAGCAAAGTGAAATGAGTCCTAAAGGTGTGTGAACCTAAGAGGGGCAGTAGCTAAACCTACTATATCCTATCTATGTTAATGTCCTAAGCATTGTCAAAAGAAATTAAGTTATGGTCTATATCCTAACTCAAACAAAAGTCATCACAAAATTAATGTAAGTTGCACTTTAAAAGCTCACACAAGTTAACTCAAAGGAGGAAACCTCATGGGGCAGTAGCATTTCTTGTCTTAATCAATGCAGAGTGATGTTTGAAATGTCAAGATTAAGTTCACATCAAGTCATGTTCACAAGATTTGAAAGTTGTACACAAAGATGTCATACTTATGGTGCATCAATCATATATGAACATACAATGGTTAAGAAAGCATGAGATAGGCATTTGAATGACTTAGGTCAAAAGCTAAAGAATGTTGTGAATGTCCAAAAATGTCTCAAGTTGTCATAAGAGTTCATGTTAAACACGTTCTCAAAAGTAAGGCAAGCATGGGGCAAAACAATGTCCAAATATTTCCATAAAAGCATGCTAATTGTCGAGCAAGTAAAGAATGATTCAAGTCAAGTCAAATGGGTATCCAAACAAACATGGCAGTAGAAAATGACATGTAATATCCTACATTTGAGTCATGTTAACATCAACCAAAGGATGGCATACAAAAGCATTCAAAGAATTTGTCAAAGTTAACAAGTAAGCATGCCCAAAAGTAACTTCAATTAGGAGCATGTAAAAGTTCTATAAAATAGGATGAGAAGACCTTAGGTCAAGTCTAAACCAATGTACACATGTGGTTAACATTTAAAGTGAACATTAAGACCTCACAAAGTTAGCATGGCAACACATTTCCAAGGATTAGTGCAAGTAGGGACCAAAACTATTTTAAGTGTCCTCAAAAAGCATATGAACTTCAATCATGTAAAAGAGGGAGCAAAGACATGTCAAGTAAGTGTCCAACCACATAAGGCAGTACCAAATGACCTCTAATATGTTACAATTAGGTCACAAAAACATTGATCAAAATTCGTGTACAAAGGCTCAAGCAAAAAGTGGACAAAGTAGACAAGTTAACATGTACAAGTTCACACAAAAATAGCATCAATTAGAGGTCACCCAAATAAGGACCTATAAAGGGACATGGAAAAACTTTACATCATGCCATAAAAAGTATCAATCAATGATTAAAAGATCCCAAATAGATTGCATAAGTGCATCACTAAACGTCCTAAGTGTTCACACTAATAACTCAAGTAAGAAAGGCATGTATTTAGGATTCAAAACAAGCATCCAAATCATGATCAAAAACCAATGTCAAAACATCACAAAGGCGTACAAGATGTCATCATGAATGTGCTTAAACAAGTCGAGAAAATTGGCTCAAGAGAGATGTCATCATTAAGTTTGGCCCTAATCCTGTAATACATCAACATGTTAAGCATGAAATGGAATATTCATGAAATATGGGTGGAAGCTTTGAAAAATTATGGAAAATTATTCATGGAATGGCATGGTCATTACATAATTATGTTCAAAAGATTGGCTCAAAAATATACACCAAAGGTGTTCAAACAATTGCAAACATGTGTCATGTTATTCAACAATTATCATTCAAAACAAGTCACAAAAATGCTTTCAAAGGTGAACCAAAAATCATGGAAAAAATCCAAAGTGGTGATCAATATGTAATACAATCATGTGATTAATGGCATACAAAAGTTCAGATCAAGATCCATTGGAAAAAATTAGTTTTGAGTTATTATGTGAAAACTAGAATTTTTTTTTTTAAACTAACATAGATTTTAAAAAAAAAACAAAAAAAAAAAACCATTTTTCAGATTAATTACAGGAATGTATGGGTTTGAAAACTAAGTATAAGGGTGGCGCCATATGGAATGGCGCCTCAGTTGGAGGCCACCAGCCATTCCAAATGGCGCCTCAGGCCATTTTGCTTTACCCTAGAAATGTTCCTGAGGTCAAGCCATATGAAATGGCGCCTCAGGCCATTTCCTTTTTTTTTTTAATTTTTTTTATGTTTAATTTATATTTTTTTAATATAATAAAAATTATATTATTTTATATGCTATGATGTGCCTATAAATAAGGGCTCTCCCTCGCTTGTTTTTGCACAGCAATTATCTTCCAAACCCTAATTGCCCCCCTTCCCTCACTAATATCCCAAACTCTCCCAAACACTCTCTTACTCAACACGATGTCTTCATCCTCAAATAGCCGGTCCTCGTCGTCAGCAGCAACAGAGGAAAAGTGGCCAGAGTTTCCACTGATGAAACAAAATGCCCTAGTTATATATTTAGCTGTCAAGCCTCCGTTGGAGATGCTACTCTGGAACACCCAGACGTTGGAGCATTTGCACAAGGAACTTCGCCGCTAGCTACCAGAAGAATTTCAGGCAGGTGAAAAGATCAGGAAGATATAGAGGCAGGTTGAGAAGTCTGGTTCAGACAGAGTCACCCGGACTTGGAGGAAAGTGGAAAATGATGCTGGTGTCCTCATGATGATGATGTTACAAGATGAAATTAAGTTGATGGTTGTAATTGCCTAGATAAGCTGCTTTTATGTGTTGTTATTGTTATTGTTATTGTTATTATTATTGTTATTTTATGATTTGGTAATAGGTTTCGTTAAGTGATGCTTCGTTTAGGTTTGTTATGTTGTTGTATTGAGTTATGTAGACTCAACGAGGTTTGTTGTCATATGGCCCCATCGCCGCCCATTGTCATACGCCCTTGTCCACTTCTCCCGTGGTATGTTATCAATCCAACTCAATGCTTCTGGGTTTGTTTGTCTGATCTCTTCCCGATAGTATCTGAACGTAGGCTCTGTTAATGCATATCCCGCGTTAGTAACCAGCTGCTTTAGGCCCTTGTCTTTGAACGCCCGCAAGACATTTTGCCCAATGTGTCTAATGCAATACACATGGGTCGATGGAGGATCCTGCCAGCCGTTATTAGGATTGTTGTAAGCATTATCGATTGAGGGATGCCTATCGGAGATCAGACATACGTCAGGTTTGGGAGCAACATATTGTCGGAGATTTTTTAAGAAAAAACTCCAACCCCTAACAGTCTCCCCTTCAACTAGAGCGAATGCGATAGGGAAAATGTTGTTGTTGCCATCCTGTGCCACATCCATTAGTAGCGTGCCCTTATATTTTTCGTACAACCATGTTCCATAAATTTGAATTATAGGTTTACAAAATGTAAATCCTTTGATGCTTGGTTCAAAAGCCCAGAAAAGTCTGTGGAAAATGCCATTTCCACTTACACAATTCCCGTCAGGCGTGTATGCCGGCAACGTCTCTAACAAGACAACGGTCCCTGGAGCATATTGTTTTAGGGCCAGAAGATATCTTGGGAGTTCTTTGTAAGAGTCCTCCCAATTTCCAAAATCCTTTCATCTACCTTCGTCCTAGCAATCCACGCCTTCCTGTACGAGGGAGTATAGTTGTATCTTTGCACCATTTGAGTTATGATGGTACTGACTTTCACAGAAGGGTTGTCGCTCACAGAAGGGTTGTCGCTCACGAAAATTATCTCCAACTTTTAGTACTTCATCCGTCTGTTTGTATGGGTCGTAAAAAATATCTGTTGATGGTTGATCGTCGCCTAGGCTTAGTGTTGTCATGTGTTGGGGTGGGCGATAAACATGACTGTCTGGCAATTGGTCTGCCTCGTCGCCGTTTATCATTTCGTCAACAACGTCATCCGCTTCTTCTTCCTCTTCATCAACTGCATCCACCTCAGCTTGCTCGTTGTCAGAATCGTTGAAAAACTGTGATACCTCAAGTTGTTGAGACAATGGTTGATTTTGTAACGTAACATATAACTCAACCTCATTGAAACCGGAATGCTCATGGCTGAGAAACATATTACGCACATCTTCATCATCCCGTATTTTCATCTGAAAAAATTTGCACACATCATGCCCCTAAAAAAAGATAGGGTTTTTGTATATAATTTGCCCAACTGGACCGCACTGCAATTTCTTCTCTAACCGGGCTTTCAAATGATAGAAATTTGTTCTTCTATCAATTAAAAACCTAGTCACTTATGTATCCCTAAAATTGAAACCACTCATTGGACAATCAAATATCTCACCAAGGATATGTGCAGTTATCAAGTATTGTGGTCTTTGAGCCATATTTGAAAATTTGGAAGAAAAAAAGTTTGCAGATTGTAACTGGTTTGAATGTAAGTGATGATAAGATGTATAATTCATAAGTATTAATAGGCAGAAAAATATTTGATTGTCAATTGCTTCAGAAAAGCATTGCCAAAGAGCCATGTGCTGCTCTGCATGCCTACACACTATCCTTGACATGACCACACAAGACTGCATGCCTACACCTACACTAAGCTATTGACAAGATCACACTCTGCATGACTCAACAATGCATGCCTACACTCTTTTTCTACTGTTCATACCCATACCTCTGCACAAAATTAAAAACAAACATTAAAAAAAGAAAAAAAAATTAAAAAAAAAAAAAAAGGAAATGGCCTGAGGCGCCATTTTATATGGCTTGACCTCAGGCCTTTTTTTCTGAAATTCACATGGCCTGAGGCGCCATATGAAATGGCTTGTGGCCTCCAACTGAGGCTAGGTTTCCAAACCCCGTCATTTCTATAATTAATTTGAAAAATTAGTTTTTTTGGAATTTTTTTTGAAAAAATGTGTTATTTTAAAAAAAAAATTCTGAAAACTAGGCCCATTTGAACACATTTACACAAAAATTCCAAATCAAATATCAAGAATATTAAAAATTGAAATTAAAAATTACCAAAAGTTAATTAAAAGGTCAAGGAACACTCATGAATTAATTGGAAAATTTTTTGATGATTTTTACTATTTATAAAATTGAAAAAGAAAATGAAAATCAAACTAAAAAGGATAAAATGTGCAAAGAAAGTAGGGGGTGTGCCTAGAGTAATTTCTAAGTTCAGTTTTGCTGATGGGCCAGGATGGGGGTGCGGCTAGAATTTATGCGTGGGCCCATATCACAAGTAATAATCACCAAAGATTCATTTAAATGCTATTATTAATTGCTTTTTACTTACAGTAAAAAAAACGTTGCATCGTGTGATTTACCTGTAGCGTGGGCCCGGATCATGGATCATGCTCACTAGCCATTATTTCATTGTGACAGTAACAATTATAGGAAAGAAAAAACGCTACATTATTTGGTATTAATGAGGCGTGGTGGGCCCGGGTCATGTACCATGTCCATTAAACATTTTTACACTTGTAGTAATATTAAAAGAAAAGAAACGTGACACTATGCCATGCCTAGTAATATCAATCGGTCAATGGTTCTTTTAAGTTGAATGAGACAAAAACATATCACGGCCACTCGGGGGCGACATGTGGTCGTCTCCTTCCCCATCCCATGCAATTCATGCGCATGGACATCTACCATATAAGAAGATTGAGTGTTCTGGAAATACCCAAAATACCCTTGCTTGCTCCAAATTCGGCCACCTGGCTTTTTTCCTTGCTCTTACTCTGCCACGTGACACTTTTCTTTTTATTTCTTTGCTTCTTAGACCCTTACCTCATACTGATTTCTTCTTTTTGCTCCTCCACACTATAATATTATATTCAAAAGTTTCTTTTACTGCAAAGCATTTATTGCCTATTCTTCTTTCATATCACTAAACTCATGTCTCTTCTTCTCACTCTTTTTAATAAATTAACGATCTATTTTCTCTTTTTCTATCTCAGTATCCTTTCTCTTTTTCTATTTCTCATAGTCATTTATGTCTTTCTCTCTCATTGCTTCTTCTTCTTCCTTCTTTTTTTTTCCTATCATTTATACTCAAATTTTCTCTTTCCTTTTTCATTATCTTTCTCAACCCTCTTATCTCTCTCTCTTTTTTCTTCATGCTCTTTGTTTTTACTTTTCAGATTGCAGATAGATCTGGAGATAAGAAGAAGGTATGGAGCTAAGAATACAACATCTGTAATGTAAGTTAAAATAGGTACAAAAGTTAGTAAAATTGTCATCGCGCTCTTTTTAACATCATTTTCCCTTCCTTTGTTTTCTTAGGTTGTACATAGATCTGGAGATGGAGATACGTGAAAGAAAAAATATATATTAAAATAGCATCAAGAAAGTGAGTGGTAACACTTAATGGGTTTAAAGCTTTTGATTTTTAGGTTGTTTTACTATGAGCTTTTTAGGTGTAGCTTCATTCTTCTACAAGGTTGCTGTCTCTGATTTTTATTCTAATCTTTATATTTTTTTTCTTCATGTTTTCACTAATTTTGGATGGTTTTGTTTTGTAAGGTACCAACACTTTCATATTTCTGAGTTTACACCTATTTTATTTGCCGTTAGTTGTCTTTATTTTATTTTTTTTTGTATTTTTTCTTTCGAATTTGATTTTTTTTTTTCGTTTCATCACCTCTTTTTGACATAATTTTCCTAATTTTGTTTTGTTAGGTTGTACATAGATCTGAAGATGGAGATAAGAAGAAGAAAAAGTCTATATTAAAATAGCATCAAGAATGTTAGTGATAACACTTTTTAGATTTAAACTTTCAGTTTTCAGGTTTTTTTACTATGACTTTTTTAGTTGTAGCTTCATTCTTCTTTTATGTGTGCAAAAGATTTTTTTTCTTCATTTTTTGTTATTAACATTGTATTCAATAGTTTCATTATGTGGGTTAGTTGTAGCTTCATTCTCTTAAATTCAATGAAATTGAAGATTATATTCAATAGTTTTTAATATACCTGATTCACTCAATTATTATTAATAAATTAATTTTAATAAATTATATTAAATAGTTGTTATTAATTAAAATATACAATTTTCTTGAATGTTTTTTTTAATTAAAAAAAAACTTTATTTTATAATATTTATTATCTTAAATAGTTATAATTAAAATAATAACTTAATTGGGCATCCTTTTCATATAAATGTTAAGATAAATAGTATAAATTATACAAATGAATGATTAAAACATTTTTTATTTCATATTTAAATATATTTATAAATAATATTTGTATAATTGATGGAAGGAAAAGAAAATATATGAAAATGTGAACTATAATTAATGTTACTAATTAAAATTCATGCAATTAAAATAATAATTACATAATTAAATATGAGAGAAATTAAATTTTGTTTTTAATTTAAGTTTACAATATAATAAAATTAGTGTTATTTCATGTTAAGATAATAAAAATAAAAAATCAAATAGAATTATTAATAATTTGTTCAATAGAAAATAATAATTTCTTAAGAAAAACAAAATCATAATCAGGATTCAATTTTAAACTTTTGTTACTATTATTTAATTATTTATACCATAGAGTCACTATGTAGGATGTTTTCTAATGATACAGCAGGGTAGAGTCACCTCATTCATCTCATCAAATTCAATCCTACAACTACATAATAATAATAATAATAATAATAATAATAATAATAATAATAATAATAATAATAATAATATGTTATGATTTGACATAAAGTAATTGGATACTGTTATTTTTTCACTATAATAATGAAGTTGTTGTGTACATTGGAAACTTAATAATAATAATATTTTATGATTTGACATAAAGATTTTGTATAATAAGTTATTCTTCCAATGTAATCATGATGTTAATGTAATAATGATGTTGCTATGGGCATGCAAATTTTCTATTATATGTTTCTATATTGATTCACATTAATTACCTAGATAATTATTAACATTAAATTTCTTACAAGAAAAGAAATATGATATTTTTTTTTAAACTAAAAGAAAATTTGTTTAAAACGTTGATTTAAATAGATTTTTATAAAAAAATTAGTTTATATATTTTATATTCTTACTATGATATTTTTAGATGATAAAATTTTAAAAAATTTATAAAACAATAAAGTTATTTTCAATAGCTTTTTATAAAACATATTTTTACAAAATATATTTTTTCTTTTAAAATGCAGTTTTTATTATGTTAAAGTGATTTACAATAATTATTCAAGTCACTGTAGTTTTTAATGGTGCAATTTTTATTGTGCTAAAAGATAATAATTTTTTTCCCATAAACTCATTTTTTGTTGAAGAAAAATTTAATATATTTGCTGAAAAGTAGATTAGTTCTTAAAAAATAATATAAAAATAAAAGTGACAGCCTTTGAGTTTCTAGAAAATAAGAGAAATTTTTGTTGGAACAATAGAGAGAAGAACAAAGTATGGTATACACAATATCTACCATATAAGAAGATTGGGTGTTCTGGAAACACCCAAAACACCCTTGGTTGCTCCAAATAAGAAGATTTGGTTTGGTTTTTAAAAATCATTTTACTAAAAATTGTTTATATTCTATATCAAATTTAAATCTGTGTAAATCAAATTTAAATCTATTTGTTCAAAAGAAGTTTAAAATGAGAACCAATATAAAATTCATAATCCATTTTTAGAATCAATTTTAATGTTTATTGATTGCTCATACAAAATTTAAATGTATATTATTCACCTTAAATTATAAATCAATAGTTTTAATGGATATTTGAATTTGACATTCATGGTCAAACTTTTAGAAGTAACTAAATTGAAAAATGTCATAACTCAAGCATAGTTGAAAAGCAACGAAGCCATTTCAAAATACCTGTGCATGCCTATCAATACTTTGAAAGTTATGTACATATATGATGAGAAGAGGTTCATAGCTCTTGCAGAGTAAAATACTAAATGGCAGAGCAGAGGATTAGGTTTTTTATGCATGATGCTTAGCTGTTTTACTTGACCGACAACAATGTTGTTTTGCTTGACTGATAACAATAAATAGGTTTGCTGCAACAATAAGTACTAAAGGGTTGCATGAATTCAAAACTTCCATATACAGTTATAAATTTCAATTTTTTTTTCTAAATTGATGTTATGCTCTAAATGTATATTGCTGAATTTAGTTTATTCCGCTTGATATTTGATGGATTAATTATACACTTTATTTAAAAATTTTGTTTTTACTCATATCACTTTCTTTGAATATGGAAATTTTTGTACCGTGTCAGCTTTGAAAGCAATTGGAAATACTTAATTTTTTTATAACAAATTGCAAGTGTCATTTATATGACTTTACAATATAAATATAAAGGGACTGCTTTCACAATTTGTCACATCTAATTAGACTAGGTTGGCTATAGTTAGTATTATGACCACAAACATATCTTTAGACATACAATTTCTAATATTTGAAACACATAGAAAATTGGTCCAACCTTTCCAACTTGTATAAAAATATATTAGTAAGTGATCTCGAGTGTTCGATCAGATCCACACACGCTGGTCGTCAGATAGGCAAGGTGCTCGGACTGTTGATGAGGAGAAAAAGGGGGTGTACCTGCAAGGCACTCCGACGCTCAAGTAAGTAAAGGTCGGAAAAGAGGCAAGTACAAAGAGTATTCTTAGGGTAGAAAAATGATACCTGACCCTCTCAAGCGAGAGGGTTTATATAGAGCCCCCAGCGAGTGGCCAACGGTCCTATTTTCGGGGCGAAATAACCGTTTTCCCCAAAGAATAGGTAACTGCCCAAACTAGCCGTTATGTCGGGCAGGGTGCCAAAAACTAGCCGTTATGTCGGGCATAGGCGCAGTTCCGGGCACCTGTCCTTTGCTGTCTGGGCAGCGAGTAAACCGTGTGTGACGGGCATAAATGTCGGGGAGGAACGTTGCATTCTTTGCCCGGTGGAGGGGCAGAAAGGTCACTTTTGCCCCTTTGTGGATTGGACTTAGGTAGTATGGGTTGTTCTAGAGCAGAGGCGGATTGGGCCAATTCTAGCCATTGGTCCAGTCCAGAACAGGAGCCCCCCAAGTCGTTGCTCCCGAGCATGGAAGTGATGACTTTAGGACTGTTCGTTGCTCCGGGGAGCTGGCTCGGAGTCGTCGTTTGAGACGAGGACGATTGTCTCGAGGTGTCCGTGGCCCTCTGCGTCCGTGATGTTTGTGGTCGTGAACCAATTGCCCGGTATTCGGGGAGATGAAACGCCAGGCAGAATGGGAAACGTTGGGCTGCCACGTGTGCTTCGAGCCCTGTGTAGCAATTAATAGGTAATCATGGCTAGTGGGCAGTCATTATTACCTACGGGCGCGTGTGTGCATGTGCCCCTTAGTATAAAAAAGGGGGGAGATTGTCCCATTTGCACTTTTTCCCTTCTGATTCTTCTTCGTCGTCATCAGCGTTCCTGCCCGTCGTCGTCTTCGGAGCAACCGACCACCGTGTCAAGTTTCGAGCAGCCTTTCTTTTCCAGCTAGAACAAGTAAGTTCTCTGATTTTCAGCTTGTTTTCCTTTCCCTTGTTGTTAGTGGTAGATTGCATGCGGCTAGGGTTAGTTTTAGGTGACGAAGTAGGTAGATTTTCGGCGAGTGTTGGTGGTGGGCGGTGGTTCTGCCCTTTTGCTGCTTCAAGCACGTCGCCGGAGTATGTAGCGTGTTTGTTGAGCGTGGTGGTCTACGTCGTGGTTGCGAGTCGTGACCACCGCGTCTTACCATCTTATGATGGAGTGGTGAAATTTTTGGTAGAACCTTCCCAGATCCCGGTGGAGCTTTAAACAGAATCTGGGTACGAACGCAGGGAGGTTCCTCGTGGGAAGTTGGTTTGTCTCGGGCATCTCTTCGCGGGGAGGTGTTTGATGTTGGGGCTTAGGTCGGGGACGTTGTCATTGGCCTTTTGTGCGCCATTTCACTTGACTTAGCGGTGGAAGGGTGGATTTGATTTTCTGTCAAATTCACTGTCTTTCTCTGCTTTTTCAGGTGATCGTAGCGGCGATGGAGCCAGATAGGGAGGTTATCCCCGTTACATCCGAAGAAACTGTCTCCGATGAGAACAGCAGTGCAACGGCCTCGAGTTCTGCGTCCTCGAGTTCGTCGGCTTCGAATTCCTCGAGCGACGTCGAGGGGGAAGCGAGTGATGCTGAGGAGGGAGATGACTTGGGGGTCGTGGAGGAAGATGTAATGGAAGAGGACGTAGACGCGTTCTGCCCGGAAGAGTGGGAGGTGGCCGAGCCTTCCGAACTTACTTCCACGTTTGCGAGGTCTGCGGCGGACGCTTTTACCGAGGTGGGGCCCTCAGGTGAATGGAGGGTGCTTCTGCCTAATGTGGGCGAGCGGATCTGCTCGAGCTTCGGGGACTGCTTCGGGATGTACGAATATGTCTTCAAAGAACTGGGGATGAGGTTGCCCTTCACTGACTTCTAGCGGTCGGTGTTCCATCATCTGAAGTTGGCGCCTTCCCAACTCCACCCCAATTCGCTGGCCTTTATACGGGCTTTTGAGTTGGTGTGCGAGCACCTTGCTTTGGGGCCCACCATCCCTTTGTTCTTTGCTGTTTTCCACCTACAGCGGCAGCTGACGGGGAAGAGGTACGGATGGGTCTCTTTGAAGCAGCCCAAAAAACTGTTCAAGCCCGGAGTCCATCCGAAACTTCAAGGGACGGTACTACATCGTCAAGCCTCTGTCCGAAGCTGCTCAGGACAGCGTGTATGCCTGGGAGTTAGAGTGTGATGAGAACGGAGAGGAGCTGCTCACCGAGGAGGGGAAGTACATCGGGGAGAGAGTGTATAAGTTTCCAATCCGCTGGACACCCGACCACTTCTCAAAGAAGCCCAGTGCCTACGTCTTTGAGCCGAGCGCTTTACGCGGGCAGGATGACGTGTCTTATGAGACCCTGGTGAAGTGGGTCAACTCCTTTCAGCTCGCGACCTGTTGGACAAGCAAGGGTAATCCTATCTTCGAGGAGGATGGGAGTCAAAGGGTCGAGCGTCGGTTTATCCCCGTCAAGGCACTGCTGGAGTGCAAGACTCCCGTGGATGTCGAAAAGTTGCTCGGTAGATTTAGTTATTTAGACTTTATTTGTTATTCTTTCTTCCCCGTTTCTAACGTGCTTGTTTTATTTGTGCAGGTGAGATGCCTCAAGCCCGTGACCGTGTGGTGAGGAATGCCATGGCGAGGGGCAAGGCTGGAGCGACCCCCTCCAAGACCCGGACTGCTGCTGGTGCTCGTGTGCCTCCTCCTGTTCAAACTGTTCTGGGGACCTCCTCCTCTCCCGCTCCTGGTCTACGGGACTCTCCGCTGCCTCTGGTCGGGCGGACGAAGCGGCCCCGGGCGGCAGATATGGCGGACTTGAGAGGGGCGCCCGAGAAGGGGAAGTTCGAACTTCCTCCGTGTATAAATGACAAGAGGTTTTTCGAGGGTAACACCTTGGTCGTTCCTCGGGCTGAATCTTTTAGTTTGGGGAACATGGATCGTGTGAGCAAGAGGGCGATGGTGGCCTAGGACGCTTCTGCCCTCGTGAGGATGCTGAAGATGACAGCTGTGTATGCTGAGGGGGACTATGCGCTCGAGGCTGAGCTTACTGCCGCTCGGGCTTCCGAAACGACTTTGAAGGAGAAGGTTAAGGGTGCGCGTGAGGCTAGGAAGAAAGTCGAAGAGGGGATGACCAAGCTGAAAGAGGAGGTCACCAAGCTAAAGGCGGAGAAGAGGGCTGCCGAGGAACTGAACAAGGAGCTGATGGCGGCCAGTGCCCCGGGTGCTGATGAGCCGGATGAAATAAGAGCGTTGAAGACCCGGGCGGAGCTGGCCGCTGGCATCCTGCAGGCCGAGGATGATGGTATTGCAGTGGCCGCGGAGTCCTTTGACAGCGTCGTGGCCCAATTGCGGGCGGTGAATCCCGGGCTAGAGATTTTGACCGAGGGTACCCACTATCTTGCTCTAGTGGAGGGTGGCCGCATTGTTCTGCCTGAGGGTCTTGTCCTTGATACTCCCGAGGAACAGACCGGGGGTCAGCCCGTGGAGGATCAGAGGCCTGAAGCTGTGTCAACCGAACGTGCGGAGGACTGAAGAGTTTGGTTATTTTATTGTATCCGGCCTGCGTGCTGTTGACCTGTTGTAATCTTATTTTGCTTTGGGGGCGTGGCCCCCTTTCTTATGTAATATGCACAATATTTGGCCCTTGTGGCCTTTTAATTTTATGCCCGGTTAACTTATACCATTTCCGTTTATATTGTTGTACTTTGTTTTATTTGGGCATGTATGACTGCCCGTCGGAGGGTGTGTTTGTTGAATGTGAATTCGCCAGTGCGGGGAACTGGTCGAATAGCCGGGGAAGGTCCTGGCGAGGTTACGGATCTCAGGTCGCGGTTGAGGCCTGAGGTCGCGGCGTGAACGTCCCATCGCGAGCTGGGGTTCTGCCAATCATGGTACTTGGGCGAAGGCGATGCTCGGTTGAGGACCGCCAACGAGCAGAGCTCTGGTTCATGTACTTGAGCGGGATCCTACCTTTCGTGCGTGCGTCGTTCGTACCTGGACGAGCACGACGACCGTTAGGTGGTCGCTTGATGCGAGGAAGCTTACAGTTACTTTAGCTGTAGTATTGCTTAAGTTTCTCAGCGTTCCATAGTCGAGGGAGCGCGTCCCCGTCAAGGGTTTCGAGGAAGTACGCACCATTTACCGTCTTGGCGCGGACTCTGTATGGTCCTTCCCAGTTGGCTGCCAGTTTGCCTTCGCGAGAGTCCTTGTGGTTTCTTCGCAGGACCAGGCTTCCCACATCGAACTCTCACCGTAAGACTTTGGCGTTGTGCCTGATTGCTATTTTTTGTTTAAGAGACGCTTCGTGGAGGGCCGCTCCTGTCCGGATTTCCTCGACGAGGTCGAGCTCTTCTCTTATTGCTTCGTTATTCATTTCCTCGTCTAGAGGTGATTCGGTCCTTCTGGACGGTACGTGGATCTCGATGGGTAGAACAGCCTCCATGCCATATGCTAAGCGGAAAGGCGTTTCCCCGGTGGTGGACTGGGGAGTAGTGTGATATGCCCATAAGACGCTGTGGAGCTCTTCGACCCAGGCTCTCTTCATTTCGTCCAGTCTTCGTTTGAGGCCGCGAAGGATGACGCGATTGGCCGCTTCAGCCTGCCCGTTGGTCTGGGGGTGCTCGACCGAAGCGAAGTATTACTTTGTTCCGAGATGGGCGACGAAGTCTTGGAACTTCTTGTCCGTGAATTGTGTTCCATTGTCCGTGACGATTGATTGGGGAATCCCAAAACGGGCAAGGATATTCTGCTTGTAGAAGCGTAGAATGTTAAGTGTTGTTATCTTCGCTAAGGCTTCCGCTTCTATCCATTTTGTGAAATAATTTACGCCTACTATCAGGTATTTGTTTTGGCTAGATCCTGTCACGAAGGGTCCTAGGATGTCTAGGCCCCACCAGGCAAATGGCCACGGGGAGGTCAGGCTCTTCAGTTCGTTAGGTGGAGCTAGGTGCATATCCCCGTGCCGTTGGCACTTGTCGCATTTCTTTACGTGCTCCTTGGCGTCTTGCTGCATAGTTGGCCAATAATACCCTGCCCGGAGTGCCTTGCGGGCGAGGGACCTTCCTCCCAGGTGCTGGGCATTAATGCCTTCGTGGATTTCTCGCAATACGTGGGGGACAATCTCCTCCTCTATACACTTTAGTAACGGGATGGAGAAGCCCCTTCGGTAAAGTTTGTTTTCGAGGATGACGTACGAGCAAGCTCTTCGTCTGATGGTGTTGGCCTCTTTGGGGTCATCCGGGAGCTCGTCTCTGGTGAGGTAGTTGTACACGGGCGTCATCCAACAGTCGCCATCCCCGATTGCGTGCACGTGTAGGGTCGAGGTCCCCTTATCGATGCTGGATTGGGGAAGTACCTCTTGGATGACTGACCTGTTTCCGCCTTTCCTCTTGGTGCTTGCTAGTTTGGACAGGACGCCTGCTCGCACATTGTGTTCGCGGGGAACATGTCTTACTGCTACGGTCCTGAACTTTGACATCTTTTCCTTGACCAGGGAGAGGTATTCGGATAGACTGTCGTTTTTGGCCTGATACTCCCCGGAGATCTGGTGGGCTACGAGCTGAGAGTCCGTGCAGATGACGATTTCTTCTGCCCCTAGGTCTTCGGCTAGGCGCAACCCAGCGAGGAAGGCTTCATATTTGGCCTGGTTGTTCGATGTGGGAAAGGACAAAGTGAGAGATGCCTCGATTATGGTCCCTTCGTCGTTCTCCAGAATTACTCCTGCTCCGCTGCCGCTCGAGCTGGATGCTCCGTCCACGTAGACGGTCCATCTGTTTGCTATGTGGGGCGAGGAGTCTGAGAAGGTTACTTCCGCTACGAAATCGGCCAGGGCTTGTGCTTTGAGGGCTTTTCTGCTTTCATACCGGACGTCAAATTCGGACAGCTCTAACGACCACTTGAGCCAAGAAGTAGTGTCTCAGTCGTCTGGCAGCGTTGATGAGGGCCAATGCTACCTTTTCTATCTGCTGATATCGCAACTCCGCGTCCTGTAATGCTTTGCTCGTGAAGTATACTGGCTTTTGCCCACTAGGGTCTTCGCGAATGAGAACGGCGCTCACGGCCTAGGCGGTGACGGCGAGGTATAGGAACAAAACCTCCCCGGTATCTGGTCGTGATAGCACGGGCGGTTTTGACAGGGCTTGCTTTAAGTGAAGGAGGGATGCCTCGCATTCTTCGGTCCATTCAAACGAGGCTTCTTTTCTCAAGAGCTTGAAGAAAGGAAGGGCGTGTTGGGCGGATTTTGCGACGAAGCGGGACAACGAGGTGAGCACCCCGTTGAGGGACTGGATGTTCTTTTTAGACTTGGGCGTTGGGAACTCGGAGAATGCCCGACATTTGTCAGGGTTGGCCTCTATTCCTCGTTCCGTTAAGTAGAAACCAAGGAATTTGCCTGCCCGTACGCCGAACGTGCACTTCTCCGGGTTAAAACGCATTTGGTATTTTCTTGCTTGCTCGAAAATCTTTCAGAGATGGGCGACATGGTCTAGTTCCTCGTGGGACTTGACGATCATGTCGTCCATGTATACCTCGAGCATGTCGCCAATTTGTCCTCAGAAGACTTTGTTCATCATCCGTTGGTACGTAGCGCCGGCGTTCTTCAGTCCGAAGGGCATTACGCTGTAGTAATAGCTGCCCGATTCGGTCATGAAGGCCGTGTAAGTTTTATCGCTCGCGGCCATTGGGATTTGGTTATAGCTCGAGTAGGCGTTGAGGAACGATAACAGTTTAAAGCCTGCAGAGTTATCTATGAGCTTGTCTATATTGGGGAAGGGGTAGGCGTCCTTCGGACAGGCCTTATTAACATCGGTATAATCAACGCACATTCTCCATTTGCCATTATTTTTTCTTACAAGTACAACATTTGAGAGTCATGTAGTGTATTTGGCCTCAGAAATAAACCTAGCTTCTATAAGGTCTTTGACAGCTTTCTCCGCGGCTTCCATCTTCTCAGGGGACTGCTTCCTTCTACGCTGGGCAACGGCCTTGACGGCCGGGTCAATTGTAAGCTGGTGGCAGGCGACGGAGGGGTCCAATCCTGGCATTTCAGCGGCGCTCCACGCGAATAAGTCTGCGTTCTCCCGGAGGCACGCTTTTAGTTGTCTCTTGGCCAGGTCGGGGAGGTCTGCTCCGATCTTCACTCCCCGGTGGGGGTCTTCTCCGAACGGAACGATCTTGAAGTCGCCGTCTGGAACGGGGCGTCGGAGATTATTGCTGTTGTGGGACTGGCTGCCCGAAGTCGTCCGATCTTTAGCGTGATCATCCTCGCTGAAACGGCTGTCCAAGTCGATGGATTCGACCTGGGGGAGTGGCTTTGGCTGCTCGGAGCTGATGGGCAGAGGAGGACGACCAGATGTCCTCGGCCTCACTGAGATAGTGCTCAGTCCCTTTGATGCTGCTTCAAAGCATCGACGGGCAGCTTCGATGTCGCCGTGGAGGGTGGCGACCATCCCTTCAGAAGTGTAGTACTTCATCTTGAGATGTACGGTGGAAGGTACTGCAACCAACTCTGCCAGGGTTGACCTTCCGAAGATGCACTGGTATAGTGACGGGCAATCGATTACCAGAAACTGTGCTTTAATTGCTCGGGTTGTCTTTCCTGAACCGAATGTTACGATGAGCTCTACGTAACCCCGGGGCTTTGTCACCGCTCCGTTGAATCCCTGCAGGTCGGATCCGACGTATGGAGTAAGGTGAGAGTCGTTCAGCTGCAGCGTCTCGAACAGGTGGTTGTACATTATATCAACCGAACTGCCCTGGTCTACGAGTATCCTGTGAACATCGAAGTTTACCATCCTTGCCCGGATGAGAAGCGGAATGATTGAGTTCGGGGACCCGCCGAGGAGTTCCTCTTTGTAGAAGGAAATGGGAGATGATTCTTTGTGAGCGGCATCCAGCGTGGTGACTTCGTTGGAGCTTTTGCTGATCAGTTGCTCGAATTTCCTTTTGACCGAACCGACCGTGATTTTGTTGAACCCACCACCAGAGATGACCATGGCCGAGGGGAAGGTCTCCCAAGGGCTGTGAGTGCCAAGGAACGTGGGGACGTGTAGACTATCAGGGATACGGAAGTCCTCTGGCCGAGTTACGGATAGGGCGACCTGTACGTTGGTGTCCTCGGAGGGTGGAGTCTCTTCTGCAGCCTTCTTGCTCTCCTGGATGTCTTGTCGGGGAGCTTCTTTCTTCTTCGCGAACTGCTTTAGGTGGCTGTCGCGAATGAGGATCTCAATGGCATCTCTGAGGTGGATGCATTCTTCCGTCGTATGGCCGTGGCTCTTGTGGAGGCGGCAATACTTGGATTTGTCTACACCCGGCCGGGCCGGCAGCTGTTTGGGGAAACGGACTCCTGCCTGCTTGAACTCTGAGTTGACACATTCGGACAAGATCTTTTCCCTCGAGGTAGTGAGGGGGTGTAGTCGTGGAATCGCCCGGATGGTCCCTTCTGTTCGCACGTCTCGCGAGGCCTATCGTCACGCCTTTTATCTCCTCGACGGGACGTCGAGGGTTCATCCGCTCTGGAGGATCGGGCACCTTCTTGATGACGGGAGGCCCGGACAGAATGGGCGGCGACCTTCTCCTCATACTGTATGTGCGACTGGGCTTGGTGGAGGAGGGCGTTGAGATTCCTCAGAGGATCGAGGCCGATGGCTTTCGCGAAGTCTGAGCCGGGACGTAATCCCTGCTCGAGCAGGAATTTCTTCATCTCGTCGGTGGTTGGCACTTGGACGGCTTCCTTGTTGAACCGCTCAATGTAGTCTCGAAGAGGTTCGTCTCTTCCCTGCATGACAGCTCCGAGGGACGCTTCAGTCTTCGGATGGCGTCGTGACGCAGTGAAGTGACAGGAGAAAATCCTCCCCAGTTGTCTCCACGAGGTGATGGACTCTTCCGGCAGCTGCTTATACCAAGTCATCGCTCCCTTCCGGAGCGTGGTCAGGAACAGGCGGCATTTGATGGCTCCTCGCACCCCTCTGTAGTCCAAAAGGGCGTCTATGTTCTCTATGTGCTCGTCTGGGTCCGTGGTTCCGTCGTAAGTACCTAGAGACGGGGGCATCTCTAGTCCTTTGGGAAGGCGGGTGGCCAGGATCCTGCGGGATAACGGGCTGCGAGGCTCGTCGTCGCTGTCCGAGCTGGGAGTTGACGGCGACCGTTGTCCGCGCTCGCGGCGGCGGTCCCTGCGAGGTGAAGGTGAGTGTGGCCGGTCACGAGGTCTGACCGGCGGAGAAAGCCTATCCTGCCTCGTTCTTTTGTGTCTTGGAGGTGATCGATCCCGCGGGGAGATCTGGTCGCGCTTGCGAACGCGCTGTGGCTCAGGCTCATGCCTCGATCTGTGGCCTTCTCCGCGCCTAGCTGGCGGGCTTCTTGATCCTCAACGCTTGTTCTTGGGAGGAGAGGATCTTGGAAGGGATGCTTCCTCGAGAGCTCCTATTCTTTCGCCTTGTTGCAAGATGAGGAGGTTTGTGCGGTTGACAACTTCTAACAGGGCTGCAACGGCCAGGTCGGCGCTGGGAGGTCCAGGAATTGGTCGTTCCCCCAACGGTAACAACTTGTCTCCTTGCTCGGTGGGAGGAGGAGTGGGAGACGCAGTAGCCCCGTCTCGAAGGAAACGGGGATCGGAAAGTAATGGAAATCTACCGTCCGCGTCCCTCTTGTTGACGGGAACGAGAACTGTAATATCAGCACCTTGGGCGGAGTTCTGAGCGGCCATAGGTGGGTGGATTAAAGAGAGTATGTTTTGATCTTTGGTTTCCGAGGAGGAAAGAAAGAAGGGGAGAACAAGGTTTCCCACAGAAGGCGCCACTGATCTCGAGTGTTCGATTAGATCCACACACGCTGGTCGTCAGATGGGCAAGGTGCTCGGACTGTTGATGAGGAGAAAAAGGGGGTGTACCTGCAAGGCACTCCGACGCTCAAGTAAGTAAAGGTCGGAAAAGAGGCAAGTACAAAGAGTATTCTTAGGGTAGAAAAATGATACTTGACCCTCTCAAGCGAGAGGGTTTATATAGAGCCCCCAGCGCGTGGCCAACGGTCCTATTTTCTGGACGAAATAACCGTTTTCCCCAAAGAATAGGTAACTGCCCAAACTAGCCGTTATGTCGGACAGGGTGCCAAAAACTAGCCGTTATGTCGGGCATAGGCGCAGTTCCGGGCACCTGTCCTTTGTTGTCCGGGCAGCGAGTAAACCGTGCGTGACGGGCATAAATGTCGGGGAGGAACGTTGCATTCCTTGCCCGGTGGAGGGGCAGAAAGGTCACTTTTGCCCCTCTGTGGATTGGACTTAGGTAGTATGGGTCGTTCTAGAGCAGAGGCGGATTGGGCCAATCTAGCCATTGGTCCAGTCCAGAACAGTAAGGATAAAAAAATTGGCACCAAGCAATTCATGCCTATCCTGTCCTACTACTTATAAATGTTAAATTGTGGTAATTAAACTATTAACTACACTAACGATATACTAAGTCTTCAACCTTATTATGTTTGAGAAATTTAATGCATATCACTATACATCCATCTTTATGATAACTAGTGGGATACCCGTACATTCGTACGGATATTGGTATGATACGCGCATTTTTTTTTTAAAATATAATAAAAATGATATTAAAACACTAAATTTTACAACCAAAAAAATTATTATTTTTAAAAGATATAATAAATTAGTGCCTATTATTCATTCCATATATAAAAATATTTGAATCAACAATATATTATTAAAGAGAAATTTATATTAGGTCATAATTATAAATTATAAATTTTATATTAGGTCATAATTATAAATTAAAAAAAAATAAAAGAGAAATTAAGTCATATTCAATATTATTAAAATTTAAATTTATGTTATTATTATTTTATTCTATTTATACCATAAATTTGCTATTCGAATATTAACAAAAATATCATTCTTTATGACATTAATTTTTTTTAAATATAATTCATTATTTATAATTTAAGTACATATCTTTATTTCCAACAAATAATTAAGAGTGTTATTTACAAAATAATAATTATTGTTGTGTTAAATTCTAAAATTGTAAACTATTTAAATATTTTATTTTTCCTCAAAAGAAATTGATAACTCTAAAATGGTATTTATGATCCAAATATTTTTTATTCAAAAATGGTATATGAGAAAAAATCTATTATTGATCTAATGGTTTTATATATGAAAATTTACTATTTTAGTTGTCACGCGTGAATCTATCCGCCTTACTCCCCATACCGTGTCAGACTCCCCTCACTTCAGCCATCCATTTTCTCCTTGTTCTGGACTGGACCAATGGATAGAATTGGCCCAATAAGCCTCTGCTACAGAGCGGCCCAAATCGCCTAAGTCCAATCCGCAGAAGGGCAAAAGTTACCTTTCTGCCCCTCCTACCAGGCAAGGAACATAACGTTCCTCCCCGGACATTCAGCCCGACACACAGCTTCAGCGCTCCCCGCACAGCCATGGGCAGGTGCCCGAAACTAAGCATATGCCCGACATAACCGCTAGTTTTGGACACCCTGCCCGTCGTAACGGCTAGTTTGGGCAGCGACCGATTCTTTAGGGAAAGCGGTTATTTCACCCCGAAAATAGGACCGTTAGCCACGCGCTTAGAGCCCTATATAAACCCTCTCACTTGAGAGGGTCAGGTATCAAATATTCACCCTACGAACTAATACTTTGTACTTGCCCTTTTCTTCTGACCCTTTCTTACTTGAGCGTCGGAGTACCTTGCAGGTACACCACCACCTCTCCTCAATCACTTACCGGACAGCCAGTACGACCAGCACCCATCCGGACACCTCCATAACGACCAGCCCGCGTGGACCCGTTCGAGCACATCGGATCAGTGGCGCCGTCTGTGGGAACTTCTTGTTCTCCCCTTCTTTCATTCCTCCTCAGAAATCAAAAGATCAAAACATATTCTCTTTGATCCGCCCACGTATGGCTACCCAGAATTCTGCGATAGGTGCTGACACCACTGTTCTCGTCCCCGCCAACAAGATGGACGTTGACGGCCATTCTTCGTTACCTTCTGACCCCCGTTTCCGTCGGGATGGGGCTACTGCATCTCCAACTCCTCCTCCCACCGGGCAAGGAGACGTGCAGATCCCATCGGAATACCGGTCAGTTCCCGGTCCGCCCAGCGCCGACTTGGCCGTGGCAGCCCTTCTGGAAGCTGTTAACCGCACAAACCTCCTCATCCTACAACAAGGAGAAAGGATAGGAGCCCTTGAGGAGGCATCTTTCCCAAGATCCCCTCCTCCCCGGGATAAAGCCCGAAGATCCAAAAGCCCGCCACCTAGGCGCGGAGAAGACCGTGCGGTTAGGCACGAGCCTGAGATATGACCCACTCGCAAGCACGACCAGATCTCCCCGCGAGATCGATCCCCGTCGAGACGCAAAAGAACGAGGCAAGATAGGCCCTCCCCGCCGGGCAGACCTCGTGACCGGTCCCGTTCACCCTCACCTCGCAGAAACCGTCGCCGCGAGCGCAGACGACAGTCACCATCAGAGCCAAGTTCAGATAGCGACGACGAACCTCGCGGCCCGTTGTCCCGGGAGATCCTAGCAACCCGCCTTCCTAAGGGGCTAGAGAAGCCTCCGTCGCTGGGGACGTACGACGGAACCGCCGACCCGGACGAGCATATAGAGAACATCGACGCTCTCTTGGATTACAGAGGGGTACGGGGAGCCATCAAGTGCCGCCTGTTCCCGACCACGCTCCGTAAAGGAGCAATGACGTGGTACAAGCAGCTGCCCGAGGAATCCATCACATCATAGAGACAGCTGGGGAGGATCTTCTCCCGTCATTTCACTGCTTCACGACGCCACCCCAAGACCGAGGCGTCCCTGGGAGCCGTCGTACAAGGCAAAGAGGAGCCCCTCCAGGCTTATATCGAGCGCTTCAACAAGGAGGCTGTCCAGGTACCAACGACCGACGCCATGAAGAAATTCTTGCTCGAGCAAGGGTTACGTCCTGGTTCCGATTTTGCAAAAGCCATCGGCCTCGACCCACCGAGGAATCTCAATGCACTTCTCCACCAGGCCCAGTCACATATACAGTACGAGGAGAAGGTCGCTGCCCACTCGGTCCGGACATCTCGCAACCAAGAAGGTGCCCGGATGTCCAGAGCTGAAGAACCCTCGACGTCCCGTCGAGGAGACAAGAGACGCGACGATCGACCTCGCGATGCACGCGAGCAGAGAGCCCCCTCCGGACGATTCCACGATTATACCCTCCTCACTGCCTCGAGGGAGAAAATACTGTCCGAGTGTGCCAACTCGGAGTTCAAACAGGCGGGAGTCCGTTTCCCCAAGCAGCTGCCGGTCAGGCCAGGGATGGACAAGTCCAAGTACTGCCGTTTCCACAAGAGTCACGGCCATACAACGGAAGAGTGCATCCACCTCAGAGATGCCATAGAGATCCTCATTCGCGACGGCCATCTGAAGCAGTTCGCAAAAAAGAAGGACGCTCCCCGACAAGAGTCCCAGGAAAGCAAAAAGGTCGCAGAATAAATTCCGCCCTCCGACGACGCCAGCGTCCAGGTCGCAATGTCCGTGACCCGACCAGAAGACTTTCGCATCCCGGACGATCTACTCGCCTCCACATACCTCGCTGCCAGCAGCCCATGGGAGGCCTTCCCGTCGGCCATGGTGATCTCCGGGGGTGGATTCAACAAAGTCACAGTTGGCTCGGTCAAAAGGAGATTCGACCAACTGATCAGCAAAAGCTCCAACGAGGTCACCACGCTCGATACCACGCACAAAGGGTCCGCCTCCATTTCCTTCTACAAGGAAGAACTCCTCGGCGGGGCACCGAATTCGAACATCCCACTGCTTATCCGGGCAAGGATGGCGAATTTCGATGTCCGAAGGATACTCGTGGACCAGGGCAGTTCGGTTGACATAATGTACAACCACCTGTTCGAGACATTGCAGCTGAACGACTCTCACCTCACTCCATACGTCGGATCCGACCTGCAAGGGTTCAACGGAGCGGTGACAAAGCCCCGAGGTTACGTAGAGCTCATCGTAACCTTCGGATCAGGAAAGACAACCCGAGCAATCAAGGCACAGTTTCTGGTAATCAATTGCTCGTCACTATACTAGTGCATCTTCGGAAGGCCAACCCTGGCAGAGTTGATTGCAGTACCTTCCACCGTACATCTCAAAATGAAGTACTACACTTCTGAAGGGATGGTCGCCACCCTCCACGGCGACATCGAGGCTGCCCGCCGCTGCTTTGAAGCAGCGTCAAAGGGACTTAACACCATCTCGGCGAAGCCAAGAGCATCTGGTCATCCCCCCTGCCCAGCAGCTCCGAGCAACTAAGACCACTTCCCCAGGTCGAATCAATCGATCTAGACAGCCGGTTCAGCGAAGAAGATCGCCCCAAAGTTCCAACGCCATCGGGCAGTAAGTCCGACAACAGCGGCCATCTCCTACGACCTGTCCCAGATGGCAACTTTGAGATCGTTCCGTTCGGAGAAGACCCCCAGCGGGGAGTGAAGATCGGAGCAGATCTGCCCGACCTGGCCAGAAGACAACTGAAAGCGTGCCTCCGCGAAAACGCATACCTGTTCGCGTGGAGTGCTGCTGAGATGCCCAGATTGGACCCCTCCGTCGCCTGCCACCAGCTCACGATCGATCCAACCGTCAAAGCCGTTGCCCAGCGCAGAAGGAAGCAATCCCCGGAGAAGACAGAAGCCGCGGAGAAAGCTGTCAAAGACCTTCTAGAAGCTAGGTTTATTTTCGAGGCCAAATATACTACATGGCTCTCTAATGTTGTACTTGTACGAAAAAATAATGGCAAATGGAGGATGTGCGTTGATTATACTGATGTCAATAAGGCCTGTCCGAAGGACGCCTACCCCCTCCCCAATATAGACAAACTCGTATATAATTCGGCCGGTTTTAAACTTTTATCGTTCCTCGACGCCTACTCGGGCTATAACCAAATACCAATGACCGCGAGCGATAAAACTTACACAGCCTTCATGACCGAATCGGGTAACTATTACTACAACGTAATGCCCTTCGGACTGAAGAACGCCGGCGCCACATACCAACGAATGATGAACAAAGTCTTCCACGAACAGATAGGCGATATGCTCGAGGTATACATGGACGACATGATCGTCAAATCCCACGAGGAACTAGACCATGTCGCCCACCTCCGCAAAATTTTCGAGCAGGCAAGAAAATACCAAATGCGTTTCAACCCGGAGAAGTGCACGTTCGGGGTACGGGCAGGTAAGTTCCTCGGTTTCTACCTAACAGAACGAGGAATAGAAGCTAACCCCGACAAATGCCAGGCATTCTCCGAGTTCCCAACGCCCACGTCTAAAACGAACATCCAATCCCTCAACGGAGTACTGACCTCGCTATCCCGCTTCGTCGCAAAGTCCGCCCAGCACGCCCTTCCTTTCTTCAAGCTCTTGCAGAAAGAAGCAGCGTTTGAATGGACCGAAGAATGCGAGGCGTCCCTCCTCCACTTGAAGCAAGCTCTATCGGAACCGCCCGTGTTGTCACGACCAGACACCGGGGAGGTTTTGTTCCTGTACCTCGCCGTCTCCGCCGAGGCCGTTAGCGCCGTTCTTATCCGCGAAAACCCTAGCGGGCAAAAGCCGGTATATTTCACGAGCAAGGCATTACAGGACACAGAATTAAGATATCAACAGATAGAGAAGGTGGCGTTGGCCCTCATCAACGCTGCCATACGACTAAGACACTATTTCTTGGCCCACACGATCGTGGTAAGGACCGATCAACCCATCAAGCAGTTACTGGGACGACCAGACATGGCCGGGCGAATGCTCAGATGGTCGCTAGAACTGTCCGAATTCGACATCCAGTACGAAAGCAGGAAAGCTCTTAAAGCCCAGGCCCTGGCCGATTTCGTAGCAGAAGTGACCTTTTCAAACTCCTCGCCCCACGTAACAAATAGATGGACCATCTATGTGGACGGGGCATCCAGCTCGAGCGGCAGCGGGGCCGACGTAATTCTGGAAAACGACGAAGGGACCATAGTCGAGGCTTCTCTCACATTGTCTTTTCCCACGTCAAACAACCAGGCCGAGTACGAAGCCTTCCTCGCCGGGCTACGCCTAGCCGAAGACCTGGAGGCCGAGGAAGTCATCATCTGCACGGATTCGCAGCTCGTAGCCAACCAGGTATCCGGGGAATATCAAGCCAAAAACGACAGTCTCTCCGAATACCTCACCCTCGTCAGAGAAAAGATGTCGAAATTCAGAACAGTAGAAGTAAGACATGTTCCACGCGAACACAACGTACGAGCAGACGTATTGTCAAAACTGGCAAGCACCAAGAGGAAAGGCGGAAACAGGTCAGTCATCCAAGAGATACTTCCCCGGTCCAGCATCACTAAGGGATCTTCGACCCTACACGTACACGCGATCGGGGATAGCGATTGCTGGATGACGCCCGTTTACGACTACCTCACCAGGGACGAACTTCCAGAGGATCCCAAGGAGGCCAGCACCATCAAACGAAGGGCCTGCTCGTACGTTATCCTCGAAAACAAACTCTACCGGCGGGGCTTCTCCATCCCACTTCTTAAATGCATAGAAGAGGAGGTCGTCCCCCACGTATTGCGAGAAATCCATGAAGGCATCAACGCCCAACACCTCGGAGGAAAGTCCCTCGCCCGTAAGGCCCTCCGAGCAGGGTACTATTGGCCGACCATGCAACAAGACGCCAAGGAGCATGTGAAGAAATGCGACAAATGCCAACGGCACAGGGATATGCACCTAGCTCCGCCAAACGAACTAAAAAGCATGACCTCCCCGTGGCCATTCACCTGGTGGGGCCTGAACATCCTAGGACCCTTCGTGACGGGGTCCAGCCAAAACAAATACCTGATAGTGGGCGTAGATTACTTCACAAAGTGGATAGAAGCAGAAGCTTTAGCCAAGATAACAGCGCTCAACATTCTGCGCTTCTACAAGCGGAATATCCTTGCCCGGTTTGGTCCCCCAAGCAATTGTCACGGACAATGGAACACAATTCACAGACAAAAAATTCCAAGACTTTGTCGTACACCTCGGAACGAGGCAACACTTCGCTTCCGTGGAGCATCCCTAAACCAACGGGCAGGCAGCTGCGGCCAATCGTGTCATACTGCGCGGCCTCAAGTGAAGACTGGACGAAACAAAGAAAGCCTGGGTCGAGGAGCTTCACAGTGTCCTGTGGGCATACCGCACCACTCCCCAGTCCACCACCGAGGAAACACCTTTCCGTTTGGCATATGGCACAGAGGCAGTCATACCCATCGAAATCCACGTACCGTCCAGGAGGACGGAATCACCCCTGGACGAGGAAATGAACGACGAAGCGTTAAGAGAGGAGCTCGACCTTGTCGAAGAAATCCGAACAGGAGCAGCCCTCCGAGAGGCATCTCTCAAGCAAAAAATAGCGATCAGCCACAACGCCAAAGTCTTGCGACGGGAGTTCGACGTGGGCAGCCTTGTCCTGCGAAGAAACCACAAGGACTCCCGCGAAGGTAAACTGGCGGCCAACTGGGAAGGACCATACCGAGTCCGCGCCAAAACGGGGAACGGCGCATACTTCCTCGAAAACCTCAACGGGGAAACGCTCCCTCGACCATGGAACGCTGAAAAACTTAAGCAATACTACAGGTAAAGGCACAAGAAGCTTCCTCGCGTCACAAGGCCATCTAACGGCCATCATGCTCGTTCAGGTACAAACGACGCATACGTACAAAGTGGAATCCCGCTCAAATAATTGAGCCGGAGCTCTGCTCGTCGGCGGTCCTCGACCGAGCACCGCCTTCGCCCAAGTACCATGATTGGCAGAACCCCAGCTCGCGATGGGACGTTCACGCCGCGACCTCAGGCCTCAATCGCGACCTGAGATCCGCAACCTTGCCAGGATCTTACTCGGCTACTCGACCAGTTCTCCGCACTGGCGAATTCATATGCAACGAGCAATCTGTCAATGATAAGCCTTCTAACAAACACACCCTCCGACGGGAAGTCATACATGCACAACTAAAACAAAGTACAGCAACATAAAAAGAAATTGTACAAATTAGCCGGTCATAAAATTAAAAGGCCACAAGGGCCAAATATTGTGCAAGTTACATTAAAAGGGGGCCACGCCCCCAAAGCGAAATAAGATTACAACAGGTCAACAGCACGCAGGCCGGATGCAATAAAATAACCAAACTCTTCAGTCCTCCGCACGTTCGGTTGACACAACTTCAGGCCTCTGATCCTCCACGGGCTGGTCCTCGGTCTGTTCCTCGGGAGCATCGAGAACAGGACCCTCAGGCAGAATAATGCGGCCGCCCTCTACTCGAGCAAGATAGTGGGTACCCTCGGTCGAAATCTCTAGCCCGGGGTTCGCCGCCCGCAATTGGGCCACGGCACTGTCGAAGAACTCCGCGGCCACTGCGATACGATCATCCTCGGCCTACAGGAGGCCAGCGACCAGCTCCGCCCGGGTCTTCAACGCTCTTATCTCATCCGGCTCATCAGCACTCGGGGCACTGGTCGCCATCAGCTCCTTGTTCAGTTCCTCGGCAGCCCTCTTCTCCGCCTTCAGCTTGGTGACCTCCTCTTTCAGCTTGGTCATCCCCTCTTCAGCTTTCTTCCTAGCCTCACGCGCACCCTTGACCTCCTCCTTCAAAGCTGTTTCAGAAGCCCGAGCGGCAGTAAGTTCAGCCTCGAGTGCATAGTCCCCCTCAGCATACACAGCTGCCATCTCCAGCATCCTCACGAGGGCAGAAGCGTCCTGGGCCACCATCGCCCTCTTGCTCGCACGATCCATGTTCCCCAAGCTAAGAGATTCAGCTCGAGGAACAACCAAGGTGTTACCCTCGAAAAACCCCTTGTCGTTAATACACGGAGGAAGTTCGAACTTCCCCTTCTCGGGCACCCCTCTCAGGTCCACCATATCTGCCGCCCGGGGCCGTTTCGTTCGCCCGACCAGAGGCAGCGGAGAGTCCCGTAAACCAGGAGTAGGAGAGGAGGAGGTCCCCTGAGCAGTTTGAACAGGGGGAGGCGCACGAGCACCAGCAGCAGTCCGGGTCTTGGAGGGAGTCGCTCCAGCCTTACCCCTCGCCATGGCATTCCTCACCACACGGTCACGGGCTTGAGGCATCTCACCTGCACAAATAAAACAAGCGCGTCAGAAACAGAGAAGAAAGAATAGCAAATAAAGTCTAAGTAACTAAATCTACCGAGCAGCGCCGTGACATCCGCAGAAGTCTTGCACTCCAGCAGTGCCTTGACGGGGATAAACCGACGCTCGACCTTTTGACTCCCATCCTCCTCGAAGATAGGATTACCCTTGCTCGTCCAACAGGTCGCGAGCTGAAAGGAGTTGACCCACTTCACCAGGGTCTCATAAGACGCGGCATCCTGCCTGCGTAAAGCACTCGGCTCAAAAACATAGGCACTGGGCTTCTTTGAGAAGTGGTCGGGTGTCCAGCGGATTGGAAACTTATACACCCTCTCCCCGACGTACTTCCCCTCCTCGGTGAGCAGCTCCTCTCCGTTCTCGTCACACTCTAACTCCCAGGTATACACGCTGTCCTGAGCAGCTTCGGACAGAGGGTCGACGATGTAATACCATCCCTTAAAGTTTCGGATGGACTCCGAGAACGGCTTGAACAGTTTTTTGGGCTGCTTCAAAGAGACCCATCCGTACCTCTTCCCCGTCAGCTGCCGCTGTAGGTGGAAAACAGCAAAGAACAAAGGGATGGTGGGCCCCAAAGCAAGGTGCTCGCACACCAACTCAAAAGCCCGTATAAAGGCCAGCGAATTGGGGTGGAGTTGGGAAGGCGCCAACTTCAGATGATGGAACACCGACCGCTGGAAGTCAGTGAAGGGCAACCTCAGCCCCAGTTCTTTGAAGACATATTCGTACATCCCAAAGCAGTCCCCGAAGCTCGAGCAGATCCGCTCGCCCACACTAGGTAGAAGCACCCTCCATTCACCTGAGGGCCCCACCTCAGTAAAAGCGTCTGCCGCAAACCTCGCAAATGTGGAAGTATGTTCGGAAGGCTCGACCACCTCCCACTCTTTCGGGCAGAACGCGTCTACGTCCTCTTCCATTACATCTTCCTCCACGACCCCCAGGTCATCTCCCTCCTCAGCATCACTCGGTTCCCCCTCGACGTCGCTCGAGGAATTCGAAGCCGACGAACTCGAGGACGCAGAACTCGAGGCCGTTGCACTGCTGCTCTCATCGGAGACAGTTTCTTCGGATGTAACGGGGATAACCTCCCCCTCTGGTTCCATCACCGCTACGATCACCTGAAAAAGCAGAGAAAGACAGTGAATTCGACAGGAAATCAAATCCACCCTTCCACCGCTAAGTCAAGTGAAAGGGCGCGCGAAAAGCTAGGGACAACATCCCCGACCTAAGCCCCAACATCGAGCAAAGAAGAACGAAACATCCCCGCGAAGAGATGCCCGAGACATGTCAACTTCCTACGAGCAACCTCCCCGCGCATATGCCCAGATTCCGTTGAAACTCAGCCAGAAATCACACAACTCCACCGGAATCTGGAAACGTCCTACTAGGAAACTCACCAAGCACACCAGAAGATGATAAGACGCGATGGTCACAACTCACAACCACCACGTGGACCACCACGCCCACCTAGCGCACTACCTACTCCGACGAGATGCTTGGCACAGCGAAGGGGCAAAACCACCGCCCACCACCAACACTCGCCGGAAATCTACCTATCTTGTCATCTAAAACTAACCCTAGCCACATGTAACCTACCACTAACAACAAGAGGAAGCAAAACAAACAGAAAATCTGAAAACTTACTTGATTTTACTGGAAGAAAAGCAACTGCTCGAAACTTGTTGCGGTGGCCGGTTGCTTGGAGACGATGACGGACAAGAACAAAGGCGGCGACGAGGAAGAATCAGAAAGGGAAAAGTGAAAAATGGGACGGTTTCCCCCATTTTATACCAAGAGGCACGTGCACACACGCGCCCGTAGGTAATAATGACGACCCACTAGCCATGATTACCTACTTAACTGCTACACAGGTCTCGATGCACACGTGGCGACCCAACGTTTCCCATTCCATCTGACGCGTCACCTCCCCGAATACCGGGCAAGAGGGATTCGACCACGAGTATTGCGGACACGGAGAACCACGAGCACCTCGAGACAATCGTCCTCGTATCCAACGACGACTTCATGATAGTTCCCCGAGACAACGAGGAGTCCTTAAGTCATCACTCCCATGCTTGGGAGCAACGACTTGGGGGGCTCCTGTTCTGGACTGGACCAATGGATAGAATTGGCCCAATAAGCCTCTGCTACAGAGCGGCCCAAATCGCCTAAGTCCAATCCGCAGGAGGGCAAAAGTTACCTTTCTGCCCTTCCTACCAGGCAAGGAACGTAACGTTCCTCCCCGGACATTCAGCCCGACACACAGCTTCAGCGCTCCCCGCACAGCCATGGGCAGGTGCCCGAAACTAAGCATATGCCCGACATAACCGCTAGTTTTGGACACCCTGCCCGTCGTAACGGCTAGTTTGGGCAGCGACCGATTCTTTAGGGAAAGCGGTTATTTCACCCCGAAAATAGGACCGTTAGCCACGCGCTTAGAGCCCTATATAAACCCTCTCACTTGAGAGGGTCAGGTATCAAATATTCACCCTACGAACTAATACTTTGTACTTGCCCTTTTCTTCTGACCCTTTCTTACTTGAGCGTCGGAGTGCCTTGCAGGTACACCACCACCTCTCCTCAATCACTTACCGGACAGCCAGTACGACCAGCACCCATCCGGACACCTCCATAACGACCAGCCCGCGTGGACCCGTTCGAGCACATCGGATCACTCCTCTTTACACTCCACCCCACTTTGCAATACAATTTTATAATTATTTTAATCCCCACGCCTCCCAAAGTCTGTACCACCCCGCCCACCTATCCATTCAATTCTCCATTCCAACACCAAACCTCTATCACGTGTCAAAATTTCTAAGATGTTGTCTCTCTATCATTAATTTTTTTTTACATATATCACATTAAAATTTTATTATAACCATTGTATAGTTGATTTTTTGAGACAAAAGCTCAATTGAACATGAACAAAATAAAGATATTTCTTCAATAAAAATCTTTTAAAATTATAGTAAAAAATGTTGAATTTAGAAAAAAAAATAGTGCTATAATAACGTGCATTCATTATAGATATAGATCTACTATATTATAATATCAATATTTTTTTATTAGTTTAATATATTAATAGTAGAAGCATCACATCAATTAATTTTTGATATCTTTATTCAACATACTTTTTTGTTATATTATTTTTTTGATTTTGTTTTCTAAAAAAATAAAATTTCTTAATAGTTATTAATTTTAGAGTTTAATATAACAATAATTATTTTATAAATAATACTCTTAGTTATTTATTAAAGAGAAAGAAATGAATGTAATTAAATTATAAATCTATTTTAAAAATAATTAATGTCATAAAGAACAATAAATTTTATTAATATTGCAATAATAATTTAATATATGGTATAGATGACACTAAATAATTTTGTTTCACTTATAGTTAGAAAATACAAAATATATGTAACTTTTTAATTTATTATTATTAAATAACAAATTTAAATTAAAAAATATTAATATATGTGATATAAGCATAAAAATATTGTATATAATTTTACATGAATGCGAAAATACTATGTAAAGATTTTATTAGACATAAGATTCAACGGTAACTGGATTAGTGTCGGAGCGGTAGTTATTAATAAATATATTTTTATTAATTCTTTTTAATGTATCAGTTAATTAAGATTAAATTTTTTGATGCTATGAATTATAAAAAGATTTAAAATTATTGAATGTTGACAACTTAAACTTAATAGTATATATTGATTTTGAATTGATATTACTTATAAAAACTATTAATATACGTCAAAAAGTAAAAGAAATCATGTTGGAGCATGTTTAAAAAATATACTATTAAATGATCTCCAACATAGATGAATTGGGTAGTTAATAAGTAGTGATACTTTAGTCAGTCTACTTTGAAAAGAAGAGTATAGACTTATACATTTGGATGACTGGTCTAAAACAATGAAGATGCTTAAAAGGTGTGAGAGACATGTGTGTCAGAGATGCATTAATATGTATTACTAGAAAAAAATGGTAAAAAGTTGATGGAAGACTTAAGTCTTGTGGCTTGTCACTCAATATGCACTATATATGAAAGACTTATTTGAAGCAATTAATGACAAAGTCATATGTGATGAGAATTTCTAAGGGTCTTGATTTATGAAGGGAGAACAACTTGTATCTTGGGACTCTATGAAATCAATGAAAATGAAATATTTAGCATAATCTTGAGATATAATAATATTTTGTAATAATATTTTACATGATATTTATTTAATTATTATATAATAATATTTTATAATTTCTAAAATAGAACTTTATTCTTTACAAGAAGGTTTCCATTTAGAATTCAATGAGAGTTTTAATCTGTTACAATTCTGCATTTATTGAATTAATCAATTTATCAATTCTTTTTAGCAAAATATAAATGCTTAACATTTAAGGTATCAAAGCATAAAAATACCAGTATAATTGAATCAAGTCAAATATTTTAATATTAATTTCAAATGCATATTCTACCTATTATTTAAACTTATTTATTGATTTTAATGGTTCTTTATTCGTAAGTTTAAATTTTACTCTTCAATTTAATTATTCTATTATATGCCACATCACTTTTTCATCATGCTTTAATATGTCATATCATCAATATTAATTGTAGTTCCTTTACACTTTTCATTCATTTAACCCATCCACGTTTTTTAGATATATATACTTTAACTAATGTAGGATTTGTAAAAAATAATTGATGTGAAAAATGATAGATGTGATGTGAAGTAAAAAGAGGTGGAGTGTTATCTACTTCTATATTATTATTAATATTTTTATAAAGATTATTTTAAATAATGGGATTGAGACATAATAATAACAATGGATTAAATCACACACTGACATTGATGTTTCTTCTATGAAGCACGGGTACTTCTAAAATGATGAAGTACCGGTACCGGGTACGCACCCGTACCAAATACTCGTACCGTACTCGTGGTACTTCATTTTTTATTATTATTCGGTTTTGAGTAAAGTTTATGATTTTCTTAAATATCATTATAATATATTTATGTATTTTAATTCCTTTGTTATTATATCTTAACATTATTTTAGTTTTTTAAATGTGAACCTAACAATTTAGTTCTCCATTCATACATTTAATAGAAAACTCTTATATTTTATTAACGTACCCGTACCCTGGTTTTTTGAAAAATGTCGTATCCCGTACCAGTACCGGTACCTGTACTGGGTACCGTACTCGTACCTATGCATCATAGTGTTTCTTTTTCTTTATACTTTCTTTTCTCTTTTCAACCTAGATCTGCTATTTTATTATAGTGTGAATATATCATAAACATCATAGTAAATATTAAGTATGTGAACAAATGCGCGTAGTATATCAGTACTCATGCGAACGCACGGGTATTCAGATCAGAATTCATGCGAACGCACGGGTTATTTCGGTGTTTGTATAATTAAAGAAAATAAATATAAATATATTTAAAAATGATGTATGAATCCAAATGCGGGCAAAATGTATTTATTTATGTTACTAATAATAGTATAAATACTATGTTATTTTTTTATATTTATAAAACTAAATTTTTGCATACATATTTTTATAATATAATATCAAAACAAAATTAATATTCACACATCGGAAAATATACAGTTGATCCAAATATTTGTATATATAAAAAAATTATATTTATGCTTCAAATTTAAATAAAACACATTCTTTTTTTAAAAATAATTTTTTTGGTAAAATAGTTTTTTCTTCTATCTTTTTTTAAATATAAATTATAGTTTTTATATTTACTGATTTTTATTAATTTTTTTTTCAAATTTTAAATGTGAACAAATGCGCGTCACCGACAGGTACCCGTGCGAAGGCACGGGTATCCCGCTAGTTATCCATGAAGAAAAAATGTAGCAACAAATGGGTGAATTCCCCACATTTCTCCATCAAATTTTAACATCAATTTTTAACCAAAATCAACAAAATAATATACCAAATTGAAGGCGCAAATGAGTAGAACAACAATACACCATTAATTTTCACTAAAGAGCATTTAGACTCTGTTTGGTAAAACTAGCTGATAGCTGTTAGCTGGTAGCTGTTAGCTGATAGCTGGTAGCTGGTAGCTGATAGCTGATAGCTTATAGCTGATGGCTAGTAGCTGATAAATTAATTTGAGTGTTTGGTAAATTAGCTGTTACACTAGTTGATAATTACAAAATGACATAAAAGGACATTTTAATTAAAAAATTGGTGATTTTATTATCTTGTTATATCATATTATTAAATTAATTTTTATTATAAAAGTAAATATACAAAACAATGTTAATATATATGAAAAATTGAATATATCATCAAAATATATAAATTTGTATATAAATTTTATGAGCTTTGCTATTTTGTATGAATATATTGACAACGAAATTCAATAAATAAAAGAACCAGCAAATCATACATGAAGTACAAGTATTTTATAAAGCCATTTATGAAGACATAAAAGTAAAATTAATCCTAATAACTACGATTCTCAATTTGGTTAACTCATTCTTTCGTAAAATATAGTTTTTTTTATCTTTCTAATTTTATAATGAAATTTAATAAAATATGTGAAATAATAACATTGTAATTTTGAATTTATTTATATTAATCTAAAATAATAACAAAAACAAGTTTATTGTCTAATATTTTAAATTTTATTGATTTTCCTCCAATGTTTCACTAACTTCAGAATTATCAACAGTATTTCTAAATTAATTATATAATTTATATTTATTAAATAAAAATAATGTTTAATAAAATAAAAAAATTAGTAAAAATTTTCTATAACATTTTTCAAAATCTCTCTAAATTCAATCTTTTAAAATTAATTTTTTAATAGAGTATATATATATATATATATATATATATATATATATATATATATATATATATATATATATATATATATATATATATATATATATATATATATATTTAAAATAATAAGGGTATAATTGGAATAAAAAGTCATAAGCTAAAAGCTAAAAGCTAAAAGCTAAATGCAGTTACCAAACAGAGCTTTTTAATAAAAATGAGCTGAAAAGCTAAAAGCTACAAGCTAAAAGCTCTTTTTCTGGTGTTACCAAACAGACTCTTAATCCCAGAGAAAAATGGCCACAAACATAAAGATCCAAGTATGTAAAACAACACACCTTCAAAATTAACATGAAATATTTGAGCCCAGCTCCAATGTCTTCTTGTAAAGGACTTCAGATGCAAGATGTGAATGTTTTTATCATACATTTCAACCCTAAAATGAGAAATATAAAAGTGTAGCAACTTACCAAATGGAAACTTGTTCACTTTCTTTTGTGGTGTTGTCATACCCCAAATTTGTCCTACCTGTATATAATTTCCATCCACTGACAATTATTCAGAAAAAATCCAAAAAATGTGTTGTCTTCAACTTCATCTCTCTTTTATTTCTTATCTTTTTATTTTAAGTCGTATTTACTTTGTAGCCCTTCCTTTTTTATTCAATTATCCATATCCATTTTTATGTCCATATTACCCAATTCCATTATCCAATTTCCTTATTTAGATATCTATTCATTATCCATTTTTTATTCAATTATCCATGTCCATTGTTTAAATCCATTGTCCATCCATAACCCATCTCATTATCCAATCCACGTATCCATTTTAAATATCCATTTCTAAATTCCTAAATTAATTCACATTCCTTTAATCACAACCACTCTGTTTTTTTTACTTGGTTTTGTTTTCATTATCCAAACATTGTCTATGTACAAATTAATAAAGGTCCATTTCCATTACACTAAGACCCATTACTATTTCTTTACTTCATAAAAAATTCAAGAAAAATAGTACTGCTACAACACCCCAACTCCATGCGCCTTTGACCAAACCACAACCAAGTAACCACTGCACACTCCAAAACAAACTCTGTGTAAAGCATTCACCAAAATGGATTCTTGCATTTTCCTGCAGAACAAAAAAAAAATCAGAATTCCTTCACAAAACCAATTCACCTGTAGTCCAAAACGACAAAGAAGGAATTACCATGTCATAAAACGCAGCACAACGTAATTCACGCTCACTACACAAGAAGCCACATCAACGACTCTGCAGGACCACACAATCGCTACGCATAACAGAATCATGAAATGCTCCTACGTGTACCACGACAACACTCCTAACCAAGACCCTCGACTGGTGCTGAACCCTATTCACTACCTCTATAAAACCTCCCTCATTCTCTCTCAATGGAGGGAGCTCCAAGAAGCCAAACACACGCCGCCACAAAACCTTCGCCAAATCCCTCTTCAACCCTTCAATTCTTCAACCATAAACTCAACCCATCATCATTCACAACTCAACCCAAAAAAGATTGTTGCAAACCTAAATTAATCCAAACCAAAGTTCTGAGAACCACAAAACCTCTGCAGAAATTTCATCCTTGACCTTCAAAAACTTCCAGTCATCTTCTTTAAACCTTGCTTAGTCCCTCAACCCTTCCTTCAACGTAACCCATAAACTTATCAGCAAACACCCCAAATCGCAAACTCATATCAACCCACAACGAACCCTTTCAGAACCACACCCAATCTCGCACCAAAACACATCCAGAAAACCCAGAAATTGAATCAAACGAAAACACAAAACCAGAGACGGAGTCGTGAAAAGAAAGAGAGATCCACTAATCGAAACTCGAAATAGATCCAGAAAGAGATGAAAACGAGAGGTTGAAATGGGTCCAAACTAAAATCCGAGTGTGAAACAAACTCAAACCCATACCTGAAATTGAAACCGAATCGAGTTGACTGAACATAAATTCGAGACGAGAAAGCACACAAAAGTTGCAGTGCGATGTTGTTCTTCTGAGCTTGGAAGTTCTGCGGCGTTCAACTTGTTTCAAGGATAGAAGTTTAGTTCTTTTCATTTTAGGGTAATGATGTTCAAGCTGAAACTGAATGTGATATTGCTCAGTTTTAACGTGAAATTTTTTCTTTTATTTTTGGATAGATCTTTGTGTTTGTTGATGGGTTTTGAGCCCACGTTTGGATTTACACCCCCAATATCGCTAGTTAACCACCGTGCCTCTGTTTCTCTTATGTTTGTTTTTGAATGTGGGCCTTAAGGCCCGTGTTTTGTTTACACCATCCTCTCCATTTTGGAATAAAGCCACTGTGTCTTGATTATGGGGCGGATGATGAGCTCAAGGCCCACATGATTCTGCCTCTATATACACTCATTCCAAATCCTGCGTGCACCCCCTCCCTCACTTCTTATTTTTGTTGTTTTTAAACTTCTTTTTTTATTTTATATTGTTATTAGAGCTCTATTTCCATTATTATTTTTGCTTTCATTTCAATTCTCTTTTGGGCCAATGATATCAAAAGCATCATGATTTATTGATTTATTTCAAGTAGATCTATAATCTTGGTTAATATGAGGCCTATTTATTTTCTTTTCGATTTATTTGTTTGTTATTCATTTTTGGGTCAATGAAAATCAAATACTAAAGATTATCGATTTTTCGATTTAAAATCATAGTAAAGATGAGACCTTTCCTATTTATTTCGATTTTATTTCATTTTTATTATTTTTATTCATTTTGGGTCGATGAACATCTAAAAACCACATTTTATCGGTTAAGATGAGACCTTTATCGTTTTTGGTCACTTTACGATTTTATTCCATTTTTATTATCATCTTATTTACTTTTCATTTTATCGGTCGATGAACATCTTAAAACCAAATTTTATCGGTTAAAGACGAGACCAATTTTTACTTTATGTCAACTTTAATATTTTGTCAATATTATCTTGATTATTATCATTTACATTCTTATTCATATTCATATTCATGCTTATTCAACCATTTTCATTTGCTCAAGTGCTTACTTCCCGATTAAAACACTCAACACATATTCAAACCATTTTTCTTAATTAAATCGCGAAAGAACCGAATTCTTGAGGTCTAGCACCTCTTGGGTTCTTGAGTGACCACCATTGGGGCGCACGCTTTAGGTGGTGATCACTCGACCTTTTCGCTCCTAAAATACTCGTCTTAACTATTTGGACAAAGGAATGCCATTGGAGTCTCGCATTCCACGTGGTATTTTCGTTGTTCACCAAACAATATTTCATAAATCATTCGAATGAAAAAGGTGTCGTTGGGATCTAGCATCCCAATAATGCCCCGATTAATTGGTTGCGAGGCCGACATCTCGTTTATCGAATAATCGTCATTCTCCCTAAAACATTTAACAAATCAAACCATTTCCAAATCAATTCTCGATTCGTCGTCGAGCCACTCTTCCAAACATTCTCGTAAGTCGAGTGCCTTTTGACTCGTCGTCAAATGCACACTCGCACGTCTCGAGGTTTCGTTACTAGGAGCACCCCTAGGGACTAGTGTCGATCCTCACGTCTTTTCGCAACCCAATTCGACTCAATCTTTTTCAAACGCTTTTTTAATCAACCTACGAAAGGAGGAGATTCTTGGAATCTAGCATTCTTTGGGTTTCCGAATGAATGGCTCTTGAGGCACGGCCTTGGGTTGTTATTCATTCACCCTTTCGTCTTAAAACACTTAATCGATATCAAACATTTTTGTAATCAACTCACGAAAGAACTGAGTTCTTGGAGTCTAGCATTCCTTGGATTCTTGAGTGAATGCTCTCAAGGCACGCCCTTGGGTTGCATGCCATTTAATCTTTCGTCTCCTAAAATTTAAAACCTAACCCTCTTTTTTCGTGGGCGTACCACGAACTACGATTGCTCTGATTCTTTATTCTCGTCCGAATAAAGATACGTAGGCACAAGATTGCGATGATCTTGGCGAGCACACTACCATCTTTTTTCGTCAAACCCCGTAGTCTAACTACGATTGCTCTGATTTCTCATTCTCGTCCGAATGAGCATACGTAGGCCCGAGGTCGCGATGATCTTGCCAATCACACTATCCTTAAACCACCCCATTTCCCTTAGTAATCGAAACCATTTACCTTATCGTTTCACGTTTACTATTGAGAAGAAAACAAACAAGCTTAGATAACATTCCTCACAATTCGAACTAAGAGGTTCCCGTTGAGTACAACGGACGTGAGGGGTGCTAATACCTTCCCCTCACGTAACCGACTCCCGAACCCGGAATGTGGTTGCGACGACCATGTTCTTACCCTCTTCTTAAAGGTTTTCTCGATATTTTTCTTTCCCTATTTTTGGGATAAATAAAGTTCGGTGGCGACTCTGTTTCGAACAGTTTTTTCCGCGTCCATCGCGAGGATCGTATTTTTTGAGGTACGACAGATGGCGACTCTGCTGGGGACTAATTGCTCCATGCAAGAGAGAGTCAAGCCTATCTTAGAGCGATTTGTGAGGAGCGTTATCTTTGTTTGCTTTTTTTTCTCTCTTCTAGTTTACGTATTTGTTCTCTTATTGCTTTCTCCTATTGTTAGATCTTGGGATGATATCATGAGTAAAGCTCTACACCCGAGCTTTGGAAAAAGCAGAGAGAACACATAGTTTAGAATTAGATGTCGAGTAGTGTTAGTCCCCAAGGACTCGCTCCTTGTGTGCCTAGCATGAAAGCTCCCCTAGAGTAGACCTTTTCGTAGATCCTGTTGTAACACAGCTAGCCTGTTGCACGACTTGATTCATGAAGGGTCCGTGACTCTATGAACCACTCTTAGAACCAAGTTCTATATTGGTGGTCGTGTAGTGTTAGTCTCCAAGGACTCGCTCCTTGTGCGCCTAGCATGAAAACCCCGCTCAGGGGAGACCTTATCGTCATTATCGTCGTAATGCAGCTAGCCTATTGCGTGACGTTGATGCGATTAGCGTCCGTAATCCTAGGAACCTTATCCGTCAACATAGAAACCATCCCGTGAGTGGGTTTGTGGGTAAATAACCTAGAACTTTCCTCATAGAGCCTACCTATAGGGTTTCTTTGATCAGAAACTTTGGTCATCTACCCGTGAACGGCTAACCTCAGAATTTGTTTGAACCTGTGATATGCGATCCTGGATCTTGCATCTTGCATTGCATTTCATGACATTGCATTGCATTGCATCTGATATGCATCTTGCATTGCATTTTCAACCTCAGAATCTCACCTCAACTTCCTTCCTTCTCTAGCAAATCAAGCCGATTCCTCGACACCAGTACGTAACTCGAGCCAAAAGCAGACGAATGATTAATTATATCCAACAAGACCATGCCACCACATGTACATGCATGACCATCAGTCATTGAAGGGGTTGTCAAAGACAAGCAGAACAGTCTCCAACTCTAAACAAGCCAGTTCAAGCATCAATCAAGTCAAGACAGGAAGATCAGTTCCTCGAAGAAGGCATTCGTTATGCCATCCCATCATTTCGCATCCTTGTATTTTGTCTTTGTTTGTTTAATCACTGTTTGCTTTAAACATTGTCATTTGTATTTGGTTTTCTTAATGTAGTGGTTATGCATGTTTTGAACTAGTTATGTCGTAGTCACTCATTTCTTCCTTTTACTGCAAAACACCGACACATTTATATCCACCTCACTCTCTTTATCAACTGTTGTTAGCAATGATCGGAGGGAGGATGATGACAACGAAATACCCATAATTGCAAAATGTTTGCTTTCGGATAGAATCTCACCGATGATGTACATGCATTGTTTCAATTCCCCAAACACTGGAGAGACAAGGAGATAGTCCCTAGTTAACCACTTCGAGCCAAGAAGTAGCAGTTTCCTTCAGATACTCAAACCCTTACACTTAACCTGGAGCAGGGTAGTGTTCAGTTAACCCAATTACGCACCCGAATCACAAAGCAAAATTCCACAAGACATGACAGTTGTTCATCAAAAACCCATGATTTGGCAGTCACAATCCTCCAAAACAAAAACAAAAACAAAAAAAAATCAAAAGTCTGCTAAGTCAAGCACCTCAAAGGAGACTTAGGCAAAATCAAGGCAAACCCTGATGGACTCGAAGAGCAAAATCAGTCTATGCAAAAGATAGGGACCAAAAATCAAAAGAGGCCCCCCTCAACAAAAATAAGTTTTTAGTGACCATCAAATCAAAACCAAAGGGTCACTGACATCCATCAAAGACAAAATAAAGGTGACTGTCACTTCAAGCATACTCTTACACCGTCAACCCTTTTGGAAGACAAACATGTGCAGAATTAACTGAACGTAGGACTGGAGTTCATCACGAAGAACGGGTGGGTACAAATTATACTTTGAGCCTAATATCCTTTGTTTCCTAAACCGTAAACCAGACCACGTTACAACCCTCGAAAGACCTAATTGAGGCGAGGTTTATTCTGAAAAGCATACTGTTGCAAGGTTGCGTAAACCTGACTCCCCATATTTGCTAATCTTCAGCATTGGTGTCATTCTCCTTGCTATATCTTTCACACCATCAGAATCAACACCACGACTGGACTAACGGTCCATTCGTCTCACTATCACGACACTCGAATAAACGACTCTTTTTCAAAACTTGCATGAGCATTGTATTAAGATTACCATTTGTGAATGTGCATTTTTTAACTGCAAATCAGTGCTAGACATCAAGACACTCCAACAAGGGGCAATCAAAGAAGAACTTGAACTTTCAGTGGTGCCGACCCGAAGCAAGACTCCCTCAAAAACCCTCAGGTTGGGGCAAATCTTGCAGCACCTCAATCAGGGGCAAGACATCTCAAAGCACATTAAATCTCAACCTCCAAAGATCAGATCACTTCAGAACTGGTTAATCAGGGGCAGACCATTACCATGTTCAGACTGGGGCAAGCCTTGTTGCAGAAGGTCATCCTAACCGACAAGCACAAATCAACAAGTGATCAAACTCGAGGCTTCAAGAGCATCTTCACCCGCTTCAATCATGGCGCCTTCAACAAACTGAGTGTCGAGGAAATCAAATCCCTCCCACCGCCCAAAAGTCCAATCCGTATTGGCAACCCCTCCAAAAGTCCACCATGCTGGCATCTCCAAACATATCCAATCACCCGTCTTCAATCATACGCATCATATGCATCGCATTCAGCATCATAGACATCATGTGCATCATATGCATACAAAAACCAAATCATACTCCCCCAACACTTGCATCTCCGCGCGTCGGCATTTGCATTGCACATCATTATAAAATCAAGCATTCGTGCATGTGTGAGATCCAGGATCAATCTCAAGACTGCAAGATGATCTTCAGCCCAGGCAGGGGCATTTTCATCAAGTCTGTGGACGTTCTTCACAGAGTTATTTCAGGATGATCTTCAGCCCAGGAAGGGGCATTATCATCAAATCCGTGGGCGTTCCTCACAAAGTTGGTTCAACCTTTTGTTGTCCAAGATCAAGATAAGAGTTCAAGCAATCCTCAGCCCAGTCAGGGGCACTTTCTTCAAGTTCATGGGCGTTCCTCATGAAGTTACTTCAACCTGTTGTTGGGGATACTGTGATCTCCAAGCAAGTCAGTGGGCGTTCCTCATTGAGTTGTGTTCCTCAACCATTTTTGTGATGTGGTCGTCATCCTCATCCTAACCAATAAACATTCATCAGAGTCAGTGGGCGTTCCTCATTGAATCTTTTCTTCAGATGAACTACGTCTGCCCTGATTCTTTATTCTCGTCCGAGTAAAGATACGTAGGCACAAGATTGCGTAGATCTTGGCGGGTTACCCTTTTCTTTTTTCGCAGTTACCTTTTCCTTTTTTCATTGGTTACCTTTCTTTTTTCGCTGTTTACCTTCTCCATTTTTTCATTATCTCCCTTTCCTTTTCGTGGGCTTTCCTCATTGAATTCTTTACTTCAACCTTTCGTTGATGTCTCCAAATAAATTTCACTCATCACATCCCCAGCAAACTTGACCTTTTGTCAATTACCTTTTCTATCATCCTTTTGGTGATAGCCGAAACCATGTTAATTTAACCTTCATCCTTTTGGTGTTGGTCCTCGCAAATAAGAAGTTCCTATCATCCTTTTGGTGGTAGTAGCTTGTGTTGATCCGTCATCCTTTTGGTGTCGCCGATCCATAAACCCTTGGTCTGTGTGTCATCCTTTTGGTGAGTGACAACCTTTGTGTGCGTGTGTGCCCTATTACTTCGTCGGTAATAGAAGGCTTTGACCTCATTTTCATCCTTTTGGTGGAAGGGTCTGTGTGCGTGTGTGCCCTATTACTTCGTCGGTAATAGCAGGCTTTGACATCATTTCCATCCTTTTGGTGGAAGGGTCTGTGTGTTGTGTGCCCTATTACTTCGTCGGTAATAGCAGGCTTTGACCTCATTTTCATCCTTTTGGTGGAAGGGTCTGTGTGTGTGTGTGCCCTATTACTTCGTCGGTAAAAGCAGGCTTTGACCTCTTTTTCCATCCTTTTGGTGGAAGGGTCTGTGTGTGTGTGCCCTATTACTTCGTCGGTAATAGCAGGCTTTGACCTCATTTTCCATCCTTTTGGTGGAAGGGTCTGTGTGCGTGTGTGCCCTATTACTTCGTCGGTAATAGCAGGCTTTGACCTCTTTTTCCATCCTTTTGGTGGAAGGGTCTGTGTGCGTGTGTGCCCTATTACTTCGTCGGTAATAGCAGGCTGTGTTGCGTGCCCTATTACTTCGTCGGTAATAGCAGGCTGTGTTGTGTGCCCTATTATCCTTTTAGTAGTAGCAGGCTGTGTTGTGTGCCCTATTATCCTTTTGGTAATAGCAGGCGTCGACCTCATTTTCCATCCTTTTGGTGGAAGGGTCTGTGTGTGTGTGCCCTATTACTTCGTCGGTAATAGTCGGCTTTGACCTCATTTCCCATCCTTTTGGTGGAAGGGTCTGTGTGCGTGTGTGCCCTATTACTTCGTCGGTAATAGCAGGCGTTGGCCTCATTTTCCATCCTTTTAGTGGAAGGGTCTGTGTGTGTGTGCCCTATTATCCTTTTGGTAATAGCAGGCTGTGTTGTGTGCCCTATTACTTCGTCGGTAATAGCAGGCGTTGCGTGTGTGCCCTATTACTTCGTCGGTAATAGCAGGCGTTGCGTGTGTGCCCTATTACTTCGTCGGTAATAGCAGGCTGTGTGTGTGCCCTACTATCCTTTTGGTAGTAGCGGGCTGTGTGTGTGCCCTATTATCCTTTTGGTAATAGCAGGCTGTGTTGCGTGCCTTATTACTTCGTCGGTAATAGCAGGCGTTGACCTCGTTTCCATCCTTTTGGTGGAAGGGTCTGTGTGCGTGTGTGCCCTATTACTTTGTCGGCAATAGCAGGTGTTGACCTCGTTTCCATCCTTTTGGTGGAAGGGTATGTGTGCGTGTGTGCCCTATTACTTCGTCGGTAATAGCAGGCTGTGTTGTGTGCCCTATTACTTCGTCGGTAATAGAAGGCTGTGTTGTGTGCCCTATTACTTCGTCGGTAATAGCAGGCTGTGTTGTGTGCCTTATTACTTCGTCGGTAATAGCAGGTTGTGTGTGTGCCCTATTACTTCGTCAGTAATAGCAGGTTGTGTGTGTGCCCTATTACTTCGTCGGTAATAGCAGGCTGTGTTGTGTGCCCTATTACTTCGTCGGTAATAGCAGGCTGCGTGTGTGCCCTATTACTTCGTCGGTAATAGCAGGTTGTGTTGTGTGCCCTATTACTTCGTCGGTAATAGCAGGTTGTGTTGTGTGCCTTATTACTTCGTCGGTAATAGCAGGCTGTGTGTATGCCCTATTACTTCGTCGGTAATAGCAGGCCGTGTTATGTGCCCTATTACTTCGTCGGTAATAGCAGGCTGTGTGTATGTGCCCTATTATCTCGTCGGTAATAGCAAGCGTTGATCAGTTATTTCACCTCCCAAGCATTTTCTTTCTCGTCGGACAAATTCGTGGTCTTCTTTATATCTAATTGTCTTCTACCTCGAAAGATGAACGCCATATTAGTTCATCTAACTCGGTTCAAGCCAATTAGATAGGGGCATCTGTCATACCCCAAATTTGTCCTACCTGTATATAATTTCCATCCACTGACAATTATTCAGAAAAAATCCAAAAAATGTGTTGTCTTCAACTTCATCTCTCTTTTATTTCTTATCTTTTTATTTTAAGTCGTATTTACTTTTTAGCCCTTCCTTTTTTATTCAATTATCCATATCCATTTTTATGTCCATATTACCCAATTCCATTATCCAATTTCCTTATTTAGATATCTATTCATTATCCATTTTTTATTCAATTATCCATGTCCATTGTTTAAATCCATTGTCCATCCATAACCCATCTCATTATCCAATCCACGTATCCATTTTAAATATCCATTTCTAAATTCCTAAATAAATTCACATTCCTTTAATCACAACCACTCTGTGTTTTTTACTTGGTTTTGTTTTCATTATCCAAACATAGTCTATGTACAAATTAATAAAGGTCCATTTCCATTACACTAAGACCCATTACTATTTCTTTACTTCATAAAAAATTCAAGAAAAATAGTACTGCTACAACACCCCAACTCCCTGCGCCTTTGACCAAACCACAACCAAGTAACCACTGCACACTCCAAGACAAACTCTGTGTAAAGCATTCACCAAAATGGATTCTTGCATTTTCCTGCAGAACAAAAAAAAAGCATCAGAATTCCTACACAAAACCAATTCACCTGTAGTCCAAAACGACAAAGAAGGAATTACCATGTCATAAAACGCAGCACAACGTAATTCACGCTCACTACACAAGAAGCCACATCAACGACTCTGCAGGACCACACAATCACTACGCATAACAGAATCATGAAATGCTCCTACGTGTACCACAGCAACACTCCTAACCAAGACCCTCGACTGGTGCTGAACCCTATTTACTACCTCTATAAAACCTCCCTCATTCTCTCTCAATGGAGGGAGCTCCAAGAAGCCAAACACACGCCGCCACAAAACCTTCGCCAAATCCCTCTTCAACCCTTCAATTCTTCAACCATAAACTCAACCCATCATCATTCACAACTCAACCTAAAAAAGATTGTTGCAAACCTAACTTAATCCAAACCAAAGTTCTGAGAACCACAAAACCTCTGCAGAAATTTCATCCTCGACCTTCAAAAACTTCCAGTCATCTTCTTTAAACCTTGCCTAGTCCCTCAACCCTTCCTTCAACGTAACCCATAAACTATCAGCAAACACCCTAAATCGCAAACTCATATCAACCCACAACGAACCCTTTCAGAACCACACCCAATCTCGCACCAAAACACATCCAGAAAACCCAGAAATTGAATCAAACAAAAACACAAAACCAGAGACTGAGTCGTGAAAAGAAAGAGAGATCCACTAATCGAAACTCGAAATAGATCCAGAAAGAGATGAAAACGAGAGGTTGAAATGGGTCCAAACTAAAATCCGAGTGTGAAACAAACTCAAACCCATACCTGAAATTGAAACCGAATCGAGTTGAATGACCATAAAATTGAGACGAGAAAGCACACAAAAGTTGCAGTGCGATGTTGTTCTTCTGAGCTTGGAAGTTCTGCGGCGTTCAACTTGTTTCAAGGATAGAAGTTTAGTTCTTTTCATTTTAGGGTAATGATGTTCAAGCTGAAACTGAATGTGATATTGCTCAGTTTTAACGTGAAATTTTTTCTTTTATTTTCGGATAGATCTTTGTGTTTGTTGATGGGTTTTGAGCCCACGTTTGGATTTACACCCCCAATATCGCTAGTTAACCACCGTGCCTCTGTTTCTCTTATGTTTGTTTTTGAATGTGGGCTTTAAGGCCCGTGTTTTGTTTACACCATCCTCTCCATTTTGGAATAAAGCCACCGTGTCTTGATTGTGGGGCGGATGATGAGCTCAAGGCCCACATGATTCTGCCTCTATATACACTCATTCCAAATCCTGCGTGCACCCCCTCCCTCACTTCTTATTTTTGTTGTTTTTAAACTTCTTTTTTTATTTTATATTGTTATTAGAGCTCTATTTCCATTATTATTTTTGCTTTCATTTCAATTCTCTTTTGGGCCAATGATATCAAAAGCATCATGATTTATTGATTTATTTCAAGTAGATCTATAATCTTGGTTAATATGAGGCCTATTTATTTTCTTTTCGATTTATTTGTTTGTTATTCATTTTTGGGTCAATGAAAATCAAATACTAAAGATTATCGATTTTTCGATTTAAAATCATAGTAAAGATGAGACCTTTCCTATTTATTTCGATTTTATTTCATTTTTATTATTTTTATTCATTTTGGGTCGATGAACATCTAAAAACCACATTTTATCGGTTAAGATGAGACTTTTATCGTTTTTGGTCACTTTACGATTTTATTCCATTTTTATTATCATCTTATTTACTTTTCATTTTATCGGTCAATGAACATCTTAAAACCAAATTTTATCGGTTAAAGACGAGACCAATTTTTACTTTATGTCAACTTTAATATTTTGTCAATATTATCTTGATTATTATCATTTACATTCTTATTCATATTCATATTCATGCTTATTCAACCATTTTCATTTGCTCAAGTGCTTACTTCCCGATTAAAACATTCAACACATATTTAAACCATTTTTCTTAATTAAATCGCGAAAGAACTGAATTCTTGAGGTCTAGCACCTCTTGGGTTCTTGAGTGACCACCATTGGGGCGCACGCTTTAGGTGGTGATCACTCGACCTTTTCGCTCCTAAAATACTCGTCTTAACTATTTGGACAAAGGAATGCCATTGGAGTCTCGCATTCCACGTGGTATTTTCGTTGTTCACCAAACAATATTTCATAAATCATTCGAATGAAAAAGGTGTCGTTGGGATCTAGCATCCCAATAATGCCCCGATTAATTGGTTGCGAGGCCGACGTCTCGTTTATCGAATAATCGTCATTCTCCCTAAAACATTTAACAAATCAAACCATTTCCAAATCAATTCTCGATTCGTCGTCGAGCCACTCTTCCAAACATTCTCGTAAGTCGAGTGCCTTTTGACTCGTCGTCAAATGCACACTCGCACGTCTCGAGGTTTCGTTACTAGGAGCACCCCTACGAAAGGAGGAGATTCTTGGAATCTAGCATTCTTTGGGTTTCCGAATGAATGGCTCTTGAGGCACGCCCTTGGGTTGTTATTCATTCACCCTTTCGTCTTAAAACACTTAATCGATATCAAACATTTTCGTAATCAACTCACGAAAGAACTGAGTTCTTGGAGTCTAGCATTCCTTGGATTCTTGAGTGAATGCTCTCAAGGCACGCCCTTGGGTTGCATGCCATTTAATCTTTCGTCTCCTAAAATTTAAAACCTAACCCTCTTTTTTCGCGGGCGTACCACGAACTACGACTGCTCTGATTCTTTATTCTCGTCCGAATAAAGATACGTAGGCACAAGATTGCGATGATCTTGGCGAGCACACTACCATCTTTTTTCGTCAAACCCCGTAGTCGAACTACGATTGCTCTGATTTCTCATTCTCGTCCGAATGAGCATACGTAGGCCCGAGGTCGCGATGATCTTGCCGATCACACTATCCTTAAACCACCCCATTTCCCTTAGTAATCGAAACCATTTACCTTATCATTTCACGTTTACTATTGAGAAGAAAACAAACAAGCTTAGATAACATTCCTCACAATTCGAACTAAGAGGTTCCCGTTGAGTACAACGGACGTGAGGGGTGCTAATACCTTCCCCTCACGTAACTGACTCCCGAACCCGGAATGTGGTTGCGACGACCATGTTCTTACCCTCTTCTTAAAGGTTTTCTCGATATTTTCCTTTCCCTATTTTTGGAATAAATAAAGTTCGGTGGCGACTCTGTTTCGAACAGTTTTTTCCGCGTCCATCGCGAGGATCATATTTTTCGAGGTACGACAGGTGTGTATAGATTAAGAAACCCAGCAAACTTCAATGCAATGTCTTGAGATCTCTCTTAAGCAAAATAAATGCTTAACCTCTTCAAATCTTGAATGAATTGCAAATTGATGATGGAAGAAGATGAACTTGTAGGTGATGATACAATGGTTCCAGGTGAAAATAGATGCAAACAAAAACTTCTACTCCATGAGGTGATGAAGATGGTGAAAGAATTCCAGAGAAAAACCCCAAGATGAGAGAGATTTTGGTGATTGAAGTTGTGGGTGTGAAATTCGTTTTTGGATCTATCTTTATCTAATGGCATAACTAACTTCTGTTAGAGAGAGAATGGAACTTTATATGGTGGGTTAGAGTGTGGTTAAGAGCTAATCCTAGTTAAAAAGTTAGTTAGAGGTGAATTAGTGAAAGTTGAAAAAATGAGGGGTTATGGTGGTGTATGAATTTTACTATGTGCGTGGTGTATTATTGTTACCATGGAGTGTATTATGATAATAATAATGGTGTAAGATGATGGTTAGTACAGCCAACACAACTTGCTCGCGAAGTTTTGCAATTTATCTTTTTTTGACATAAGAGGAAAATGTGTTTAAAATGGGTGTGTGGGAAAGAAATGGTGTGGCTTAATGAGGTAATTGTGATGTGTGTGTAGTGTATAACATGCTTCAACAACAAGTTATGCAAGACTTTTGCAATTTAAAATGAAGTTTTTATGGTTTATGACATGAAAAAATGTCCATGGAGGTGACTTTGTAAGCTTGTAATTTGGTGATTAATGGACCATTTGGTGTGGTTTTTGTTGCTTTGGAAAGATGGGATTTGATACAACATGTTTGATGTGAAAAATAATTGGATTTAAGGTCTAGAACACCATGGAAAATAGTGTTGAAAACATGGTCACCAAACTGAATTTTGGGACTTAGAAAAATTCTAAGTTTTTTTTCATTTGAACAACTTGATAATCCCAACTTTGATTGATCATAACTTTTAATCTAGAAATTCAAATGGAACATTCTTTATATGGATGGAAAGCTTGGAATCCATACTACAACTTTCATGTTTAACAAAAGTTGAAATGAAGCTTGCCTCATGCTGAAAAATGACTTAGAAGATGGCTGCATGAACTTTCCCAAAATGGAAAGTTCTAAAACCCTAGTTTTTTCCAAAATTGGTAACTTTCCATAATTCTTGATTTTTCACGATTCCTTTGACATTTCTTGATCAAAGCTCACCCATTGACCATATTTGACATGATGAACATGAGTTTGACCTAAAAATTGAGAGTTGACTTTCTCCTTGATCAGTTGACTTTATTCCCAATTTGTCTAATTTTCAATCATCTGTCCAATTGAAATCCTTCTGACTGAAATGGTGGATCAAATGAGATGTCTTGAGTCTTGAGGAGCCTTTGTGGCTTGAGTGATTGAGCGTATCTCATTCTCTTTGCTTTAATCAATCAATGATGGAGAAACCCTTGATATCATGCATTGGGAAGACCAATGATGCATGTGCAATGCTTATGACCTAAATGCATATGAAATGTGAAGCATAAGCCATTTATTGAGTATAAATAGGAGGACAAATTGTGGGGTGTTACAGTTTCCATAATAATTAAAAACTTTGGATAATGTTTTCTAATCACATCCATCATGTGTCTTTTAGCCTTATTATTAGAGGTTCCTCGGATATTCTAGGAGAGCACAATAACTTCTTTGAAACATTGTAATTGTTGATAGAGGTGACAATAAACAAGTCTCGAGCACGTGACAATTTACGTAGTCGGCTCCCATTCAATGGGAATTTCACAGACAACTTTCTCTTCTTAAGTAACACCCTCATCCATAGCGTATTGGTTATTATTTCCATTTGCCTGACTTGCTGTCGGTTCAGAATGTGAAATATTGTATCGTGTGGTGGTCTCCAAACTCAAATTTACTATGGGAGTGACTAAGGTGTATTTAGTTCTCAAGTTGCCCGTTTGTGATAGAATTCATGGTTGTTCAAGTTGTTTAAGTGTGGACTCGAAGATTAGTCTTAATCCAGACTAAGTATTTTATATTACAATACTCATACTCCTCAACGATATATCTTTTCTAAAGAATAATGTTTATGAGTTCTCACATAAAAAACGGACAATACCACGTAGCAATAGTGGCGTTGACTTGAAGTTGACTGAAACATTGATTATGTCTGTGGCAACTCAAAGTTTGCACTATGTTTCTTAGCCTCAATTGGTGGCAATTGTTTCGGATTGGTCAAAATAGTTTTATATTATTTAGAAATAAAAATTAAAAGTAATTTATATACAACACTCATACTCTCAATCCAACAAATCATATTTTTTAAATAACAAAATCGTAAAAAATCTCACATCCAAAACGAACGATTTCTTAGAGTTACAAAATGAGCAAAACAAATCCCATATCAAACTTAAATACCTAAGAATAAAAATCATGATTACATTATACTAAAAAGATAAAAAAAAAAAAGTAAATGAACCTAAAATATTAATAAAACAAGTTAAATTAAATGATGTAAGAATTTTATTATCTTTAACAAAAAAAAAAAATTGAATTCACAAGATTGTAGTATATTTAATAATTTAATTTAGAGTCCAAAATTGATATATTACATATAGTTGATGATTATTACACGAATAGAAAAATGATAGGTGGTGGTATCCCATAGGCAAACTCTCCGCCACCTCCTCCTCCTATTCTCTCTCTTTACTCTCCCTTCTCTCTCTCTCTCTCTCTCTCTCTCTCTCTCTTCCTTTTTTGTCAAGTACGCACCATTTTTCTTTCTCTCTTTCACTTTCACTCACTCCGATGTAACTCTCTCTTTCTCTCTCTACACCATTTTCATCCCGTTCCCAATGTTGTGCTCTTTCTTCGCCCGGATCATTCTTCTACTCATTCGCAAACTACGGTCAGGATCCATTTTCAATCTCAATTCTCATTCTTGCATTCAATGCTATATGACACTTTATTATTCATTCTGATTCATTTTCTGATTTTCAATTTCAATTTTCAGGAACACGGTTTTCACTGTTTCGTTCAGTTTGTAGCTCGATTGGGAATTTGATTTCACACTTTTTGGATCTTAAATTTGATTGCTAGTATCACTTTCTATTAAGGTAGAAAATTTTTCACTCTTTTTTATTTATTTGTTATTAAGTTACTTTCCTTTGATAGTAATTTATTTAATAATTTAATAATTTAATAATTTATGCTTCTTGATGTGAAACATGTGAGATTTATTAGTTAGACGGATGATAATTTGTATTTGTTATTAATTTTGTGATAATTCTGTTTCATGTTGTTGTAAACTATGAAGTTCGGACCTGAGAAATACGATATCGACACTGATACGTTGATACTAATAATAATTTGAAAAGATAATAAATTAAATGTAATTACAAGTGTCGATGTTGATTTCAGATACTGCCGGGGACACAGACATGTCTTTTTAAGAGGTGTTGGTGCTACGAAAGTTGTAAACCGGTGTTAGGATGATGGATTTGTGTGGGAAATGGGTTATGTGTTTAAGGGTATGTATGCTTAAGGGATTGGGAATTTTTTGTTTGATGTTGTGCTGTATTTATTTTACTTCCTGATTTGGTAAGGCATAATTAATGTGATTTGAAACTGCATTAATTGTAGTTGGTTTCATTTTAGTGTTTTAGTGTTATTTAATAGTTTATGCTTGTTGGTGTAAAACATGGGAGTTATATTAATTACATGGATGATAATTTAATTTGTAGTATTTGTTATTAATTTTGTGATAATTGTGTTTCATGATGTTGTAAACGAGTGTTAGGATTATGGATTATGTGTTTAAGGGTATGTATGCTTAAGGGATTGGGATTTTTTTTTTCATGTTTTTTTGTTTGAAAACTTGGTATCTGGCATTGAGACCGACTAATCTAGGGTTCTAATCCCACCGTCCATTAGCGGGGGATCATTTAAAGCTAGTGCTATGGACTGACTTAATATGAGTATTGATAGCACTTAGCTGGATTTGAACATGAGACCTCGAGAGGAGACTTTGTTTGATGTTGGTGTTGTATTTATTACACTTCCCGATTTGGTAAGGCATAATTAATGTGATTTGGTACTGCAGTAATCATGTATTTTAGTGGTATCATTACTGATTTTCTGATTCAATTGTGATATCATAATTGATTTCTCAGTGCTTTTATTTCTTAGACAGAAACTTAAATTATCATACATCTTAAAGGATAGATTGGCCTGGCTTTTATTGTGTTTTCAATTATTTCCTTTTCTATTAAGAATTGTGTTAGCTCTGTTTGTATTTAAGATACCTTGATAAAGGTCATTTCTGGTTTTATTTCTTATTGTCTGGATCATTGAATTGAATATCATTCTGTTTGCGTCTTGGTGTGTCCTGGTCCCCCACCCAAAAATAAGATCCTAAAAATGGGACAAAAAATTTAGGACATTAATTGCTTTTTTGTAAGGTTTTCATTTTTTTTGTTGGTATTTTAGCTAATTTTGTCTGTGGTTGTAAAATGATTTGTAGACTCTGTTGTTTAAGAGATGAGTCGAGTGAAAAAGGAGAATGAAGATGATATGCGCTGCAATGATCAATCACAGTCAATGTTGAATGGTGAGGGTAACAGGGGAAGTGTTGGTGTTGGTGGTGGAGTTGTTCTGAAGAAAGGGCCGTGGACAACTGCAGAAGATGCTATTTTGGTTGAATACGTCCGGAAGCATGGTGAAGGGAACTGGAATGCTGTTCAGAAGCATTCGGGCCTGTTTCGATGTGGAAAAAGCTGCCGACTGAGATGGGCGAATCACTTAAGGCCAAATTTAAAGAAAGGGTCATTTACTGCAGATGAGGAGCAGTTGATTGCTCAACTCCATTTAGAAATGGGAAACAGATGGGCACGTATGGCAGCGCACGTAAGCACACTTTGTATTTCTCGTTACCTTACATCTCTAGTTTTCTTGTTTCATTTTTCCTGCTCCTTTTGGTTTTTGTTTAAGATATGAATATACTTTTTCCATAGTTGATGTCAGTGATGTTTTACATCTGCCTTGTGTCCATCCTCTTTATGAATACCCTGTTTTCTTTTTAACTTGTCCCTAACTATATCAAATAAGCTAGTTTGATTTATGTTCAACAACAAACATACAGATAAATGAATGATACTCGCGATTTAAATAATCTAAATATGTATGGTTTCATCCTAGTAACTTGTGCTGCAGCTAACACTTATATTGTATATATACAGTTTACTTGTCATTTACTTGTCGTGATTTTGTGGTCTTCTACTGCTTAACAAAAAAGTTCTTATGCAGCTAAATGAAATGACAATCATATCACCTAAGGTTTTGTAATTGCAGCAACCAGTTTCATGCTAAACTCCTTCACCTTTTCATTCAGTCCAAAAGATCATTTTTCTTTCTTTAAAAATTAAGTTCGACTTTTAGATTATGTAGTCCCTCTCTCGGTATTTTAAGGACAGGCCACTATCAGGTGGGGCTACAGCCACAGGGGGTTTGATCCTCCCACATGCAGAATCCCTATTGCTGTCTAAATTCCATTAGGGGTCTCTCTTCCAAAAACTACAAAAAGTTAGAAATGCCTTAATGTTAAGCAAGGGTTGTTAAGACATTTTTATAATAGCTACATAAATTTGTAAGTTAAGTGAAAAAATGAGGTGATAGATCAATGATACAAATAAAAATGGTTGTCTCCTCTAAAATAGGAGGTGCGCTTTAGAGGATAAAGCATGTTGTTATAGCTGTTGATCTGAAAATAATCCATTGAGAGATTTTAACAATAACCTTTGATTTAATTAAATAATGGTTATTACCCAACACTTTTGCTAATCTTTGTAAAATGGATGATAATTGCTAGATTTAGATTTCAGATAAAAGCTTTTAATAAAATGTCTTAAATACTCCAGGACATTTTGGTTTTTCAAATAAAGGAGAACTGTAATTCACCAAAGGGGGAAAAGGCTATTAATCCCCAACAAAAATTGCTTCTATTACCATATATTGATTTTCTTAATCCATGGTTATTTTTATGATTGATTTCTTTTGCTTTTAGTTGCCTGGACGCACAGATAACGAAATAAAGAACTACTGGAATACCCGGACAAAGAGGCGTAATCGGGCTGGCTTGCCACTTTATCCTCCAGAAGTGCGAAAAAAGCAAGGGAGTCAACGTGGCCAAGACACTGGTGGAACCGATAATGGTGATAGAGGGCGTCATGATTTCTTGCAGAAAAACAACTATGAGATGCATGATGTAATGTTTGACAATTTGAAAGAAAATCAAGTAATCTTACCTATTACAGTTGTGCCTGAGAATCCTGATATTTCTGCAAATAGCATTCTGCTAAACAGTCTTGATTCTCCCCCATATTGTAATTCTATGCCATCAACACTACCTACTAACCATCACCATCTTCGAGAATCAACAATGTCTTTTCTTGGTTCAAGTGGAACGAACAAGAATTGGTTTTATCCATTTTACCATGTTCAGGATCACAGTTCTGATAAGATTGTACAATCATTTGGTTTGCATTCTCCCTTTGATCCTGGTTTCTCCTCACATAACTCAATGTATTATCGCCATTCCCTATCAAATGGCAATTCCTCCACTTCTAAGCCGACATCCAAGGCTGTGAAGTTGGAGCTCCCTTCACTCCAATATCCAGAGACCGGCTTCGGTGGCTGGGGGGTTACTTTTCCCTCACCTCCATTGAATGAGTCTGTTGATGTATTCAATCAGTCTCCTCTGCCACATGGTGCGCTAGAGTCCGGTTGTTCTTCCCCACGTAATAGTGGCACACTCGAGGACATAATTTATCAGAAGAAAACTCTTCCAAATTCAATGAACAATTGTTCTGAAAAGAGTTCGCATTCATCTACTGCAACTCCTGTTGAAAGAGCTGAGAGTTCTGCTTTGAATATGAATGAAACAGAATGGGAAGATTACACTGACCATGCATCTTCCTTTGGTGCAACCTCAATCCTGAATGAGTGTCACGCTGTTAACACCAACGCAAACTCATGGGATAAACTGACACCTGCTCAGAACTTTAACGGTTAGTACCTTTTAATGTATTATGGTGAAGGCTAATAGTTGAACTTGAAAAGAATTTTTAAATTTGCAGACACTTCCACGCACACCTTTGACACCATGCAAGATTTCATTAACATTTTATATATTAATTGCTTTATTATATGCTTCATTGTTTCATTTGCAAAATACATTCTTAAAATCAATACTAGATTTCCCCTTTAATTTCTATTTTTAGTTGTAATTTCTGTTAGAAATTTCTGCAGGCAACAATGTGAAATACGAGCCTGTTGACCAAGTTTGTACCCCTAAGAGTGAAAATCAAGGTATGTCTATGTTGAACATCACTTGGCCAGATGTCTTGTTAGCTTCCGATTGGCATGAGCAGTGCTATGGGCATGAGAAGAACATGACTGAGGCTGGTGACAACTTAACAGATTATAAGCATGTGGCTGGTGAGACTTATTCTTCAAGTACAGGGGGTTGCTTTATGCACATGGCATAACATGCTTTCTGTCTTAAATATCTGATCTTCATCGAGAAAACAGTTAAAATGAATATTATGAATTTTTTCTTATGCATTCATGTTATTCTTTTGACATGAGTAGTATTCAGTGTAATATCTTTATGTGTTGCACTTATTGTAAACAACCTTGAAACTTCTAGGACAGTGCTTTTTCAGGTATTTGAATAATTTGTATAATGACATGGCACATGAAACTTTGGATTGCAAGTTGCTAAATGGAGTGATTATGTTTTGTATTTCTTTGCTCATGTTTGCATATTGTGCTGATATTTTGTCATTTGATTTTGACAATGTTATGTGCTGATAATTTGTTTTCATATGTTATTCTGAACAGTTTATAAAGATAGAAAACAACTTATGAACATGTATTAAGTTGTTTTAATAAATTCTCTCAAACACTGTCAAAGGTGTTTGCGTCAGTAGATAAACTCGAATAAATTAATCCAAACAAACTCAAATTAAACTTTAGTTTTTGCTGATTTGTAGAAAATGAGTAGGAGCTACTAATTTGGTCATGATAACATAACTAACACTAATCTCTTCTAATGCATTATAATTTGAGATTCTTGCAATTTGCAGTGATGGAACTACTTCCAATATTTCCACTTTCATAATCTGATTCTGAAGAGTCATGCATATCATCTTTTGATTTAGAATAGCTTGACATAGCAATACTCTCTTTTCCCACTATGCAGCCACTGCAACCTTCCTCTATATGTCTTAAGGCTTTGACCACCTAATAATAACAGTATGTATATTAAGGCTTGGATTGAATTGGATTGTTATGTAAACTCTAAAAATGAAATGCTGCAGCTAGATTTTGACAGCAAGAAAGTCGAAGTGTAGACTTACTGTGTTCATATCCAATCGTCTGTGAGGATCTTTGTTTAGACAATTTCCGGCTAAACGGCTCAACCAGAAAAGTTGATGACAGTCATGTGAATCCATTATCCTTCCATCAACAAGTTTTTGACAGTTCCCTTGTTTTAGTAATGGTCTAGCCTGCATGCGAAAATGACTAACTAACCTCAATATCAAAATTCTATGTAACCGAAACTGCAATTTAAAATGATGATCGATTCTTACCCATCCCACTAGATTCTTTCCACGAAGTCTTTTGTCTGTAGTCTTCATTCCAGTTATTAGTTCAACTAGAACCACTCCAAAGGAGTACACATCTGTCTTATTTGATACTTTACCAGATGCTGCATATTCTGGTGCCCAATATGCCAAATTTCCAGGACATTCTATTGAACATGAAAATTCTTCACTTACAATTTTAGCCAAACCAAAATCACCTAGCTGAAAACAACATAAAAACAATTACAAATAACCGCATTTGATGATTATGATTTATGTTAAATATTTATGTTAAGATTACCAAAACTTCACAATCATGTGTAACAAGAATGTTGTTTGGTTTTATATCTCTATGAATGATGTTATTCTGATGAAGGTATAACAATCCTTTGGCAGCTCCATTAGCTACTTTCACTCTATCTTTCCAGCAAAGGGGTTTCCGAGAATATTCTGCAGCCGCAATTTAAAACCATAATCAGAAGGAGATGAATGAACTCGTAGATTTACTAAGTTTTTAAATTTGATATCGTACGTGATAAATGTTGATCTAGTGAACCGTTGCAGACGAATTCGTATACAAGAAACCTATTGTTTCCTTCGGAACAAGATCCAAGAAACATGACAACATTCTCATGTCTTGCTTTTGATAGTGCATCGACTTCGGACTTAAACTCCTTCTCTTGTTTGTGATTCGCGTGAATGCATTGCTTAACTGCAATCTTCTGTCCAAGAATCTCTCCTTTGTAGACAGAACCAAATCCACCTTCTGACAGAAAGTTCTTTATGGAGAAACCTTGTGTGGCTGCATGCAACTCAGCATATGTGAAGTCTCTTATTGTCCAATCAAGCTTTGGTCTATTGTTGTAGCACATTGAGCAAATGGAATTCTCTGAAAGTTGTTTACCTGTTTGATTATGAGAATGAGACATTTTTGTGAGAGCAAAGGAGAAAAATGCACTATTCACTTTTGGTGATGTTCTTCATTTTGAAGGGTTTTATTATTTATTAGCCTTGAAATTAGAGCCTAAAAATTTTGGACTTTGGAAGATACAATGTTGGTACTAGGATTCCAAAAGATGCTTAGTAGATGATTCAAGGACTTTGTAATATTTACTAGTAGATATGGAATTTAGTATATTGATTCTTTTTTTATGGAATCCTTTCTTATAGCAGTCAACTTTTAGTTTTGATCATGGTACAAAACCGAACTGGTTCAATTGGGTAGTTTTCATTTGTTTTTTTTGTATAAATAGGAGAAATGGATTTTCTGCAGTTAATTAGTAACCGCTTGGAAATTCAAATTATTGACGCGTCAAAATAACTTTTATATATTTGTTTGATTTGATATTAAATCAGTATCATTTGATTTCAATCATATGACTTATACTGCATTGTGTGATTCCCCAAATGTAGGGAATTAAAGTCTATAAATCGAGTATTTGTTACGCGTAACTGCATAGAATAATATCTCAAGTCGATTTAATTGTTAAATTTTGAATAAAATTTTATTATATTTCGATTTTGTTGGTTAATAAATTACAATTTATTTTTGATTTGATTCGAATGGTTTAAGAGGGATGAACTATGGTCTGTCAAGAAGTGTCGCGAATTCGATGTTCGGCTTATAAAAAAAATATTCACACTAACGAGAATTATATTCTTTTAGATCTAATCATAGTCCCTTTATTTATTTATTTCTACATTTAAAAGTCAAAATTAATCAAAAAATTAGTTTATCAATTAATTTTTGCAATCTTAAATATAAGACATTTGAATTAACAAAACTTAAAATATTTAATCAAAATTTTAAATTAAATACATCAATTTAATATTTTTAATCTAAACATATATATACTCTAGATCATTAATGTCATTACTCAATGCTCTCAATATTGTTTTCTTAAATTGTTCAAATAAATCCAACCAACATGATTCAAAATATATAAGATCCAATGTGACTTTTATATTTCAAGAAAAAAAAAACATGATTGGTTTTGGTTATACTTATGATCAAGAATATTCATCCACATGGGAAAATTTTGTGACTCTCTCAGTATAGAATAATATTCTTGAAGCAACATAGTGCAAAACGAAGAAAACTCCAAAGAATCTTGGTGATATCTATTTGGAGTTACATATTCTATTATTTTTGTGTATTTTATCAAAAGGGGTATAGTCGTTAGAGCAACATTGTTGAAGAGAATTATTGACAATTTCTATACAAGATTCGAAGATGCTTACAATGACAATATTGAAGAGATTTTGTTATATATATATATATATATATATATATATATATATATATATATATATATATATATATATATATATATATATACTTTATTTAGAAATATTTTGAAAAGTATTTTTTAGCAAAATATGAGGTAACAAATATCTCAATTAAAATCATTATCTCTGACAGCTAAATGATGATGTTAAGTTAAAGAAATATTTTCTCAGTTCCTTTTTAAGTGTCATTTTTTTACTTTTTAGATTTATCAAGAAAGCTAATCAATATAGTTACTTTTCAAACAACAATTCTCCTTTTACCTAAAATACCCCTAATTATTTATTACATTCATCTTACTTTTTTTCTCTCTATAATGATTACCTATGAGTAATTTTGATAAAAATGCAATTAATATTACCTTAAACTTTGCAAGTGACAATTAAAAAGAAACAAAAAATTATTCTAAAAATGACACTTTAAAAAGGAGCGGAGGGAGTATGTAGAATGGCAAAAAAGAAATCCACTTCCTAATTATGACACCTGAAATTCACCTTACCACACCTTTGTCAATCTACCAAAGATTATTGTTATCTTGAGCCATTGTGATCTTATGACCACATCACATGGAGGAATCAATATGATAAACAATGGTCACATGAGCCTTGAGAACCCTACCTTAGAGAAAAGTGGCCTATTGATTATCAAACGTCAGCAAATCCCAAGCTAACTTAAGAAAGGAAACTTCATTGATTTCCCTCAAAGATCTAAAACTAATGCCACGTTCTTTCAATTGAGTGCACACTTTTTTTTCAAGTCATAGTAATCATCTCCTCTGATTGATGTTCCCCGTCTACATGAAGTTTATAATTCATTGGTTAATGTTGAACGTATTTTTACACGCTTTAATAGTAACCATGTAGATTAATAAGCATGATGGAAGTGTGTGTTGTGCTCGTGTGACTCTTCTTGTTCATATATGGTGCATCCAACAGAAGATAGAAGTTCATTAATATCATGAAGTGCACTTGACCAATTATGTTGACATAGACCCCTCAATCTATGACGAAGTAATAACATTCAACAATCTGTAACATACTCCATAAAGACGTTGAGTGTCATTCGTGTAGAGTTATTTCACTTACGTTCAAACTTACTCACATGTGATATGGGACAAAAAACCAGTTTGATATCGGAATTGGACTTAATTATACTGGACAATTGAGCATCGATCTGTTCCTATTTTGACTTTTCAGCTACATCCACTTTGGCGAAGTTATAGTGAGGTGATCATTGTAGCCTTGACCATGTACCCATAATTTGATGTCAGCAGCCAAACTATTGTAATTGGACCGATTCAATTTTTTGATAAAGAGTAGAGAGGTGACATAATAGGTAAAAATGCTCTTCAAGTCATATGAGTCACTAGAACCAACCATGAGGAACCGAAGGAAAAAAATATTGCGCGAACGAATAAAAAACAACAGATAGTGCAAATGATACATGGATTCCAATTTATTATTGTAACTTGTAACTACATTACATAGTTACATGCAAGAAATAATCTCATCAATTAGTTTGAGATTAGATAGCTGATAAGTGCAAAATGTACCTATTTGTGTATATATATTTTATTGCACTTATCAATGCTTTTTGGTAAATATCATACGAATAAACCCCGCTTTGTTTGTAAATGCGTATAGTTTACGTTTTCGTGTGTATAGTGTGTTATCGTGTAAATATCATTGAGTTTAATTGATTTTTATTTATTTTTGAAGGTGTTCCAGCAATGGGATCTTGCCATTGTTGTATAGAGCATTGAATAAGCTTTCCAGCGCTTCAAACCGTGCGTCAATCGGAGTTACGGTTCAAAAGTTACGAATAAAACAGTGCTGAATTTTCTGGTGTGATTCGCCCCTGCTGCGCCGGGCGGAACTGCAAAAGCGCCGGGCGGTCAAGAGGCCCAGCAGTGTCACGCTACTGGAACTTGCAAATAATAAACCGCCTTGAAGCGCCGGGCGAAGCCAGTACGCCGCCGGGCGGTGCTGCGTGTGTTGAAACTCCATTAAAGGGCAAAAAACTCATTTTTTTGGTGATGGGTTTGATATTTTTAGTTCCAAATCCATCCAATAGCATTTTTTGACTAGAATTAGGCTAGAAAACACATTGGAGCATGCATTAGGATGATCCGGAGTCGAATCCTTCATCAATCGGAGCCGACAACTCAAGAGATGTTTGGTTTTTCTCCATTTCTTCTCTATGTTTTTCTCTTTTTGTTGGGTGTTTGTATATTTACTATGAACATATGTATATTTGTTGATCATAATATTGTATAAAGCTTGCTTTACAAATCATTATCGATGTCTTCCTTGATCTTTTTGCATTTATGTTTGGATTTGTGTTGTGTTAGAGATAAACTTCACAAATCTTGATTAGGGATGGATATCTATTGTCTAGATGCTAGAGATAGATTTAGATGATAATATTTATGGTGTCGGAACTTAAATGCCTTTCTTATTTCGAGGCTTCGTGCGCGAGAGTGACGAAGAGAGTGATACAGTTGCTTCTCAACTCAGTGTGCCAGAGATGGACACTGTTGTGAGCGATATTGGATGATTTTGACGAGTATTGTAGGTGGAGTATATTTGGTCGGTAAATTTATGTTTGTGACGAGTGGAATATATACATGCTTGATAGGTTTCTTCTCTTCAAAGAATATACTTTTTATGTTTTTATTTACTTTCCCGCATTTACCTTAAACCCATTTAAACCCAAACTCATTAACAATTAAATTGTCGAACGGCAGTTCAAGAACCGATCTCTGTGGACACGATAATTCCCAGAAAAATACTTCCAAATATTTTTGTTGCTTGCCGCTATTCCGCTTCAACAAAATGGCGCCGTTGCCGGGGATTGGTTTATATTGTTCTTGCATTGCGATAGTTTCGTTGTTTTTGAGTTTTGTAGATATCGTACATATTGTACATTTTCACTTGTTTATATTGATACTTGTATATTTTAACGTTTGTTCAAGTGTTTGGTTAGGACGCTTGCTTTTGGTTGCGCGGTGAGACATCACCATGGCATGAAGAGAGGAAGTTTATAATTAAGCACCGTAAAGGCGTCGAGCTTAGGACGTAAAACAAGCATGTTTTATAGTTTTTCTTTTCTAAAGTTTTGTTTGTTGTTTGGTTGCAAGTCTTGGTCGACTTAGTTGAAGATGCTTTTGTGATTTTCCAAGTTGGTTCGTTTCAACTTGCGGATGTATGGTAATGATTTTGTTAAGTTTTGTACACGTCTGAGGTATGTATTTATCGCTTTCTATACTATGGCATATTCATGATACTTAGGCATTTTACAACTTCCATGCCATCCATTCTTTTGTATACTTGTTCTATTGTGAATCACTTTAGTTCCCACCCTTTTTGTGAGGAAGCTTTCCATTGTTCATATATGCGCGGAGAACCAACATTCTTGTTTAACTGGATTTTATTATGTTGAATCTGTTGTTTGTGTTGTTTATATGAATGCATGAAAGTGATCAAGGCAATTGTTTCATTTTGAGCACAACCACCTTAGCCAAATAGTCAATTCACCTTGTGAGTGTGTGAGAATTTGTAACCCCTTTGAGCTTTTTGATCCATGTTTTTATTTGAACTTAATGTTTGTCTATGAGTATTTAGTTCACTTATTTTTTAATGGATTTTGTTTTTTCTTGGACCTCAATTTTGTGTTGTTGTATGGATTTTTTCCTTGCCTTAGAAAGTAGGAAGTATTCACATGATGGTGCGGTTGAATTCAAGTTGGGGAGAGGATGATTGTATACTCATTAGTTGGATTCTATGAGGATTGAAAAAGAAAGTAAAAAAAAAAGAGAGAAAAATTTGTGAAAGAGAAAAAGAAAGAAAAAAGGAAGAAAAAGAAAAATCCTTGAAAAAGGAAACAAAAAGAGTTTCAATAATTGTGCTAAATAAGTATTGTGTGTTGTGTAGAACTTGGGATTGTGGAAGAAGTTGGTTGAAATTTTGTGTGTGAATCTTTGTGAGTTTTCACTCCCTTAGGTTTAGGCAAGTTTTTGTTTCAATTACCTTTAGAAATTGCCCCTTGTTTGTTTACCCGACCACGTTACAACCTTGAAAGCCCTTGTGATTCTTGCCTTTGTATTTTCAATGTGAATTTGTGGATGTATGCATAATTTAGTCTTTTGTTTGCATGAGTGTTGTGTGAGTGTAAAGTACCTTATTGTGTGTTTTTCATCTACCGATGATTGTTTTTGCTAGGTGTGATTCACTTTGGAAATTGTGTTGTTTTAGAATTTTTGGCATGATTTTTGTATTTTGCATTTGTTTCGTGATTATGTTGTCGTCGTAGCCAGTGGTAAGTATTTACTTTTTGTGTACCGTTTTTCATTTGAACCATTCATTCGTTTTCGTTTTTCAAAACCTGTTGATTCGTCTTTCTTTGGATCGCTTTTGTGTTTTCAAGTTTGTTTGATTCTTGTTTGTGGACAAACAATTAGGTAAGTTGGGGAGAGATGATAAGTGCAAAATGTACCTATTTGTGTATATATGTTTTATTGCACTTATCAATGCTTTTTGGTAAATATCATACGAATAAACCCCACTTTGTTTGTAAATGCGTATAGTTTACGTTTTCGTGTGTATAGTGTGTTATCGTGTAAATATCATTGAGTTTAATTGATTTTTATTTATTTTTGAAGGTGTTCCAGCAATGGGATCTTGCTATTGTTGTATAGAGCATTGAATAAGCTTTCCAGCGCTTCAAACCGTGCGTCAATCGGAGTTACGGTTCAAAAGTTACGAATAAAACAGTGCTGAATTTTCTGGTGTGATTCGCCCCTGCTGCGCCGGGCGGAGATTCCGCCGGGCGGAACTGCAAAAGCGCTGGGCGGTCAAGAGGCCCAGCAGTGTCACGCTACTGGAACTTGCAAATAATAAACCGCCTTGAAGTGCCGGGCGAAGCCAGTACGCCGCCGGGCGGAGCTGCGTGTGCTGAAATTCCATTAAAGGGCAAAAAACTCATTTTTTTGGTGATGGGTTTGATATTTTTAGTTCCAAATCCATCCAATAACATTTTTTGACTAGAATTAGGCTAGAAAACACATTGGAGCATGCATTAGGATGATCCGGAGTCGAATCCTTCATCAATCGGAGCCGACAACTCAAGAGATGTTTGGTTTTTCTCCATTTCTTCTCTATGTTTTTCTCTTTTTGTTGGGTGTTTGTATATTTACTATGAACATATGTATATTTGTTGATCATAATATTGTATAAAGCTTGCTTTACAAATCATTATCGATGTCTTCCTTGATCTTTTTGCATTTATGTTTGGATTTGTGTTGTGTTAGAGATAAACTTCACAAATCTTGATTAGGGATGGATATCTATTGTCTAGATGCTAGAGATAGATTTAGATGATAATATTTATGGTGTCGGAACTTAAATGCCTTCCGTATTTCGAGGCTTCGTGCGCGAGAGTGACGAAGAGAGTGATACGGTTGCTTCTCAACTCAGTGTGCCAGAGATGGACACTGTTGTGAGCGATATTGGATGATTTTGACGAGTATTGTAGGTGGAGTATATTTGGTCGGTAAATTTATGTTTGTGACGAGTGGAATATATACATGCTTGATAGGTTTCTTCTCTTCAAAGAATATACTTTTTATGTTTTTATTTACTTTCCCGCATTTACCTTAAACCCATTTAAACCCAAACTCATTAACAATTAAATTGTCGAACGGCAGTTCAAGAACCGATCTCTGTGGACACGATAATTCCCGGAAAAATACTTCCAAATATTTTTGTTGCTTGCCGCTATTCCGCTTCAACAATGGCATAAATTATACATTCACCAAATCAACATTAAACAATTTTTGTCATAGATTTAGATAACACAATTGAGATTAGTTTAATTTTATAAACTTTATTATCTAATATTTAACACCATACTTATACTATCCTCTTGTACATGTTTTAAGAAAAAGACATGCTTAATATGACAATTGGTAATTTGTCCACTTGAACTATTTCACTTTGCGGGTTTTCATCTTCCTGACTCTTTTCCTTAGACCTGGTTTTGTCTTGAGAGAAAATATGGACAATTTTTCCTTCTTGATTAAATATTTGAAAACATCCTCTAGTTGTACGCATTCTTATGTGTTATGAACGTTACACTGATGGGAATGAAAATATCGATATTTGTCCACTCCTGGACGTTCTCATAGTGGTTTTGATGTTTCAATTTATTCTTTTCTAAACTCCGTGTTGATGCATTCTTGCAAGATACCCTCTCTTAATACATTCAATGATGTGTAACCTCTGTATCGAGATTCTATGCTCTATTGGCCTCTCGATTAGCTCGTGAACATTTCTTGGCTCCGCCCCTCATTTTATTTTCTTGTTTGGTTTCTCCGTTTCCCTTTCTGCTTGTTTTTCCTTCTCAAACCCTCTATCATAATTTGCCTTACTGACAGTCAGCTTTACTACGTATTGTATGAACTTTTCGGCATTTTCTAGTAGGCTGTTAAATGTTTTACAGACCTTGATTCCAATATTTTTGGCGAATTTTGACTCCTGTTGGAGTCTTAGACTTAACAAGTTCTTCTTCATCTTCTTGTCGGCGCTCATGACTAGTATTACTTCTCCATTGAACCTTTAGGTTTAGGATCGTAGCATCCCTAATTTCCATTGTCGGATAGATCTCAAATTTTCCACTAACACAAGTTGCCTTCTCGTTGTCGTCGAGTGTACAACAATCAAGTAGTTCACAGGGTCCGAATTTGCTGAAGGTATTAATTAGAAAGAGATGTCTTCCGCACACTTCATGGTGTCGAGAAGGAAACTTAAGTTAATGGAAAGCCTGAGATCCATCAGACAAGAGAAAGACAAGCTGATATTATCTAATATCAAGAAGTTCAACGTAGAAGCGATACTAGTCAAAGGCGCTAACGATGAAGGGAAGAAGTACCTGTTAAGTTTAGGACATCAATTGGGATTCACATTCATTGAAAGTATTGGAATCAGGACCCATAAAACCCTTAACAACTTGGGTGAACTTCACAGACAAGGGAAAGATGAGCCGCTAAGAAGAAGGGAGAATGTGTGAGAGAATGTAATCTAAATATGCTAATGTATTTGTGGTTAAAGCTAAATATTTCTTGAAACCGCGGCATCTTATTTATTCCTCTTTAAGTGGTGAACTTATAGTCACTGGACTATTAGGGAAAAAAACATAAGAGGGGAAGATAATGTAATATGAACATCTCTCAGAAGAGAAAAGTATAATTTATTTTGCATAAGAGTGGAGGACAGTGTATATTTTAATACAAGAATGGATGATAGTGTTATATTAGTATCTCTCATGAAGAGAAGTGTAATGTATTTTGGATAAAATAGGAGGTAAGTGTATATTTTAACCCAAGAAGAGATGTAGGCTCTGTTTGGTAAAAGTAGCTGATAGCTGGTAGCTGATAGCTGATAGCTGATAGCTGGTAGCTGGTAGCTGATATCTGGTAGCTTATAGCTGGTAGCTGATAAGTTAATTTAACTGTTTGGTAAATTAGCTGTTACACTAGCTGATAATTACAAAATGACTTAAAAGGACATTTTTAATTAAGAAATTAGTGATTTCATTATCTTATTATATTATAATATTAAATTAATTTTTATTCGATAAAAGTAAATGCATTAATAACAACATGCAAAACAATTTTAATATATATGAAAAATTAAAGATATCATCAAAATATATAAATTTGTATAAAAGTTTTATGGACTTTGCTATTTAGTATGAATATATTGACAACAAAATTCAATGGAAAAAAAACCAGCAAACCATATATAAAACAAGGGTATTTTATAAAGTCATTTAAGAAGACATAAAAGTAAAAGTAATTGTAATAACTATGATTCTTGGTCTAATTAACTCATTCTTTCGTAAAATATATATATTTTTTTAATTCCTAATTTTATAATGAAATTTAATAAAATATGTGAAATAATAACATTGTAATTTTGAATTTAGTTATATTAATCTAAAAAAATAACAAAATAAGTTTATTGTCTAATATTTTACAATAAAACTGTAATAATATTCTGAATTTTCTTCATCTTTGTTGATTTTATTGATTCTATTCAAATGTTTCACTAATTTAAGAATTATCAACACTATTTTTAAATTAATTATATAATTTATATTTAATAAATAAAAATAATATCTAAAATCTTCTATAACATTATTCAAAATCTCCCTAAATTCAATTTTTTAATATAGTGTATATATATATATATATATATATATATATATATATATATATATATATATATATATATATATATTGTTAAAATAATAAGGGTATAATTGGAATAAAAAGTCATAAGCTAAAAGCTACAAACTCAAAAGCTACTTTAAATAGCTTTGTAAAAAAAAATCTAAAAGCTAATTAAAAATCTAAAAGCTAGTTAAAAAACTAAAAGCTAAAAGCTAAAATGTATTATCAAATAGAGCTTTTTAATCAAAATAAATTAAAAAGCTAAAAGTTACAAATTAAAAACTCTTTTTATGCTCTTATCAAGCAGATTCGTAGTTTAACCAAGCAGAATTAGAATTAATATGTCATTTTATCACATGAAATTTTAGGATAGACCAAGGTCTCGTAGGAAAAGAAATAGATGGCATGCGATGAAATTAAATTGAATCTATACCCCTCCATCTTGCATTGATTCTTCCGATTTTAAATGATTAAAACAATAAAATATTATTTTATTTCATTTTATTCTGTTCAGCTCCATCTGATTTCAAATGATTCAAAAATCATTTTATTTCATTTCATTCTTGCCTTGTTCCTTCCTATTTTAAATGATTAATTAAAACAATAAAATATCATTCTATTTCATCTTATTCTACTCAGCTCCATCTGATTTCAAATTATTTAAAAATTATTTTATTTCATTTCATTCTTCTCCGCTCCATATGATATCACCGATCCAAACAAAGCCTAAATTAAATAATAAAATATTCTTAAAAAAACCGTCACTCAAACCTCACCGGCGATTGGCCACTGACGAACACGCGCCGCTGCTTTTCGTTCTCATTGCTCTTATAATTTGCCACATTTGAAGATTTTCGCTGTAACCTAAATCCTCATTGGAGCATTCGATTCAGTATTCTGTTGTGATGGCGATATCATTGATCGATTCCTTAGCATCACCGCAGAACGAAATTGAACGTAAAAATCAAACAACCTGCAATATCGTTCCTCCATTCGAGTTTAGCAGGTATTGAATTCAATTAACCTAATATTGTGTATTGCGTATTTCATTGAAGTAGTAGTTGTAATCTTGTGTAATCTTGTATTATTTCAATTATCTATAATCTTTGACCTGATTATGATGATATCAAATTATCACCTGCTCAGCCTAAATGTCAAAGCAACATTATGTTGTTTCTGGAATGTAAAAGTTGAGCAATTCAATTCATGATTGCATAATTAGCTTATTTGTAGCTTATATCACAAACACTTATCCCTATTGTAATATGAGAGATTCATAATGAGAAAGAAGAATTCAAAATCATCTCATTGATTGAATTAATGTACAACTTACATACTTTTCACTTATATATGGAAAATAAGTTTGAGAAGTAGTTACTCTCCAAACTATGATAGGTACGAGTAGTCTACCTGGTGCGAGTACCGGTACTGATACGAGATACGGTATTTTAAAAAAAATCGGTACAGTTATGTTAATAAAACATAAGTGTTTTTTATAAAATATTTGAGTTAATTGTTAGATTCACAATAAAATATCACTATAAAAAATTTAAAAAAATAAAAAATAATATTAAACATTCAATAACGAAGAAATTAAAATATATAAATATACTATGTTGATATTTGAGAAAGTCACAAATTTCACTCGAAATTAAAGTACCACGAGTACGGTATGTGTATCCGATATGGGTGAGTACCCGGTACTGGTACTTCACTATTTTAGAAGTACTCATGTTTCAGAGACTCCAAATAACTAACTTATAGTTGGATAGTTACAACAACTAATAACTACCATAACAAACTTTCTACATCAATCTCATAATAATCCTGATAAACATTTATGTATAAGCTATTTTTATAGCAACATGTCACACAAGTATATTTTATTGAGTATGTGAAACATTTGAGACGATAAGAGGCTCCAAATTCTAGCACAAAAGAACCAACCACCTCAACACTATTATTAAAGTGGAAAATTTATTTGTTTCAATAATCTAAACTGAAATTCTATCTTATTTATTTCCGGTATAGTCTACCAGTACCATCTAAGAGTTGTTGAGTAAACCAATTCTCTATGTTGGCATTTCTGTATCCCTTTCATTCTGTGCTTCATAATCACTATTTGATTCATCAGAAAACTGAAACGAGTTTGAGCCACTTGAACACATGCTTTTAATTGGAGGAGATGGTGGCTGCCTCACAGTCATATGTCTCATCTGACTAATGGTATCATTTTCTTCTATGGATTCTGAATTGGTGCTTAGTAACTGACTTTCCTCCTCAAAGTTTCCCTGCATAACATCTTCATTTTCATCAAATTCTGATTCACTATAAGATGAATCTGACCTTGTAGGCGAGTAATCTCCAGTTCCAATGTCACATGTGTTTCCTTCCGAAATGTCGGTCAAAGCATTAACAATCTGTTGCGATTAAAAAAAAAGGTAATACTTCAAAGTCTTTCTTTTTGAGGCTATAATAGGCCATATGTCTGACTCAGACTTTAAAAATTTATCGTAGGCCAGACTCAAGCTTTCTAAATCCTAACCTGGTGTGACCTATTTCCACCCCTACTTATCATGAAGTTAACAAGAACTGTGTTTGTGTTTGTTTACTTAGCTATTTGATTAAGTCGCTAATATGTGTTTACTTACCGCAACCATGCTTAGTCTTTTCTTAGGGTCCTTGCTTAAACATTTCTCAGCTAGTCTTATCATCCAAAATAATTGATGGTAATCATGTGTATCAATGATCCTTTCATCAATTAGATCTGGATAATTTCTTTCTCTTAAAAGTGGCCTTGCCTACAAAAACAAACACAGTTAGAATAATGTTGCACTTAGAAATTTTTGTTATTTTGGTCACAACTTTCCTATGAAGCATTGAAATCGACACAGACACCAAAGATGACATTAACTTTACGCGACTAGGACTTACCTGAAAGATGTTGAATATAATCACATATGTCATAGACACTGACATCGAACACAATATTGACACTACATACCAAAGACACTCTTTAAAGTTATTGAATGTAATCACATATGTCAGTGTCAGACACGACATATGTCAAATACCAGAGCGCCTTCAATCTGAAGTGTCGGTGTGAAGTGATGTCGGTGTCAGACATGTGTCAAATACCAGAATGCCTTCAATCTGAAGTGTCGGTGCTACATTTAAAACACTTAATACCATGAAAATTTAAGATTGTCTGTTACCCATCCAACTAGACTTCTTCCTCCAAGTCTTTTGTCAGTAGTTCTCATTCCAGTGATAAGCTGTAGTAGAACCACTCCAAAAGAATACACATCTGTTCTACTTGACACTTTGCCATATTCTGCATATTCTGGTGCCAAATACCCCCAGGTACCAACAACTTCCGTTGAGTGTGTCAAATCTTTGTTGTGAGTTCTTGCTAATCCAAAATCTCCTATCTAGTATATTCATCATGAAAGAAAAGTATTAGTCTTGACAAAGTTCAACTGATTTGTGTGTGTCTTATTAGTAGTATATATATATTCAAAAGTTGATGTATTACCAATGGTTGATTATCATGTGTTACAAGAATATTATTTGGTCTGACATCTCTGTGTATGATGTTATTTTTGTGCAAGTATAGTAAGCCTCTGGCAGCTCCAATAGCTACTTTGATCCTATCTTCCCAAGTAAGCGGTGATCTCGAGTGTTCTGCATCAATTGTATAGAGGTTAGTCTCTCAGATACTTTCTCTAGCGAAAACTTTATGGTGGAAGTAGACTGATACTTGTAATCGTTTAAAACTCCAATGGCGTCATATCATACGTCGCCTTTATGAAATAAACTCACAATCTTCCTCGTCCTCTCGGCTGAGAAGGTGACTTGATTGTTGTTGGTTCAGCAAAAATAATGAAAGCCAAATATGTTTGCCTCAAAACTAAACTCATTCGTTTACCATGTATTTGTCAAACCGACCCATATCAGGTCACCATCTTAGCCATAAGACGAGAAGGACTGTGAACGTGTCGTCAAATTATCCAACTAAAGCTTTGTTTGCTTACCGGACAGATGTTGATCGAGTGAGCCATTGCATACATATTCATAAACAAGAAGCCTATTATTCCCTTCTGAACATGAACCTAAAAGCATAACCACATTTTCATGTCTTGCTCTTCTAAGTACATTGACTTCAGACCTAAACTCCTTCTCTCCTTGGTAGCTTGCACTTTTATGTTGCTTAACCGCAATTATCATTCCGTTTAGTTGTCCTTTGTAGACTGATCCAAACCCACCTTCTGACAGAAAGTTCTTAGCAGAAAACCCTTGTGTAGCGGCGTAGAGCTCCAAGTAACTGAAGTCTCTTTTTGATCCAATTTTCAGTCTTTTATTGTTGCACACAGAACAAGCTGGATTTGTAAAGTCTTCTTCCATATTATATGCTTCATTCTCAATTTGTATCTCCTTTTGATTTACTTCAGTTTGGTTCGATTCTTGATTTTCACAAATATGAAATAGTGACTGTCTCCCTTGTTTTTCTTGTTCCGGAAAAAACTCTCCTGTTTGGTATTTCTGAAGGACATATTCTGAACTTCCGACGCCAGAAGTAGATGCATCGGTACTTGAAACTCCTGATGTGAAAAGATCGGTAGACGAAGACTTGGACACTGCTCGATGAATCATTGGTCATTATCAGTTGTTGTAGTACTTAATCATTCAAATGCATATCATAACAAATACTTACTCCGAAGACAGACTCTGTCGTCTTCACTTCCCGGTATCATTTCTGAATAGCTTACATTTTCTTGCCTTTCAGAAAATTTGGAAGCTATTGATTTTGGATCTTTCAGCTTTTCAATGGAGTTATCACTTGTTATCCTATACATACCACAAGGGATCCTGTCCATGAAATTCTTCATGTTTCTGTGGATATACCTTCAGGTAAAAGGCTATAAATCTGAATAACAGTTATGAGAAAATGAAAGAAACTTTTAGACTATGCCAAAAAAATGATTTGAAAGTCAGAAATTTACCTATCAAGTATCAAAGTTGTAGGTTGAAATTTAGATGCAGCCTCAGAAATAACCTGAGGAGCTGGTCCTGCATGCACTTCTAGTTGGAATTCAATCTGAAAAATATCATTTTCATAGGAGTAGTTATATTGTTCATAAACAACAGAGCCGTCTGTGAGGGTCTGCAAGGTAGGCTACCGCACAAGGCCCAAAATTTTCCACGGTTAAACCATGGCTAAATAGGACCTCATAAAATATGTATCATTGTTAAACCATAGCTATATAAAACCTCTATTATTTTTCGACTATTGAACTGTAACTAGTCTATACAGAGCCTCAAAAAACTTAAAGCGGCCCTGATCATAAAGTTAACAGTTATTTTTCCTTTTTACTTCAAAAACAAGTAACTGGTTTCTAGCTATATATACATACATATGGAGGATTAATGTGCTAACCTTATTGATTTGACAGTACTTAGAGAGCTTGTTGATATACCGATTCATCGGATAGTCATTCTTTCTCTTGCTAAAGTTTTTCTTCAATAATTTTCTTGTTTGTTGAAACAAAATAGCTTGAATCAACAGTTACCATGTAACCCACTGAAGAGAAGGAAAAAAAAGAGTTAGTTGTTAGTTTAGTTATACTAAATTATATCAAGAATTGAAATAGATACTAGTTTTTCCGTAAAGGCGTGCGAATCGGCGGTTTCGACAGAGAAAAAAAAAGAAGTAAATGAATCCTTACGACTCTTTCTTCCAAAGAAAGAAAACATACTAGGACTGCTAAACCAGTTTAGAATGGCAACAATTATAAGCTGATCTCCAGCTTTAACTGCTAGCTTTTTGAGGACCTTTTCTATTGCCTTTAAACCAACATCTCTTGATGCATCTTGGATCACCACTATTGTTTGAGTTTCTGTACTCATCCTAACTAAAACACTTTTTCTTCACCAAAAGTCAAAAAATTTTAAAAGAGATTTTTTACATGAAGTTGTTCAATGCATAAACATTCTTAAAAACAAAAAATATATACACTAGCCTAATTCCTACATGTTTTTTTTGTTTATGATATATAACATGACCTTGTAATTATGAAGAAAATTTATCAAAAACCAATGAGTTAAGGGTTACATATTATATATACAATGAGAGGAGAAAAATTAAAGGAAAATATTTATATATTGCAATTCTATTAAAACATCAATGATGGAGGAATGTTGAGATCAAACATAAGAATATTTATTCAAAAAACTATCCCCATTTATTATTTCTTGGCATGCACTTATGCTTATAAAGGAGAGTTATAACAAAATTTAGAAGAGAAAGAGTAGTGATGAATCACATTAGAGCACAAGAGAGGTTGGTTAGCAATGGCATATTCTAGGATATCCCTTGAAAGGGCCCTCAAATTTTTTCTAATTAATGAACATCAAGGTGAATTTATTGGCTAATAATCTTGTGAATTAGTGAATACTATATTATTTTCATTTATTTTATTTTATTTTTGTTTTATTTATTGAACACACTTTTGTTAGCATATAGCTATTCATAAATATAGGTGAGACAAAGAATTGAGGTGATGTCGATGAAATCAATGTATATGTTTAACAAAAAAAAAAATGTTGTTTAATGAAGATGGTTATGTCTAGGTACCAGGTAGCCAAAAGATACTGATTTTATTTACTTTTGCATATATAATCAATTATTTAAAAATTAAATATCACAACTCAACAATGCCTAGATAATATCAATTTTGCTCTATGATATATATTTGGTTGAAGTTGTTGTTAAGTGAGCTGCAACTTGGATGGAAACACCTATTTTGATTTTCTCATAACCAATGTTTATTATATAGTATGTGATGCCATATTTTTTCATAGAATACATCATTGGATAAGATGCTGATACATTTTATAATCATATATTTTGACCTAAACTATTCTTCATAGAGAAAAATGAATTGAAAAATAATAATATGCACTTACAATATAAAATTAATATTACCCACTAAATCACACTTGTATTTTTAAAATACATATATGGCATGGTTGAATGATAAAATTCTATTGGATAATAGAATAAAATTATTTTATATTGACAATACACTACATTTAATCTCTTCTTTATACGGAGGATTATTGATTACAAGAATGATTTAAAAAAAAATCAGATTAAAATTTGTTTTAATCATGATTTAAATTCAAATTCTATTTAACAAATTGTGAAATTTATAATTCAAGTTTGAACATTTGATTAATAATGCGTATCAATTAAACTTACAATAACCATAGGATCAATATTAATATACAATTGTTTAAATGATCAAATTGTAATTATTTACTAAAATTTGAGATGTTCTAGCTTTTTCTTTTGTAACCGTATTATTACAGGCCGATCAAAGACCATTAAGACAAACTTAATTCACATACTCGTTTTAGGAAGAGCGCTCTAGTCAATGATGTATTTGTCAACGTTATTTTTGGACATTGCAGAGGAGCATGACATCTCTCTTCATTTTGATCATTGATCTACATTCAACGGTTGATTATGCTTAACACAAGACAAAGAAATAATTTTAATTGTCTCTTATATATAAGTGTGACCTTGAGTCACGTATATGTAGGGGTGTTCGCGGTGCGGTTTGGGCGGTTTTGACGCTAAAAATCATCCGAACCGCAAGGGAAAAAAGCATGCGGTTTGGTTTGGTTTGGTTGGCTTTTAAAAAAAATCCGAACCAAACCAAACCAAACCAATGCGGTTTGGATTGGTTCGGTTGGTTCGGTTTTTTACTAGATTTTTATTGAGTGATATTTACATATATATAGAGAGAACAACATAACTTTGTGTTTAGTCATTCATACATTGCCAAATAACAACAAAACTCATCATATTTAGACAAAAAGTTCTCATTCAATATACAAAAATCAATTTAAACAAAAGTGAAAAAAATAGTAGCATAAAACAATATCAAAATATTATAATAAAACAAAAAATATAAGACAAGGGAGATTAGAGAAGATGAAAATGAAAGAACATAACAGATGTGAGATTAGAGAAGAAAGGTGTGATAAAAATATAATTAGAAGAGAAAATAGTAACATAAAAATGAGAAGATGGAAAAGAAAGAACATGTGAGATGAGAGATTAGTGTAGAAGAGGCGAGACGTACATGGCAAAGAAGATGAGAAGAATGCGCAATACTATTAAGAGAGATTTGAGAAGATTAAAACTGAAAAGTTAAGTGTGAGTAAGAGAAAATATTTTGTAATTATAAGGTTAAGGCATAATGGGTTTGAGTTTTGGGTTAGATGTGAGATAAGTGAAGTTTGGGTTGTAACATAATGCGGCTTGGTTTGGTTTAGTTCGGTTTGCAAAATACAAACCGCAAACCAAACCGAACCATGCGGTTTTGTTAAAAGATGGCCCGAACAAATCCGAACCAAATGTGGTTTTTTGCGGTTTCGGTTTGGTTTGGTTTGCGGTTTTTTATTGGGTTGGTTCGGTTTTGAACACCCCTACGTATATGTATTTTTTTACACGCACTTGTAAAATTCTAGATCATTCAGACACTAACTTGAGCATTGAAATGTTAATATTTTTCAGATACCCCCTTTGATCACTATAGAACAATAACATCTGTATTATAAGCTTCACTCTGGTGGTCATTGTCAACTTTTCATATATTTATATTTATGACAGAATAATGACACCGTCTGTGGGAATTGTCTTTGATGTAAGCGGAAAAATTCACAGATATATTATATGAAATTAAAATATCAATACTTACTTGTTAAAGTCGTGATTCGGAATCCTGAAAGGATGAATGACCGGATCTTCCTTTGTATTTCACACTCCCGTTCACAACTCTCAATGGGACAAGTTGTGGAGCCGTCAGTTGTATTTCTGATTCTTGTGATTATAGAGGGGACCTAGCCATGTAATATATATAACCCTAGTCCCTACCCATTATGAGCTCAAGGTTAAAGCCCGCACTTTTACCCACACCAATCAGGTTTCAGATACCCAGCTTTTAGTTATAAAATAGATCACTTAACTAATAACAAGGCTTATATATGCACCCCCATCAGAATCACGATTAACCCGTTTTTCACAAACTAAACAACAATTGATTGTAACCCATAAAAAGTTAGATAAAACTAACATTCTCCCACTTGGGCAAAATCAATTGTATGATTTTTATTTTAAAACACATTTTGAAAACGACTCTCGGGTTAATGACTAATTCCTTAAAATGCGGCCGGAAATGCATAATTCCAGGTGCAGTATATGAATACGATTCCATCCAACAAAAGTCAATGAGTATTGAATCACGACGATTATTATATCTTTCATTGACATTGTCATACCCCAAATTTTGTCCACTAAGATTCCCATCATTGTGCAAATCATCATCACAATATGGAGGAACCAACATACCTTGTCAGTCTCCCCAAAGGTGGGTGAACATCCACTACAATCAAAATTAGGGTTTTAAGCTCTCTCTGAGTGCTTAGGCAAAGGATCAATCAAGAAATGACATGATCTTAAACTTGTCTAACCTTTCAAACATTCACAAAGGATCAAAAAGGACTCCCACTCCAAGGATTAAGCACATGGTTGCTCCCTTCTAGGTGGATCAAGTCTCAAGATCGACAGTGTCACCAAATTAGGGTTTTGGTCGACCAGGGCCTCCAAATGAAAATTTTTCATCTGGGCATGAGCCATTGCTCCAAAACATAACCTAATGTACTCCATGGAACCTCATGGACCCATTCATCAAGTCAATTTTGCCTCAGGGGATGCATACATCAAAAATCAGGAATTAGGGTTTCTTGACCTAATTCACCCCTAAGTTGACTTTTGGGGCAAATCAAGAGCCAAGGCCTCAAGAGAGAGTTTGAGGGTCTCTAATGAACTATATTGATCCATTTGGAACAATGGATCAATCCAAGAAACTTGAGCAACAAGTCTCAATTTCATCTGCACCACAATTAGGGTTTTAAGAGAAAAGTCAACTGTAACTTTGACTTTTGACCAGGACATGCTCCCAAACCCTAGGACATGCACCAATATACCCTATGACACCCATGGAACATGTCCATCAAGTTTGATTTAGGTCAAGGACATGATTTCCTGAAGAATTGCACAGTTTGGAATTCATTTGATAAAAAGTCAACTGTGCACAAAAGTCAACTTTGACTTTTTGAGATTTTTCACCAAAATGGATTTTTAACCCTAAAATGATGTTTATGTATGATTTGAATCATCATTCATCAAGAAAAATCAAGAAAAGTTGGATAACTTGTACAAGGGGTAACCATAAAAACTTAGAAAATTTTCTAAGTTAAAAATAAAGTGACAAAGGTACCAACTTTGGAGGACCATAACTCCTAAACCACAAGGTCATTTTCTCTCATTCAAAGATGGATTTGTAGCTCTCATTACCCTCTACAAAAACTTCAACTAGACCTAACTCCAATTCATTAAGGATTTTGAGTTATGGAGTGATCAAAATGGTTGAAAAATGAAAATGTCACTTTTTCCAACACTTAGTGAAATTTTTACTAAGTCCAAATCTGTCTTCACTTTTTACCAAATGTAGGGGGATTTTTCACTTGGATTCAAAAGAGATCAAAACCAAACTTGTTCAAACAGTTGTTATATGATGTAAGGGTTTTCCAAAATGACCAAGAACATTGCCAAATTCCATTTGAGTCATGAGATATGACATTGGAAAGTTGCCTTGTTAAAATCTGTCAAGGCAAGGCAGAATTTGCAACTTTGGTCGATTTGCCAAAATCAGCCAAATTCAAATGCTCCTATCCACTTGGACACCTCAGAGGATTGAATCTAAAGGGGACAATCACTGAGCCAAGTCTCCAAAGTCCATGGAACAAGAAATATCATGTTGAACCTAGAATGGCCAAAATAGGAACAAGACTTCAAATTTGGATTGGAGCATTCAATGGAAGCATCAAGGTGGCATGGACTGAGCCATTCTCATCTGAAATCAGTCAAGACTTATCCAAGACCAAGGGAACCAAAGCTCTGTGCCCTAACCTCTAGTCAATGGCTAGAGGAGACTTGAAATTCCATTGGACAACATTGGCCAAACCTACTTACCAGCTGCCATTCACTATTCCTTGCAAAACAAACTTGCTCTACTATAAATAGAGCTCAATTGTGATCAGTTTGAGTACACCAAAGCCATCTAACAGATGCTTTCCTCAAAATCTCTTTCTCTTGGCAAAAATGCCTTTCTTAGCAAGGTAGCTATCGGGTTTTGAGTTTGAGAGCTCTTCCAATCAAACCAATCACTCACACACCTCACATACATCACATATGCGCTGATCAAACACTTAGATCACTTCTGAAACACCAATTTCACAAAATCACCAGCTGGTTGCTCAAATTTTCAAACAAGTTGCAGCTGAGGTACCACAAAGTGATCCAACCAATTTCAATCAGGTCCAAGCATTCAAACACAATCCATAGGGTGTAGGGAAGCTGTTCAGATCATCACCACTCATCTGTAACACCTCCAAATCAAAAATCACATTGCACTTGCTGTCACGGCCTAGAGGTAAGCACATACTTGGTCATCTCTCAATCTATGCATATTTCCTCGCTCAATAATTTGGCCATATGTTCATAATCATGCATGGAATATTTTCCCTCAATTAATTGCATTGTTTGAACCGTGTATCAAAAATCCTAGCCTTCATGCAAAAATTAGGGTTCTTAAGGTCTCTTCGTGATTTCTTGTTGTATGTTTAATTTAAATAAAATTAATGGACATAGACATGATCGTGAGGTTGAGACGAGCATAATGATATGTGGATTGCATGTTATAATCAAGTATTCAGTGAGATTGAGGAGAAAATGCAAATCAGCCAAACCCAGAGCACACGCGTGTTCTTGGCGCCATTTTTGAATAATTTGAATATTTGAATTTTGTGATTTTGTTTAATTGATTCAAAAATTAATCTCTCTCTGAGTTTTAATGATTTTGAGTTGATTCTTTTTTTAATAATTCACAAAAATGTTAAAATATTTTATTTTCCCAAAAAAATCCCAAAAATATTATTTGTTTCATATAATTGATATTTTTGCAAAGAATTAATATTTTAATTGTTTTTGACATTTTAAATATTTTTTCTACATTGATTTTGCAACTTTTAATGCTTTCTAATTATTTTGTAGGTCAATACTTAATTTTTGAAGCATTAATCCAAGATCACAATTTGTTTTTCATATGTTAAACAATTTTGATCATTTTAATTGAATTTTTATTCAATTAAATACATTTTTGAAAACAAATTAGGGTTTTTGGATTAATTCAACCCTCATAACTCATTTTCAAAACTTTTTGGGCCTCTAATAGAGTATAAGACCCAATCCTTTTTTGACCAAATCATTTTTGGGCCTCAGTGTATTGTATAAGCCCCGATACAGTCAAAAACCAACGGCGCGATCGTCGTCTTTTCAAAATAACCTTGGGCCTCTCCTCGAGCTATAAGACCCATTCAAAACACTTTGGGCCTCTAATAGAGTGTAAGACCCAACCCCCTTTTAACCAAAACATTTTGGGCCTCACTTATTGTATAAGTCCCTCCGCGTTAAAAGAAAACCTCGGCGCGATCGCCATTTTTAAACGAAAAGTCAACTGGGCCTACCCTCGTGTTATAAGCCCCACTCTTTTTCTTTAAAACTTTTTGGGCCTCTTGAGAGAGTGTAAGACCCATCCCTTTGTACAGAAAACCTTTTGGGCCTCAGTCACTTGTATAAGTCCCTCCGTACAAAATTAACAGTGCGCTCACTGATAAAACCCTGGGCCTCTCCCCTGAGCTGTAAGCCCCAAACCTTTCTTTTTCAAAGCACTTTCTCCTTTGATTTTGAATATACTGTTGTTTTCAATCTTTCTTTGTTGAACAACTAACCAAACAGCATGGAAGCTCTACAACCGAGTAAGTGGTTATTGCTTTCATTTACCGCTTTCATATACATATAACTGTATTGTGCGGCTGTTTCACTGTAAGTCTTCTTTTATAAACTCATATCAACTGTGTAATAATAGTATAGATATTTCGAGTTTCCCCGACAACTACGTCTAGAACTAGGTGACGCCGTTTCGTTTATTCGTAGAAATAGACAACTAGATCCCCAATAGGATCACCAGATACAGTCTTCTCTTCGGCTGTCCTCATTAGGAATTTCCAAGAAACTCTACTCCCAGAGATGAATGTATTCTCCGTGAATGGCATCTCTGAGTTTCTTCCAAATTCTCGAACTTTCCTGACTTGATCTATTCCTTGTGAATAGCTTGCCTTGAATTTCTCGGGGTTTGGGGACCCATCGGCTTCTTAAAAGCATCGGTCTCCTCTTGGGCATCGTACAAGGACCCACAGGCTTCCTAAAAGCAACCCAGCCTCCTCTTGGGCTTAGTACAAGGACCCTACGGCTTCTTAGAAGTATTCACAGCCTCCTCTTAGGCTTCGTATAATGATCTCTTCCTCCGGGAATGATAGCCTCCTCTTGGGCTTCGTACAAGGACCCGTCGGCTTCTTAAAAGTTTCCAGCCTCCTCTTGGGCTTCGTACAAATTGTCCCGACGACCTCCTAGAGGTATAGGAACAGAACTTAATCATCTGAATAGAACAGTCTTTCCAAGAGTCTACTACTGTTTCTCAAAGCATAGTGCAAAAGACGAACTCTAGACTTGGACAGTCTAACTTCCTTGAGTCTCAAAGACATTCTCAAGCGACCCATTCGTTAAATAGGAAGGAAACCCGTAGGCTCGGACAGTCTCAATACCCTTCGGATTTCCCGCTTCCTTAAAGAACAGGAAATATCCCTAATCCTTGAATCAAATCCTTGAGTACAGTGTGGCTCATATAAGAACTGATTTTCTCTTTAAAAATCAGTATACTGGACCTGTCACTTAACTGAAACAGCCACCATAGCCTCCTTTTGGGCTTTGTACAATGATTCTCCCCAGCGGAGTCAAACAACGTTTAGCCTCTCTCTCGGGCTTTGTACGAGACACATATGAGACTCCCTCGTTGAGTCAATCACCCCTTTCGCCTCCATCTCAGGCTTTATACGAGATACAAAAAAGGTTCTTATTGAGCCAAACAAGCAACAACCTCCATCTCGGGCTTCGTACGAGATACAAAAACTCTCTTGTTGAGTCAAGTAGCCTTCATCTCGGGCTTTATACGAGATACCAAAAGACTCCATCGTCGGGTCAAAACCTTTTAGCCTTTCTCTCGGGCTTTGTACGAGACACATATTAGCCTCCTCTTAGGCTTTATATAAGAAAACCACTGGTTGATCCAATCAACCTTTTAGCATCAAAGTTGTGCCTCGTTCACAGTACACAAACATCAACAACTCCTTCCCTTTCATCTAATCGCTGTAAGCGGCAAGCCTCTGGATCATCTACATCCATGTCACTGTCCCTCTTTTAGCATGAGAAATTCCTAAGGAAAGATGGCATTGCTCTACACTGAGTTAAAGTCTTCTCCTTCAGGTAAAAACCTCCTTTAAAGGAAATTATGGCATTGCTAGGATCCGCGTATCCCGGTTAAAGTAATTCTCCTTTCTAAAAACAGTTGTGACAAACGACCCCCTCTTTAGAGATGACAAATTCTCTCTAAAGTGGAGACTTTTCAGCTTCATATCTTGGGCTTTGAACAAGATACAAATAGACCTTTTAGCTTCATATCTTGGGCTTTGAACAAGATACAAATAGACCTTTCGCTTCATGTCTTGGGCTTTGAACAAGACACCAAAAACACCCATTTCCTCCCATAGAATAGGAGGAACTACGAACGCTCTGATTTCCCTATTTCGGTAAACGGGAATACGTAGGCATAAGATTGAAAGAAAAATCTTAGCGAGCACACTAAACAAAAAAACCCAAATCCCATACTCTCATAAACATCCGTTCTAACATCCTAATCCTTGTTCCCCGCCAGAAAACTTCTACCTAGATAAAAACCAATATTGGCGAAAATACAAATAACCAGTACAAAGGCCCCCCACATTGATAGCATTCGTAACCTAACAGACCGCTGTTTAAACTCAGTATGCAAGCAGGGTTAATTGGAGACATCTATTTCCCTTCCTTATTCAGCTCACAATAGGATAAAAAATGAATCGACCTGTAGTTTAAGCTCAACCCGCAGAGAGCGACCAACGCTTAAGAACCGCGTCCAAAATCGCTCGCTACAGAAAAATGGCGCCCACCGTGGGGCTTTTCAAAGTTAGATCTAGGCACGGTCTTCCTTTTCTTCACTTATGTGAAAACCACAGATTGGGGCTTCCGCCGGGGAACCCATTTCTGTCAGGAACTTAGGATTCATAGCTTTAAAGGTCTAAGATGTTTAAGACAAATATATATACTGCTTTTCCTAATTGCTATACGTGTTTATTTTTCTGCTAATGGGAATGCGGGTGATGCCGTATGCGGAAAGATTGAGTATACACTTAAGATAAGTGATGGCGACGGGGTCGACCATCAACCTCAGTGGAGGCTGACCAACGCAACCCATTCTCTCACCCAGACAATGGGCCAGTTGTTAAGTCTGAGAAGTTGAGGAGCCAAACCCTTTCGTAGTGCGGAAACTATCGGAAATAGTTGTTACGCGATACTACCCTCATTTGAGACTGGTGATCTATTCTCGGTGAATGGCACTTACTCTTAGATTGCACTACAACTCGCTGGCGATCCGCTTGTTGTTTTGCTTTCCTGGGAGGAGCTGATGATAATGAGTACAGGTACAAAAATCACCCTAGTATAAACCTTTGGGGATGGGTAGAGCCTTGACTTCATGACAACGACCCTTTGACCCCATGTTTTTTCTATGTTTTTGTGTGCTGCATTCATGCATTCATCTAAAAAACATTAAAATATTCAAAAAACTTCTCTTCTAGTCTCTCTGTTTTTCAAATTAAACTAAGACTGTGATTGCAAATATCAGAGAAAAGGATTGCACTAATGGACTTCGGTAGAAGGAGAACTCATAAGTATACCTTCAAGGTTCCAAAGCTAGAGGATTTGAGAAGGTTGGCGAGGATGATCACTAACCCTGAGGCTTTCAGAGCCAAGCACGGAGGTCTGCTACCACTATTAAGAGTCCATGTGATTGAGGGAATCATGGATGCACTCATTCAGTTTTACGATCCGGTTTATCACTGTTTCACATTTCCGGATTACCAACTCGCACCAACGCTGGAGGAGTATTCTCATCTAGCTGATTTACATATCACGGATTGAGTTTCATTTTCTGGACTGGAAGAAATTCCAAAGAATCAGACCATTGCAAGAGCAATTCATTTGGACGAGTCTGAGGTCAGGACTCACCTAACTACCAAGGGTGGCATCCAAGGTTTGCCAGCCCAGTTCTTGACGAAGAAAGCCCTGTATTTTGCCAGTATATGAAACATAACTGCTTTTGAAAGCATCTTTGTCTTGCTCACCTACGGGTTATTTTTGTTCCCCAACATCAATAACTCCGTCGATATCAACTCCATTAAGGTTTTTCTCATTGGAAACCCTGTGCCGACTTTGCTCGCAGATGCGAATCATTCTGTACACTTAGGAAATTTGTACAACAGAGGGGAGATCACATGCTGTGTACCTCTGCTTTATAAATGGTTCATCTCTCACTTGCCCAAGTCTGCTGCTTTTTGGGATTGTAAGAGTGCCTTACGTTGGTCATAAAAGATCATGTCTCTTACCAACTCTGATATAGATTGGTGTAATAGGATTTATGAGGGAATCAGGATCATTGATCGTTGTGGAAACTTCCCCAACGTACCCCTTATAGGAACTAAAGGAGGAATCAACTACCATCCGGTATTGGTTCGTCGTCAATTTGGATACCCGATGAGACACATCCCACGGGGGGTTCATCTGGAAGGTCTTTTCTTCAAAGAAGGAGAAAACGACAGAGCACTAAAGATGGAAATAGTGCACGCTTGGAAACACGTTCATAAGAAAGGACGAGAGTCTCTGGGAACACCAAACTGTGTCTCGATGGAGCCTTATCTCCATTGGGTACAAACTAGAGCTCTCAAGCTAAAGATGCCTTATCCTCGTTACGGAATTCTTCCACCAAGGGAATCTGTCACGTACTTCATGACGGAAACTGAAAAGCTTCAGGTTACTCTCAACAAAGTTCAACGGGAGAGAAGGTCTTGGAAGAACAAGTATCGCACCCTCGACATAGAGTGCCTCAAAATACAATAATTACTGAAAGAGAAAGATGCTCTGATTGAGATTTTGGAGCAACATGCTGTAGAGAATCAAGATGACCAAAGGAATTTGCTCGCTCCTTTCACCTGGCAAAGGAATGACAACCCGACAACGGCCCAAGAGCCCCGGTCAAAGAAAAGGAAAATACCAGAATCAGCACCTGATTTCTCTTCAGAGAGGACTCGGGACCCATTAGCTTAGGTTTCTGTTTCTGCACCTTGTAATCTACCGTATTTCCATTTTTGTAATCCTTTGAATTTCAATAAAAAGGGGTTTCCCCACCGTTTGATATTTGCAATCTAATTGTCGAAGTTTATTTTGATTAAACCAAAAAACAATTAATATAATCATTGCATTCATCATTCTCACATCGCGTATTCTTCTTCCTTACGAATCTCACGTTTGCGTCTCGATTCTAGAGTCAAATTGTCTCATTCGTACAATACTCGGGCCAATCGTCAGAAAAGGATGGATGATCTTGTGGAAGAAAACAGAGAGTTGAAAGAAGAGATCGACGCTCTAAGAGAGGATATGAGAAAGCTTCGTAATGACATGCAAGCCATGGCAGAAGCTCAGCTACAACGGACTGTGATCTCCGAGATCGCCTCAACGCCCATCGTGGAGAAGTATGATCCTAGGTATCAAATGCCGAAAGATCGTCCTTGGGGTATGCCTGTTAACTATATCCCGGAAGGATATGTTCCGCCGATCACTGAAGATCAGGGAATCACAACAGAAGCCGCTGGGCCTGAAGGTTACAAACTTTGGGAAAGCGAAGATGCCAGGGGCATACTGAAGACTCCTGAAGGTCACAAACTTCGGGAAACGCCAAGATTCGCTATCGTAGTCACGGTACCACCCCCTGTGGTGCACACTGTCCCAGAAGGACAAATTCCACCCAACACCTTCTGGTAGGAAGGAAACTATGTTCGATAGAATAGATGAATTCCAGGAACAGTTCCTGGAAATGCAGAAGGAACTGCAAGCCATTCGCAGTCAGGATCTATTTGGAAAGGACGCCGCAGATCTCTGCTTGGTCCCCAATGTAAAAGTCCCGCACAAGTTCCAAGTGCCCGACTTTGAAAAGTACAAGGGTAACTCTTGCCCTCAAAGCCATCTGGTGATGTACGCTTGGCGGATGTCAGCTCAGACGGAGAATCAGGACCTGCTGATTCATTACTTTCAGGATAGTTTAACCAGTGTCGCACTCAAATGGTACATAGGTTTAAACCGTATTACGATCAGCACTTTCAGAGATCTTGGTACTGTCTTCGTCCAACAATACAAATACAATTTGGACATGGCACCCGACAGGGATCAACTCAGATCAATGTTGCAAAAGGACAAGGAAACCTTTAAGGAGTATGCTCAAAGGTGGCGTGAAATTGTCGCTCAAATTTGTCCACCTCTTGAGGAAAAAGAGATGACAAAGATCTTCTTAAAGACCTTAAGCTCGTTTTACTATGACCGAATGGTTGCCAGTGCACCCAGTGATTTCACCGAAATGGTCGGCATGGGTGTACGTCTTGAGGAAGCCGTCCGAGAAGGACGTTTGGTAAAAGACACTGGATCGACGAGCGGTACTAAAAAATATGGTAGTGCTCTCCCTAAGAAAAAAGAGCAAGATATTGGGAATATCTCTCTCGGAAAGCAAAGGTGACGATATCAACCAGTAGCAGCTGTGACTCCTGTTATCAATCATGCGCCTACTCCTACGTATCAACCTCACGTTGCGCAGAGCCAACCTGATCAGCAAAGGACGCAACAACCTCTTCAGCAGACTCATCCCCAATACAACAACAATCGTACAACACGGGCACCAGGATTTGATCCTATACCCGTGACGTACGCAGAGCTGTTTCCATTACTACTAGCCAAGGGGCACATTCAAACTAAGTCCCCTCTTACAGTACCGGAAAATCCACCTTTTTGGTTTAAGGTGGATCAGACGTGCCCTTATCATCAAGGAGGTCCAGGGCATAACATAGAAACTTGTCTTAATTTCAAGTCCGATGTGCAAAAGCTTGTTAGGAGCGGGCTCTTATCTTTCAAAGATACGAATCCTAATGTTCTTACGAACCCGCTGCCTCAACATGAGAAGGCTGCAGTCAATCTGATTGAGAAAGAGACTAACAATGTCTATCAAATTCACGATGTACTCTTGTTGAAGACCAATCTGGTCAAGATGCATTGTAGACAGAGTGGATATGGCCATGTGCCACCTCATAATTATCACCAGTGTGATATCTGCTCTAAAGATAACCAAGGATGTTCTGTAGTGCAAGCGGCTCTACAGGAACAAATGGATCTCGGATGGATCCAAGAACACCGAGTTCGTAGAGTTAACATGGTTTACATGAATTCCAATGTCATTTAGAACCACGACATCCGTGCAATGAGTGTCAACTTGGTGGCAATGCACTCAAGGCAAAGCCAGTATAATAATCTGCCGCGGCACGATTACAATTCCTGTCTGACTTGCTCGGTAAACAAACAGGGATGCTCTTTCATACAAGAGGCCCTCCAGCGTCAGATGGATCTTGGATGAATCCAAGACTACCATGATAGGAATTCCTATCAGATCAACATGGTTCAGATCTTTGACATTCGCGTGTTGAATATCAACCTGGTAGAGTTACATGCTGAGCAGGTCCGACTTGGATTCTTAATATCACATGACTATCAAAGCTGTAAAGCGGGTTGCGAAAACGATCGAGGTTGTACCGTTGTCCAAGAGACACTTCAGCACTTGTTAAATCACTGGTGGATGCCAATCTACATGGATGAAGATACTCAGCAAATTAGTATCAATAACAAGAATCCTACTCGACGTCAAAGTCAGGATGTCCGATCAATGGAAGGTAACCTAGTGAGGTTACATTGTATTCAAAGTGGGCGTGGCCAGGTGCCACTACACAATTACGACCGTTGTAGCGTCTGTTCGGAAAGTAACCAAGGGTGTTACCTTGTGAGAGCGGCTCTTCAAGGTCAGGTGGATCGTGGAGAAATTCGTCCATATCCGGGTTCTGGACCTATCGACTGGACGCCGAATTACCTTGCCGATCAAGTTGAGGATGTTGTCACAATCTCTGGTCATCATAGGACCAGGGATGTTTTTGCCATCAACCCTCTACTTGACAAATCTAAAGTTCCCAACCGGGAATGAATCGAGATTACTTGCGATGGTCAGAAAAACCAGAAGGTTCCCATAGTCATCTATCTACCGGGACCACTACCGTATGAATCAACTAAGGCTATCCCTTACAAATACGGTGCAACGATAATTGAGAATGGAAAGGAAATTCCATTACCCTCCGTTGTGAATATTGCAGACATCAGTCGAGTAACACGGAGTGGTAGAATCTTCAATCGAGGGGTTGGGGAACCTAACAAAGAAAAGGAACTTCAGACAGAAGCTCCCGATCCACCAGTCGGTCAATCTAGTAATCCCGACCTTTCGAAAAATAACAATGAGATGCTGAAGCTCATCCAAAGGAGTGAATACAACATTATTGATCAGCTGTTACAAACTCCTTCAAAGATCTCTGTGTTATCACTGTTACTCAGTTCAGAAGCGCACAGGGAGGCTCTTCAGAAAGTCTTGGAGCAGGCCTTTGTGGAACAGGATGTAACAATCAGACAGTTCGATAGTATTGTCTCTAACGTCACTTCCTGCAACAACTTGGGATTTAGTGATGAGGAATTACCTGAAGAAGGTCGCCGTCATAACATGGCGCCCAATATCACAGTTAACTGCCAGGACGATGCTTTAGCCAGCGTACTGGTAGACACAGGGTCAGCCCTGAATGTTATGCCGAAGTCTACTTTGATGCAGTTATCATTCAAAGGCTCTCCGATGAGAACAAGCGAGGTCGTCGTCAAAGCATTCGACGGATCCAGAAAAACAGTTATCGGCGAAGTTGATCTTCCCATAACTATTGGTCCTCACACTTTCCAAGTCACTTTCCAGGTCATGGACATTCGGGCAACATACAGTTGTTTATTAGGAAGACCTTGGATACATCAGGCTGGAGTGGTTACGTCAACCCTCCACCAAAAGCTAAAGTTCGTCAAGAACGATCAACTTGTCACAGTTTGTGGGGAACAAGCCTTGCTTATGAGTAACTTGTCATCATCTACTGGTATAGAACCCGAGGAGGTTATTGGAACTCAGTTCCAAGCATTGTCGGTGAGCAAGGACAATCATTTCAAAGGAGGAACCTCGATTTCCTCAAACAACGATGCTATCAAAGCGGTCGAGAGTACCGATACAACTGGATGGGGACAGCTCGTCATTCCCCCTGACAATAAAACAAAGAAGGGTCTTGGTTTTTCTGCAACCTGTACCCAGACATTCGCCAACGATGAAAGTCTTTATCCACTTCAAAACGTCTTCCACAGTGGAGGTTTCCTTCACCCAGTGTCTCAGATAGTTTATGCTATCAATGAGGAAGATCCCTCTGACACAGATGAAGAATGGAAGTCCTATCCCAACAAGGACGGTTATATGTCTCAAAAAGAGGTGCCTATACCTTTTTGCTTTCCTACAGAGAGTCTGAGATTTATACCACGGTCAGATGTCGAAATGATATATGGAGATTGTGATCCAGAAGGATGCCGTGCTCCACCAAATTCATTAGAGGAAGACACTCTGATGAAAGACAACTTTGATTACAACTACTATGGCCCAATGGATGGTCTGCCAATGTGGCAGCCTTATCCAGGAGACTTGGGGCAAGAAAGTTAGCCGAACAATGAAACTCAGCTGACCGCCATTAAACAGAATACCTGTGTCCCCACCATGTCATGGGATCAACACTTAGGTCATTCAGAAACTACTCAACATGAAGATGAATTTGCAACGTTCACCGGACTTGAATTCATCAACTATGCTTTTCCTGAGGTTAACGTCATCGAGAGAGATGACTCCTCCAGTTCCAAAGAAGTATTTGACACCCTGGGACAACCAAGTGGAAAATACAACTATATGGTCAAGTACACCGCTCCCGAAAGCTCTCGTATCAGGCTAGAAGATATCCAGCCAACTGGATGGGGAGATACAGCTGAAAGCACAAATGTTATGCAAAATACAACTGAGGAATTCTCCTACGACAACTCTGCTTGGGAAACAGATTCCAATGATCCTGCTCCACCAGAAATCAGCGTTATTTCTGAAGACAAATCAAGGAAGGTGCCAGACTTTGTGATTCACCGAGGAGTTCGCCGCCAATGGGTTGCCGTCGAGGTTCCGAAGGTCATTCATCAGTCAAAGTAATTGCCATCTTTTAACTTTTCACCCTGCCCAAGTGAAACAGATGTTTTGATAGGGCTCGCTTTTTGTAAATTTCCCTCTTCGCTTCGCCCAAAGCGATAGAGTTTTGTTTTATAGGACTGTAGTTTTAAGGATCGACTTGTTCATTAATAAAATAACGTCGTTCTGTAATTTCCGCATTTATTGCTGTTTTCTCTTTTTGCTTTTTCAGAAAATGGTAATCCTAAAAAACAATTCAATAATAAAAACAAGCAGTAAAACAAAACACTGCACACACTTGCATTTTCTCTATCTCTTCTAAACACGAATCATCACGTCATGCAGATTGCTTGTTTTAAACCCCGTTGAAACATACGATCCGATGCCTTCGCCCAACTTTGAGTTCCCGATATTCGAGGCTAAAGAAGAAGTTGACAACGAAATTCCAGAAGAGATCTCCCGATTACTCAGACAAGAGGAAAGGTCCATCGAACCTCACAAAGAACCGTTGGAAACGGTAAACTTGGGTTCAGAAAAAAGAGAGAAAAGAAATCAGGATTGGGGCACTGCTCAGTCCAACTGCCATAGAGGGTTTGATAAAGCTTCTCAAAGAATTCCCCGATGTATTCGCTTGGTCCTATCAGGATATGCCAGGGTTGGATACCAGCATCGTGGAACATCACTTACCGTTAAGATTGGAATGTCCGCCAGTAAAGCAAAGGTTGAGACGCACTCATCCGGCCATGGCCATCAAAATCAAAGAGGAGGTACAGAAACAGATTGACGCGGGTTTCCTCGCCACATCAGAATATCCTCAATGGTTAGCCAACATTGTACCCGTTCCCAAAAAGGACGGAAAGGTCAGAATGTGTGTTGATTACAGGGATCTAAACAAGGCAAGTCCAAAGGACGACTTTCCTTTACCATACATTGACATGTTGGTTGACAGCACAACGAAGTTCAAAGTTTTCTCCTTCATGGATGGATTTTCGGGCTACAACCAGATTAAAATGGCGCCGAAAGACATGGAGAAAACTTCGTTCATTACCCCTTGGGGTACCTTTTGTTACAAGGTTATGATGTTCGGTTTGAAGAACGCCGGGGCAACCTATCAAAGGGCCGTGATTACCCTGTTTCATGACATGATACACAAAGAGATAGAGGTATATGTCGATGATATGATTGCAAAATCAAAAACAGAGAGTGAGCACGTTGAACATCTGTCAAAATTGTTCGAACGTCTAAGAAAATTCAAGCTCCGCTTGAATCCCAACAAGTGCACCTTCGGTGTCAGTTCAGGGAAACTACTAGGGTTCATCGTCAGCCAGAAAGGAATTGAAGTTGATCCTGACAAGGTCAAGGCCATTCAAGAGATGCCTTCTCCGAAAACTGAAAAACAAGTCAGAGGATTCTTGGGACGTTTGAACTACATCTCCAGATTCATATTCCTTATGACCGCCACATGTGCGTCGATCTTCAAATTACTGAAAAAGAACCAGGATTGCGTTTGGTCAGAAGATTGCCAAACTGCCTTCGACAATATTAAGGAATATCTGTTGAATCCTCCGATTCTATCACCTCCAGTGGAAGGAAGACCACTTATCATTTACCTCACAGTTCTAGAGGACTCAATGGGATGTGTACTTGGCCAACAAGACGAAACCAAAAGGAAAGAGTCTGCCATTTACTATCTAAGCAAGAAATTCACCGACTGTGAAACTCGGTACACGATGCTCGAGAAAACTTGTTGCGCTTTGGCTTGGGCAGCCAAACGTCTTCGCCAATACATGATTCGTCATACTACTTGGTTGGTCTCCGAAATGGATCCAATCAAGTACGTTTTCGAAAAACCTGCTCTTACGGGAAGGATTGCCCGTTGGCAGATGCTGTTATCAGAATATGACATAGAGTACCACGCTCAGAAATCCGTTAAAGGAAGTATTTTAGCCGATCATTTGGCTCATCAACCGATTGACGATCAAGAATCAATCGGGTTTGACTTCCCAGACGAAGATGTCATGTATTTAAAGATGAAAGACTGCGATGAACCGTTACCCAGTGAAGGGCCAGAACCAGGTTCCCAGTGGGGACTTATCTTTGACGGAGCAGTTAATCATTATGGAAACGGAATTGGGGCAATCATTATTACCCCTCAGGGTACCCACATTCCTTTCACGGCCAGACTTACGTTCAAATGTACGAACAACGAGGCCGAATACGAAGCTTGTATTATGGGTCTCGAGGAAGCAATTGATTTAAGGATCAAAAATTTGGACGTATATGGCGACTCAACTTTAGTTATCAATCAGATAAAAGGAGATTGGAACACATACCAATCAGGATTGATTCCATACAAAGATTATGCAAGAAGGTTGCTACCCTTCTTCAACAGAGTTAAGTTTCATCACATCCCTCGTGAGGAGAATCACATGGCTGATGCATTAGCCACTATCTCTTCCATGATTAGTGTAGGTCAATGGAACGACTTACCTAAGATCGACATAATGCGCCTTGAACGGCCCGCTTACATCTTTACGATTGAAGCAGTCATAGACATCAGACCTTGGTATCACGATATCAAATGCTTCCTTCAGAAACAAGAGTACCCATCTGGGGCACTCAGAAAAGATAGAAAAACCCTCAGAAGATTGGCTGGAAACTTCTTCCTGAGCGGTGACACTCTCTATAAGAGAAATTTTGACATGGTTTTGCTCCGATGCGTCGACAGACCAGAAGCAGACATGCTTATGAAAGAAATTCATGAAGGATCCTTTGGCACTCATGCCAACAGACACATAATGGCGAGAAAAATTTTAAGAGCAGGGCACTATTGGTTGACCATGGAATCCGACTGCTACAAGTACATGAGGAGGTGTCACAAGTGTCAGATATACTCCGACAAAATTCATGTACCGCCATCACATCTCAAAGTTCTTTCTTCCCCGTGGCCTTTTTCCATATGGGGAATCGACATGATTGGCATGATTGAGCCCAAGGCTTCAAACGGACATCGGTTCATCCTTGTAGCCATTGACTACTTCACCAAGTGGGTCGAAGCAGCGTCGTACGCCAATGTAACCCGATAAGTGGTGGTCCGATTTATCAAAAACAATATCATCTGCCGTTATGGTGTTCCAAGCGAGATCATTACTGATAATGGATCTAACTTGAACAATAAGATGATGAAGGAGTTGTGCGCAGAGTTCAAGATCGAACACCATAACTCATCTCCCTACCGACCCAAGATGAACGGAGCGGTAGAAGCGGCTAACGAGAACATCAAGAAGATCGTTTAAAAGATGGTTGTAACCTACAAAGATTGGCACGAGATGCTACCCTTTGCTCTTCACGGTTATCGCACATCTGTCCGTACTTCAACAGGGGCAACCCCTTTCTCTCTAGTGTATGGCATGGAGACAGTTCTCCCCATAGAAGTAGAGATCCCGTCAATCCGAGTATTAATGGAAGCTAAGCTTACCGACGTTGAATGGTGTCAAAGCCGACACGATGAACTGAACCTGATCGAAGAGAAGCGAATCACGGCACTATGCCACGGTCAGTTGTATCAACAGAGAATGAAAAAGGCGTTCGACAAAAAGGTTCGACCCCGAATCTTCAGGAAAGGAGACCTTGTGCTCAAGAAGATACAATCATTTCTCACTAACTCTCGGGGCAAGTGGACTCCGAATTATGATGGCCCTTATGTGGTCACGAAAGCTTTCTCAGGCGGCGCCTTGAGACTCGCAACCATGGACGGAGAGGAATTTGCCTACCCCACAAATGTTGATGTAGTCAAGAAATACTTCGCCTAAACTAAAAAAAAAAAAAAAACATCTCGGTGGATTGAAAACCCAAAAGGGCGGTCCAGGCAAAAGTTAGAGACATGAAAAAAAATCATCCCGATGGATTGGAAACATCATAGTACAATCCAGGCAAAAATTAGGGATAATGGCAAGTAACTATGTTCAACAGAGGCAAGTCCCCCAGCAGCAGCAGTTACATCATCTGTCAGAAAACTCCAGTCAAGGTCATCTTCGACAGAAGCTTAGGATGCCCCGAATTCAAAGTTGGTGGAAGGATAGTGGTCGTTATGTTTCAACGTAGCCCTTTTCCCCGTAAATTACCATTTTCAAACTTTGTATATACTCTTTGGAATCACGCTTTTGGCTGATCTCCATCTTATCAATAAAATTTGAGCCCTTGTGCTTTTGTTTGTACTTCTTACTTGTTTTAGCTTTACAGAACGACGTTGTTAACATGATTAACGATTCTTGAAATAAAACAAAAATGAATTTACTTGTTAAAACTTTTTCTGCTTTTAAGATAAAGACGGCAATTTCTTTTGACTGTTGAACATCAGAAGAACATCGGTCGCTTCTCCTGAAGTAAGCGAACTTCAAAGTGTAGAATCAAAGTACTCCTTCTAGACCAGTACGCCTGAATGAAGGATCAGCAATGTCAGAGACCATGTTTCATCTGACATCCTCGGCCGAGTTCTCATCTCCTAAGCCCGACCAGCGTCGCCCCCAACAGGGACCGTTTCTCCTAAGCAAGGTGGAATTGCTATCTTGAACCATCGATATTTCTACATGCCCCACTGTGGCCGAGTATCCAGTCGTGTTTATCCTTTAACCTGTATACTGCGTCAGTTTTGTCCGCATAAACATACATACATCATGCATTTTTTATTTGCATTCACATTTCATATTGCATCACTATCACTCTAGTCGGTCTTGTCCCCTAGTGATAGAAGTTCTCTCAATCGAGTTGTCAGTTCTTGCCATGTCAGGAAACGTTGCGTTTGAACAACCTCGCTTCCAGTTTAATTCTGGAAAGGAATTGGTCCTTGACCACTTTGATAACTTGAACCTCTGAAAAGCCAGAGAAAACTTTCAACAAATGTCACTCTTCACCATTGAGGATGATATCTTTGCTTTCCCGGATTAAGGAAAATCCCGAGAAAAAGCCTCATAATCAGAAATTCGGCAGCACGCCAGTTTCTCTGAAAGACCACTGATGAAAAAGTCATCGGCACCTCAAAATTGGATCCCATCATATGGCATTTCTCCGGGAGGATCCCGAGAAAAGTATGATGTAACCCCAAACGAAAACAGTCTCTCAAGAGACTCGCTTTCCCCAGTAGAATCGACAAATGGCGTCTCCAACAGCGAAGTTTGTGCAAATCTACAACTCAGACGACTGGGTTCCCCAGCAAGTCTGACATCAAAACTTTTTCCGTCAAATGGCATCTCCCCAGGAAAATTCGGCGAGAAGTTTGAGGAAAACCGCTACAAATAGCGTCCCTTGTCAATAAAGTTTATTGACAGAAGAAACTTAGACCAATTCCTTGGTAGGAAACCAGGATCAAGGGGAAGTTTAAATCAGAAACTTAGACCAGTTCCTTGGTAGGAAACCAGGATCGAGGGGAAGTTTAAATCAGAAACTAAGACCAGTTCCTTGGTAGGAAACCAAGAACGAGGGGAAGTTTATTTCAGAAACTAAGACCAGTTCCTTGGTAGGAAACCAAGAACGAGGGGAAGTTTATTTCAGAAACTGAGACCAGTTCCTTGGTAGGAAACCAAGAACGAGGGGAAGTTTATTTCAGAAACTAAGACCAGTTCCTTGGTAGGAAACCAGGATCGAGGGGAAGTTTATATCAGAAATTAAGACCAGTTCCTTGGCTGAAGACCATGATCGAGGGGAAGTTTTGCCTTTTCTAAGCATCATTGCTTAGCTAAAGAAGATGAATGCGTAAGCTACCATTCATAACCATCATCAAAATTTCGGGTATTCTGATATTTAATCCTCTTGCACCCTGAATGCCCGAATACCTTCGCCATTCACACCTTCGGGTCCAAGAAGATTAAATAGGGGCATCTGTCATACCCCAATTTTTGGCCACTAAGATTCCCATCATTGTGCAAATCATCATCACAATATGGAGGAACCAACATACCTTGTCAGTCTCCCCAAAGGTGGGTGAGCATCCACTACAATCAAAATTAGGGTTTTAAGCCCTCTCTGAGTGCTTAGGCAAAGGATCAATCAAGAAATGACATGATCTTCAACTTGTCTAACCTCTCAAACATTCACAAAGGATCAAAAAGGACTCCCACTCCAAGGATTAAGCACAAGGTTGCTCCCTTCTAGGTGGATCAAGTCTCAAGATCGACAGTGTCACCAAATTAGGGTTTTGGTCGACCAGGGCCTCCAAATGAAAATTTTTCATCTGGACATGAGCCATTGCTCCAAAACATAACCTAATGTACTCCATGGAACCTCATGGACTCATTCATCAAGTCAATTTTACCTCAGGGGAGGCATACATCAAAAATCAGGAATTAGGGTTTCTTGACCTAATTCACCCCTAAGTTGACTTTTGGGGCAAATCAAGAGCTAAGGCCTCAAGAGAGAGTTTGAGGGTCTCTAATGAACTATATTGATCCATTTGGAACAATGGATCAATCCAAGAAACTTGAGCAACAAGTCTCAATTTCATCTGCACCACAATTAGGGTTTTAAGAGAAAAGTCAACTGTAACTTTGACTTTTGACCAGGACATGCTCCCAAACCCTAGGACATGCCCCAATATACCCTATGACACCCATGGAACATGTCCATCAAGTTTGATTTAGGTCAAGGACATGATTTCCTGAAGAATTGCACAGTTTGGAATTCATCTAATAAAAAGTCAACTGTGCACAAAAGTCAACTTTGACTTTTTGAGATTTTTCACCAAAATGGATTTTTAACCCTAAAATGATGTTTATGTATGATTTGAATCATCATTCATCAAGAAAAATCAAGAAAAGTTGGATAACTTGTAAAAGGGGTAACCATAAAAACTTAGAAAATTTTCTAAGTTAAAAATAAAGTGACAAAGGTACCAACTTTGGAGGACCATAACTCCTAAACCACAAGGCCATTTTCTCTCATTCAAAGATGGATTTGTAGCTCTCATTACCCTCTACAAAAACTTCAACTAGACCTAACTCCAATTCATTAAGGATTTTGAGTTATGGAGTGATCAAAATGGTTGAAAAATGAAAATGTCACTTTTTCCAACACTTAGTGAAATTTTCACTAAGTCCAAATTTGTCTTCACTTTTTGCCAAATGTAGGGGGATTTTTCACTTGGATTCAAAAGAGATCAAAACCAAACTTGTTCAAACAGTTGTTATATGATGTAAGGGCTTTCCAAAATGACCAAGAACATTGCCAAATTCCATTTGAGTCATGAGATATGACATTGGAAAGTTGCCTTGTTAAAATCTGTCAAGGCAAGGCAGAATTTGCAACTTTGGTCGATTTGCCAAAATCAGCCAAATTCAAATGCTCCTATCCACTTGGACACCTCAGAGGATTGAATCTAAAGGGGACAATCACTGAGCCAAGTCTCCAAAGTCCATGGAACAAGAAATATCATGTTGAACCTAGAATGGCCAAAATAGGGACAAGACTTCAAATTTGGATTGGAGCATTCAATGGAAGCATCAAGGTGGCATGGACTGAGCCATTCTCATCTAAAATCAGTTAAGACTTATCCAAGACCAAGGGAACCAAAGCTCTGTGCCCTAACCTCTAGTCAATGGCTAGAGGAAACTTGAAATTCCATTGGACAACATTGGCCAAACCTACTTATCAGCTGCCATTCACTATTCCTTGCAAAACAAACTTGCTCTACTATAAATAGAGCTCAATTGTGATCAGTTTGAGTACACCAAAGCCATCTAACAGATGTTTTCCTCAAAATCTCTTTCTCTTGGCAAAAATACCTTTCTTAGCAAGGTAGCTATCGGGTTTTGAGTTTGAGAGCTCTTCCAATTAAACTAATCACTCACACACCTCACATACATCACATATGAGTTGATCAAACACTTAGATCACTTCTGAAACACCAATTTCACAAATCACCAGCTGGTTGCTCAAATTTTCAAACAAGTTGCAACTGAGGTACCACAAAGTGATCCAGCCAATTTCAATCAGGTCCAAGCATTCAAACACAATACATAGGGTGTAGGGAAGCTGTTCAGATCATCACCACTCATCTGTAACACCTCCAAATCAAAAATCACATTGCACTTGCTGTCACGGCCTAGAGGTAAGCACATACTTGGCCATCTCTCAATCTATGCATATTTCCTCGCACAATAATTTGGCCATATGTTCATAATCATGCATGGAATGTTTTCCTCAATTAATTGCATTGTTTGAATCGTGTATCAAAAATCCTAGCCTTCATGCAAAAATTAGGGTTCTTGAGGTCTCTTCGTGATTTCTTGTTGTATGTTTAATTTAAATGAAATTAATGGACATAGACATGATCGTGAGGTTGAGACGAGCATAATGATATGTGGATTGCATGTTATAATCAAGTATTCAGTGAGATTGAGGAGAAAATGCAAATCAGCCAAACCCAGAACACGCGCGTGTTCTTGGTGTGTTCTTGGCGCCATTTTTGAATAATTTGAATATTTGAATTTTGTGATTTTGTTTAATTGATTCAAAAATTAATTTCTCTCTGAGTTTTAATGATTTTGAGTTGATTCTTTTTTTAATAATTCACAAAAATGTTAAAATATTTTATTTTCCCAAAAAATCCCAAAAATATTATTTGTTTCATATAATTGATATTTTTGCAAAGAATTAATATTTTAATTGTTTTTGACATTTTAAATATTTTTTCTACATTGATTTTGCAACTTTTAATAATTATTTTGTAGGTCAATACTTAATTTTTGAAGCATTAATCCAAGATCACAATTTGTTTTTCATATGTTAAACAATTTTGATCATTTTAATTGAATTTTTATTCAATTAAATACATTTTTGAAAACAAATTAGGGTTTTTGGATTAATTCAACCCTCATAACTCATTTTCAAAACTTTTTGGGCCTCTAATAGAGTATAAGACCCAATCCTTTTTTGACCAAATCATTTTTGGGCCTCAGTGTATTGTATAAGCCCCGATACAGTCAAAAACCAACGGCGCGATCGTCGTCTTTTCAAAATAACCTTGGGCCTCTCCTCGAGCTATAAGACCCATTCAAAACACTTTGGGCCTCTAATAGAGTGTAAGACCCAACCCCCTTTTAACCAAAACATTTTGGGCCTCACTTACTGTATAAGTCCCTCCACGTTAAAAGAAAACCTCGGCGCGATCGCCATTTTTAAACGAAAAGTCAACTGGGCCTACCCTCGTGTTATAAGCCCCACTCTTTTTCTTTAAAACTTTTTGGGCCTCTTGAGAGAGTGTAAGACCCATCCCTTTGTACAGAAAACCTTTTGGGCCTCAGTCACTTGTATAAGTCCCTCCGTACAAAATTAACAGTGCGCTCACTGATAAAACCCTGGGCCTCTCCCCTGAGCTGTAAGCCCCAAACCTTTCTTTTTCAAAGTACTTTCTCCTTTGATTTTGAATATACTGTTGTTTTCAATCTTTCTTTGTTGAACAACTAACCAAACAGCATGGAAGCTCTACAACCGAGTAAGTGGTTATTGCTTTCATTTACCGCTTTCATATACATATAACTGTATTGTGGGGCTGTTTCACTGTAAGTCTTCTTTCATAAACTCATATCAACTGTGTAATAATAGTATAGATATTTCGAGTTTCCCCGGCAACTACGTCTAGAACTAGGTGACGCCGTTTCGTTTATTCGTAGAAATAGACAACTAGATCCCTAATAGGATCACCAGATACAGTCTTCTCTTCGGTTGTCCTCATTAGGAATTGCCAAGAAACTCTACTCCCAGAGATGAATGTATTCTCCGTGAATGGCATCTTTGAGTTTCTTCCAAATTCTCGAACTTTCCTGACTTGATCTATTCCTTGTGAATAGCTTGCCTTGAATTTCTCGGGGTTTGGGGACCCATCGGCTTCTTAAAAGCATCGGCCTCCTCTTGGGCATCGTACAAGGACCCACAGGCTTCCTAAAAGCAACCCAGCCTCCTCTTGGGCTTAGTACAAGGACCCTACGGCTTCTTAGAAGTATTCACAGCCTCCTCTTAGGCTTCGTATAATGATCTCTTCCTCCGGGAATGATAGCCTCCTCTTGGGCTTCGTACAAGGACCCGTCGGCTTCTTAAAAGTTTCCAGCCTCCTCTTGGGCTTCGTACAAATTGTCCCGATGACCTCCTAGAGGTATAGGAACAGAACTTAATCATCTGAATAGAACAGTCTTTCCAAGAGTCTACTACTGTTTCTCAAAGCATAGTGCAAAAGACGAACTCTAGACTTGGACAGTCTAACTTCCTTGAGTCTCAAAGACATTCTCAAGCGACCCCTTCGTTAAATAGGAAGGAAACCCGTAGACTCGGACAGTCTCAATACCCTTCGGATTTCCCGCTTCCTTAAAGAATAGGAAATATCCCTGATCCTTGAATCAAATCCTTGAGTACAGTGTGGCTCATATAAGAACTGATTTTCTCTTTAAAAATTAGTATAGTGGACCTGTCACTTAACTGAAACAGCCACCATAGCCTCCTCTTGGGCTTTGTACAATGATTCTCCCCAGTGGAGTCAAACAACGTTTAGCCTCTCTCTCGGGCTTTATACGAGACACATATGAGACTCCCTCGTTGAGTCAATCACCCCTTTCGCCTCCATCTCGGGCTTTATACGAGATACAAAAAAGGTTCTTATTGAGCCAAACAAGCAACAGCCTCCATCTCGGGCTTCGTACGAGATACAAAAACTCTCTTGTTGAGTCAAGTAGCCTTCATCTCGGGCTTTATACGAGATACCAAAAGACTCCATCGTCGGGTCAAAACCTTTTAGCCTCTCTCTCGGGCTTTGTATGAGACACATATTAGCCTCCTCTTAGGCTTTATATAAGAAAACCACTGGTTGATCCAATCAACCTTTTAGCATCAAAGTTGTGCCTCGTTCACAGTACACAAACATCAACGACTTCTTCCCTTTCATCTAATCGCTGTAAGCGGCAAGCCTCTGGATCATCTACATCCATGTCACTGTCCCTCTTTTAGCATGAGAAATTCCTAAGGAAAGATGGCATTGCTCTACACTGAGTTAAAGTCTTCTCCTTCAGGTAAAAACCTCCTTTAAAGGAAATTATGGCATTGCTAGGATCCGCGTATCCCGGTTAAAGTAATTCTCCTTTCTAAAAACAGTTGTGACAAACGACCCCCTCTTTAGAGATGACAAATTCTCTCTAAAGTGGAGACTTTTCAGCTTCATATCTTGGGCTTTGAACAAGATACAAATAGACCTTTTAGCTTCATATCTTGGGCTTTGAACAAGATACAAATAGACCTTTCGCTTCATGTCTCGGGCTTTGAACAAGACACCAAAAACACTCATTTCCTCCCATAGAATAGGAGGAACTACGAACGCTCTGATTTCCCTGTTTCGGTAAACGGGAATACGTAGGCATAAGATTGAAAGAAAAATCTTAGTGAGCACACTAAACAAAAAAAAACCCAAATCCCATACTCTCATAAACATCCGTCCTAACATCCTAATCCTTGTTCCCCGCCAGAAAACTTTTGCCTAGATAAAAACCAGTATTGGTGAAAATACAAATAACCAGTACAAAGGCCCCCCACATTGATAGCATTCGTAACCTAACAGACCGCTGTTTAAACTCAGTATGCAAGCAGGGTTAATTGGAGACATCTATTTCCCTTCCTTATTCAGCTCACAATAGGATAAAAAATGAATCGACCTGTAGTTTAAGCTCAAACCGCAGAGAGTGACCATCGCTTAAGAACCGCGTCCAAAATCGCTCGCTACAGACATAAACTTTTTGTGGTTACAAATACTACGTACTCCGTCAACTAGTCATCAGTGTGGAGTGTGACAAGAAAATAACATGCTAATGTGATCTAACAGCCAACTGCTATTTTCTTTATCAGTCCTTAACAATTTCTCTCAAATGCATTAAAGCCAAAGAAATTGCATGGTTTTACAAACCATAATGCCTCAGCTCCAATATGGCGTCGACCATCGGCACAGTGGTCCTGACAACACCGAGCTTAAAATCATACCTCAGCTCCAATGTGGCATCGACCACCGGTATAGTGGTCCCGATTATACCGAGCTCAAAATTATAACCATGCCTTAAACTCCAAACTAGTGTCGACCATAGGCACGATGGTTCCGATGACACGGAGTCCCAATTTTAACAATTGACATATAAATAAACAATGACAAATAATAATAATAATAATAATAATAATAATAATAATAATAATAATAATAATATTCATTGTAATATCAATTGCTTAAAATAGAAAATATTTGACAATCCAACACTTAAAGTGTCCAAAATATAACATGATAAGAAAATGAAATAAAGAACAAACTCCCACTAACCAAGTACATCAAAAGAACTCACAATGTCCATGCTCTCAACATGGTTTTTGAACACAATGGGCCTAAGTCCCTTAGTTAGGGGATCGACTAGCATGAAATTAGTACCAATGTACTCAACAACGATGTCATTTTTCTTTACAAGATCTATGATTGTCAAATACTTCAATTCCAAATGCTTAGAATCGTTAGAAGTTTTATTATTCTTAGAGTAGAATACAACTGCACTGTTATCACAGTAAAGCTTTAGTGGCTTTGCAATGGAATCAACAATATGAAGTCCAATCACTAAATTTCTCAACCAAACAACATGAGTGGCAGCAGCATAACAAGCAACAAACTCTGCATGCATAGTTGAAGAGGCGACGAGAGTTTGCTTTTTACTCTTCCATGATATCGCACCTCCAGCCAACATGAAAATGTAACCAGAAGTAGATTTCCTATCATCAACACACCTAGCAAGATCAGAGTCAGTATACCCAACTATTTCCAAGTTGTCAACTCTCCTAAAAACAAGCATATACTCTTTAGTTCTCTGCAAATATCTCATCACTTTCTTAGCAGTGATCCAATGATCATTCCCAGGATTTGACTGGTATCGTCCCAAGACACTAACTATGAAAGCAATGTCAGGCCTAGTGCATACTTGAACATACATCAGGCTGCCTAATGCACTGTCAAAGGGTTTTCCCTTCATCTCTGCCCACTCAATCTCATTTTTAGGACATTGATCTTTACTGAATTTGTCTCCTTTAGTAATTGGAACATCTCTTAGTTTACAGTTCTGCATATTGAACCTCTTCAAGACTCTATCAATATAAGCCCTCTGTGACAAACCAAGCACACCACGTGATCTATCTCTTTGTATTTCAATTCCCAACACAAAGGATGCTTCACCAAGATCTTTCATATCAAAGAACTTAGTTAGGAATCAGTGACATTCGAGAGAGGTGATCTGCAACAGTGTTTTCACACACTCTCTTGTCACAAATCTCCACATCAAACTCCTATAGGAGCAAGATCCATCTCAGCAATCTTGGTTTAGAATCCTGCTTAGCAAACAAATACTTTAAAGCAGCATGGTCAGTATAAACAATGACTTTAGAACCCAACAAATATTTCCTGAATTTATCAAAGGCATACACTACTGCTAACAACTCCTTTTCAGTAGTTGCGTAATTCATCTGTGCAGGGTTCAAAACATGACTAGCGTAATAATTAACATGTAATAATTTTTCTCTTCGCTATCCTAAAATTGTCCCCACTACAATGTCGCTCGCGTCACACAAGATCTCAAATGGTAAAGACCAACCAGGGGCAACAACAATTGGTGCCGACACTAATTTATTCTTTAGTGTCTCAAAAGCATCGGCACGCTCTTTATCAAACATAAAAGCCTTATCCTTAACCAAAAGAGTAGTTGGAGGTTTGGCTATCTTAGAAAAGTCTCTTATGAACCTGCGGTAAAAACCCGCATGTCCTAAGAAACTTCTTATACCTTTTTCATTTACTGGGGGTGGGAGTTTTGATATCACCTCAATTTTCGATTGGTCCACTTTTATTCCATGGTGAGATATTTTGTGGCCCAAAAGTATTCCTTCACGCACCATGAAGTGACACTTCTCCCAATTAAGAATCAAGTTGGTCTCCTGGCATTTTTCTAAAACAAGAGAGAGGTTAGTCAAACAATTATCAAAAGAAGAACCAAACACAGAAAAATCATCCATGAAGACTTCGATATGCCTTTCAAGCATATCTGCAAAAATGGAAGTCATGCATCTTTGAAATGTGGTCAGCGCATTACACAACCCAAATGGCATTCTTCTGTAAGCAAAAACACCATAGGGGCATGTGAAAGCGGTCTTCTCCTGATCTTCCGGGGCGACAGCAATCTGATTATAACCTGAGTAACCATCGTGGAAGCAATAGTAATCATGATCGGCCAATCTTTCCAACATCTGATCAATGAATGTCAGCGAAAAATGATCCTTCCTCGTTGCTAAGTTCAACCTTCGATAGTCGATAGATACTCGCCACCCTGTAACTATCCTTGTAAGAATCAACTCATTTTTCTCATTTCTGATTACAGTCGTTCCTCCTTTCTTAGGAACCACTTGAACCGTACTCACCCAAGAGCTGTCAGATATAGGATAGATAAGTCCTGCATCTAACAACTTTACTACTTCTTTTATGACCACTTCTTTCATGGCGGGGTTAACCCTTCTTTGGGGTTGAACAACCAGTTTATGATCATTTTCCATGAGAATCTTGTGCAGGCAAACTGTAGGACTAATACCCTTCAAATCCTCAATAGCCCATCCCATAGCATTTTTGTACTTTTTTAGAACTTGGACGAGCTCATCCTCTTGAGTACTTTTGAGTCTAGAACTTATTATAGCTGGGCACTTTCCTTCAGTGTCGAGAAAGACATATTTGAGGTTTTCAGGCAACTGCTTCAACTTTGTTCCTTTTTTAATCTCCTCATTTCCTTCCACTAACTGAGGTTGTCTTAGATCTTCCCACCGGTAAGGTCCCGATCCTTTCAATGGAGGTTGTTCTTCCATCATAGCTAGCACCTCCGACTCTTGTTCATTCATTTCTTGATCATTCTCAAAAATTGACAAGCTTAACACTTTTTCCAAAGGTAGCTGTGGTGCGTAACACCCCAAATTCGTGAGAATATTTATTTAAATTATTAAATATAATATTCGTGATTTTTGGTGAATTTTAGTGGTTTGGGCTATGTGTTGAATTTTGTGGAGTTTTGGTTATTTATTTAAATAATAGTATATAATATGGAATATATTAGTATTATTATTAATTTAAATAATATTAGATGAATTAAGGGTAAAATGGACTTTTGAGGAGGATTAGTGAGGGTAAATTGGGAAAAGCCTAATTTAAAGGCCCAAAGGTTAGGTTTAACAAAAAGGAAATTTGAGAGGAATAGGGTTCATTTTTGTTAGACCGTGAAAAGAAGGAAAATGCCAGAGCTCTGAGGAAAAAGGGAAAAGGCTAGGATCCGAGAAGGTTTTCAAGAACTCAAGAGAGAAAGGCTTGAAATCGACAATCTAAGGTATATGGAGTATTACCTTTCATTATTTTCAATATAGGGATTCAATGTATTTAAAGTGGATTTTGAGGTTTATGTAATTTTGTGGGTTTATGAGTAAATTGAGGAATTATGAGTATTTTTGTGGGTTGATGATGAATATGAAGGGTTGAATTGAATTGGAATAATAGTAGGCCTTCGGTATTAATTTTTCTGTTGATGTTATTTGATGTTGTAGGGAAATGGATTATGAGGGTTATGATGATATTGGGGTATTTTGAGGGTTTATGTGATTTTGAGGCTTAGGATAGTGTAATGAATTGGCCTAATAGTTGTAGGCTTTTGTGCCCTTGATGCTATGATAGTGTATGATGGATAATAGCATATTTAGGATAAAATCCCTAATTTCCATGGTGGTTGTTATATGATGATTATATGATGAATTTGTGTGCCTTATATGTGTATTCTTTTTCTTTTGAGGATTGAACTTATATCCATCAATTTCAAAGGTTTTAGGCATAATCTTAAAATAATTATTAGATGGTTTAATTGTGTTAAAATTGTAAATTTACTTGAGATAATTACAGTATTGGATGAGTTGTAATTTTTTGAGAGTTTGGGTATTTACGAAATTGAAATAGGAGGTCCGGAAGGCCTCCAACGGTGAAAAACTCAGAAAATTCTGCATGTTGTCTGTCACGGCTGTTCATGTTTTCGGTCGAAATCGTTTTGGTCATAACTTTTGATCCGTAAGTCCGTTTTGATCCCCGTTCGAAGCGTCAGAAAGCTAATGAATAGATCTATAACATAGTATAGATAATATAATTGGTTGCCCAATATTTTTATATCGAATATGTTTGGGAAGTCAATTGTGTATATGTTCTATTAATGGGTTGTTGTGCTGTTTGCTGCCGGTTGTGAAATTATTTGTGGATAATTTATCGAATATTTGTGTGTGTTTTGATGTATGTTTGCCATGAGGTATATTGATGATTATGAGATGTTTATACATGATGTTTGATGATTAAATGATGATATGAATTACCATGAGTATATTGATAATTATGAGATGTTTATACATGATGTTTGATGATTAGATGATGATATGAATTACCACGAGTATGTTGATGATTTTGAGATGTTTATACAGGATGTTTGATGATTAAATGATGATGTGAATGACCATGAGTTATATTGATGATTATGAGATGATGATACATGATTATTTTGATGTGAATTATCATGAGTTATATTGATGATTATGAGATGATGATACATGACTATTTTGATGAATTACCATGAGCTATATTGATGATTATGAGATGATGATTCATTATGTTTTGATGATTAAATGATGATATAGATTAACATGAGATTTTGATGAATGATGATGCACGCAATGACTTTTGTTGATGATGATGATGATATTGACGTTGTGCATCATGCATTCATAGCATTATAGGACTTCGGTCCAGTGAGTTAGACTTCAGTCTATTGATGATTATAGGACTTCGGTCCAGTGAAATCAGCTTCAGTCTATTGTGGCTTCAATCCCATTGTGTGGATTGAGGTATTTTGATGTGCTCCGGTTCTTGTGTAGAATCGATCCTATTGATGGGGATCTTTGGATGGTGATGGCCTAGTGTCCATCGACTTTGATGAATTGGTACCACATGCATGAGTTTTGTTGTGCATTGCATTTATGTGGCATCTTGATGTGATTTATGATGTTGTGACTTTTGATGCTTTTTTATGACACTGATGATGTTATATATGATAATGACATCATTTTATGCATATCCTATTTTTATATTTGTTCTGGACTGGACCAAAGGCTAGACACGGCCCAACCCGCTTCTGCTCCAAAGCGGCCCAAATTGCCTGAGTCCAATCCACGAAGGGGCAAAAGTTACCTTTCTGCACCTCCAACCGGGCAAGAAATACATCGTTCTTCCCCGGAATTACTGCCCGTTACGTACGGCTTCATTGCTCCCCGAACAGTTAAGGGAAGGTGCCCGAAACTACGCTTATGCCCGACATAACAGCTAGTTTCGGGCACCCCTGCCCGACATAACAGTTAGTTTAGGGCAGTTACCTATTCTTCGGGAAAAAAGTTATTTCGCCCCGAAAATAGGACCGTTGGCCACGCGCTGGGGGCTCTATATAAACCCTCTCGCTTGAGAGGGCCAGGTATCCAATATTCACCCTACGAACTAATACTTTGTACTTTCCCCTTTTCTCTGACCCTTTCTTACTTGAGCGTCGGAGTACCTTGCAGGTACACCCCCTCCTCTCCATACGACCAGCATCCCAGACGCACTTGGTGGCCCACTTCTACAAGATTTGATCCAGCCTTCACGATCAGTGGCGCCGTCTGTGGGAATCATTGTTCTCCCCATCTTTCTTTCCTCGGAAACCGAAGATCAAAATAATTCTCAAAGATCATCATCATCATGGCCTCCCAAGATCGCACCAAGGATGCTCTCCAAACCACTATCCTCCCCGTCAATAAATCTGACGTTGACGACCATTCATCTCTCTTCCGAGATGCCCGTTTTCTCAGGGACGGAGCCACTGCTTCTCCTTCCCCTACCCCGGCTGATCGCAACAACGATCAGTCTTCACTTGACGTCCAGCTCGTTCATGTTCCGCCCAACGCCGACCCGGCCGTGGCAGCCCTCCTGGAGGCAATCAACAAAACCAACACCCTGATCCTGCAGCAAAACGAGAGGATCAGGGCGTTAGAAGAGTCCAACCGTACAAGATCCCCTCCTCCGCGGAGGAACCAGCGACGATCAAGGAGCCCGCAGCCCCGGAGAGACATCGACCGAAGACTGCGCCAAGAGCCTGATCCTCGCGCAGCCCGGAACTGCGACCAGATCTCCCCGCGTGACCAGCACTCTCCCGGCCACAAGAGGACTCGAAGGAACGAGCAATCTTCCCCGGTCAAGTCTAAAGGTCGGGCCCGCTCACCTTCTCCCCGGAGGAACCGCCGCCACGAGCGTCCCCTTCGGTCCCCATCATACACCAGTTCTAGCAGCGACGACGAGCCTCACGGCCCGTTGTCCCAAGAGATCTTGGCTACCCGTCTCCCAAAAGGCCTGGAGAAACCCCCGTCACTGGGCACGTACGACGGAACCACTGACCCCGACGAGCACATCGAGAACATCGATGTGCTGTTAGACTACCGCGGCGTACGAGGCGCCATCAAATACCGACTGTTTTCGGCCACGCTCTGAAAGTGAGCGATGACATGGTACAAGCAACTGCCCGAGGAGTCCATTACCTCATGGAGACAACTGGGAAGGATGTTCTCACGGCATTTCACAGCATCTCTCCGCCACCCCAATACTGAGGCCTTCCTTGGGGCCATAATCCAAGGAAAAGACGAACCTCCCTGCGCATATATCGAGAGGTTCAACAAGGAAGTTGTACAGGTCCCTACAACGGACGAAATGAAGAAGTTTCTGCTCGAGCAAGGGCTCTGCCCGGGCTCCGAGTTTTCTAAAGCCATTGGCCTCGCACCACCGAGGAACTTAGACGCCCTCCTCCTCAAAGCCCAATCGCACATTCAGTACGAGGAGAAGGTTGCGGCCAGCAACGTCCGAGCATCACGCCATCAGGAGAACGCTCGGGCATCCAGAAGAGAGGAAGCTTTGACATCTCGTCGGGGCGAACGGAGGCGCGATGACCGTCCTCATGACTCCCGTGACAACAAGGGGCCCTCCGGACGGTTCCATGACTACACCCCCTGACCGTCTCCAGGGAAAAGATTTTGTCCGAATGTGCCAATTTGGAGTTCAAACAGGCAGGGGTCTGCTTCCCCAAACAACTGCCGGCCAGACCAAACGTGGATAAGTCAAAATACTGTCGTTTCCACAAGAGTCACGACCACACTACAGAAGACTGCATCCATATGAAGGATGCCATTAAGATACTGATCAGGGACGGCCACCTGAAACAGTTCGCGAAGAAGAAGGACACTCCTCGGCAGGACGCCCAGGAGTCCAAGAAGGTAGAGGAGGAGGTACCCTCCTCGGAAGACGCCAATATACAGCTCGCTATGTCCATATCGCGGCCAGAGGACTTCTACATCCCGGACGGGCTCAGCGCTCCTGCTTATTTCGCGACCCACAGTAAAGGTGCGAGAAAGACACAAGAAAGGGGGGTTTGAATTGTGTATTTACTCTTTTTGTAACTTTTCGCATCTTGTTAATTTGACGCTCAAGAACCTTCAATGTTCGTTGAGAGATTCTGATCTATTAACTAAAGAGTATGAGAACAGTATAGGTTCTGTTCATAAGATACGATACTCAGAACTTGCAGGGTGGAAGCTTATCAGAGATAGGCGGCAAGGTTCTGACTTTGCTTAATATGAGGTTCTAATATTCAATGCAGAAACATAAATAGAGATACTAAACAAGAGAGTAAAGGACACACGATATATCCTGGTTCACCACGCGGGCTAATCCAGTCCACCCTCCTCAGGTGATTTCGCCTTGAGCACAAGGACTTAATCCACTATAACCAAATCATGATTACACTTGCACGGGCAACAGTCGATGACTAACCACTTGCACAGCCGCACTGTGACTAACAACCCAATGAACCGTTTAGGGATCCAACAGGATATAACGTTCATTAACCGAGCAGACCCACTGCTGGGATTTCACAGCTAGCCGTTCAGGGATTCATCACAATGAATATAATGCTACTGACCATATTTCAGGATTTTCCACAATGACCCTCAGCCATTGTCATCTCAATTATCTGATCACCACGTGATCCACTCAAGGGCCTCAACTCACAGCTGAACCGTTCAGGGATCCCATCAGGATATAACGTTCACTCGAGGAGTCTCAATTCATTTAGTTGAATTGGCAAACTGGAGATTACAAATTGTGCTTCTTAATAAGCAAGTTTCTCCTAGGTTTAAGTACAAAGAACACACACATGTGTTCAAGCAAGTTTTGAGCAATCAGCTCCTTGCTTTCCTAAGAAACTACAAAGATGTATTTAGATATTATGATTGTTGACATCTTGTAGATCTTCATCTTCTTCGTCTTCTGGTTGAGCAAGCTTTGAGCAGCAACTCCTTGCTTCAGATCATCAATGTAGCTTTGACGAGAAGGTAGGTTGATGACTTGACTGATCTTCAATGTTGTCTTCTTCATCAATAACTTCTGTTTGATTGTTGTTGTTGTGTTGATTTATCTTCTTGAGTTTTAACAACAATTGCCATTAGTGAACTAGTGATAGCTCTGAATATTCTAAGTGTTACAACGAGAACTCATCATTGTTGCTATCTTCACACAATGACTTGGTCAATTTTGTAGATGAACATTTCGTTCGTAATTCTACAAGTGATCGACACCTCAGAAGCAAAAACTCTTTCCATTAAATAGCCAGTAGAAATACAGCCGTTAGAGAATACTGTTGGCTGTTTGGAAAAGAGAAGTTGTGATATAATGAGTTGTACTGACACATCTTTTTTTTGCAGAGGAGGAAGTGACCAGACATATTTTCTTGGGCAGTGTGTACATTTAACTTAAAACGGTAATATTTAGACTTCAAAACTTCAGTGGCTTTTGATGTTAATTTGATGAAGCATGAGTGGAGTCTTTATAGCAGAATATCTGATGCTTCAAGTGTTCCGTTAATTGAAGAAGTCCATTAGGAATCAGTCTTCAGAACTTCAGCATTTGGTCTTTAAGAGCGTTATCCTTTTCTGCTTTAAGTCTTCCGAATCTTCAGAGTCTTCAGAACTTCTTGTTTGAAACCTTGATCTTCAGAACTCGCCAGTCTTCAGATTCTTTCTGCACTTGGTCTTCAGCGCCTTCAGCCATCAGAACTTCAAGTCATAGGAGTCTTCAGAACTTTGGTTCTTTCTGAGTGTACTTCTTCAGAAGCTTCGCTATCTTCAGAATCTTAATCACTTTCAGAGAGCATCCACAAGAGCATTGCAACAATAATCTTGGCATCCTTGTATCTGGCTGATCATGACTAGATAAACAAGCGTTCTTGCTTCTCGCGACTTTAGTCACACATAGTAACTTCACATATATATATTCAATCATAGTACATCTAGCTGGTGTATGTTGGTTCTGATGTCTTTAGTTCTTATGATCTGCACACAACACACGTTAGACCATAAAATGGTTTTTTCACAAATACTTATTGTTATCATCAAAACATAGATTGACTTGTTGAGATAATTCTTGCTCTCACAATCTCCCCTTTTTTGATGATGACAAAACCAAGTATTTTGATTGAACATTTTATACAAGGTAATCACCAAAGCAAACAAATTCAGAGTATGGAACAATAGCTCCCCCTGAATGAGTTATCCTCAAACCTTTATCTGAGATCATCTAGGATTTTATTTAATCCAAAGATATACAGAGTAACAACTTGAGTTGCCAGAACAGAAATAGAAAAGAGTTACTTCTCTATCTTGTCTTTAGGAAGACGAAGAGTCTTTAGCATCTGGACTAGTTCAACAGAACTTCCGTCTTCAGATCTTCAGAACTCAGTTTCCTTTGTTTTCATATCATAGCTTGTTATCTTTAGAGTCATCTGAAGCATTTCTACTTTTCAGTAGATTCAATTGAGCACAGAACTAGAGCAGTTCTTCGTCTGATAAACATAGTTTCGTTGTATATCAGAAATTGTCTTTTGAGACACTCCCCCTGAGTTTCAGGCTATATGAAGATTTTAAATTTTGCATTTTAGTCTTCTGGGTAATCTCCCCCTAATTTCCATAAGTCAGATATTGGGATCTTTCAGAATCGAAATTCAGAGTTTCTAAATTTAATCCCCAGTGTTGATCATGACTTTTCAGAGTTTGACTTTGAACATAGGTTTATTTCAGACCTTGTTATTGTCACAACTCAGTTAAATTATCAAAGCTTGATTTTTTATCAGATACCAATTAAAGGTTAAAACTTGTGATCAATCAACGCTTGATTCTGAATCCGGTACATCTTGTTTTAGTCGGATGTAAAAATGATGTGCTGACTTTTATACCAGAGTTTGTTGATTCTGATGCTGAAGGAGTTCTTTTGATATTACTTTGAAGAGTATTTCCTTTGTTTGCTGATAGGATACCAATGAAGGTACTTTGACAGTAATCCACAGCTTTGCTTTGATTGAGAGTCTGATACTAATCTTGTGTACTGAATCTGATTTCTTATTGATGATTTAGTCTGATACCAAATCGTCTTTATTTCAAATGGTTTCTTACTTGGATCTTTAATCCGGATCTTCAGACAGTTCTTGACTTCTGATTTGCACAGAACTTCTGAGTGAGCATCTTGAAATATAGACTTTGCCTTGATTGCTTTCAGAGTTTTCTTACTTAATCTGATTCTTTATTCTATGATCGTAGTTCTTCTTCTTATCCTGTCTTTAGAATGCCTAGTGAACTTGTTTAGAGTTCCTCGGATAACATCAAACAACAAACGTTAGTAGTAACGCATTTTATAAGAGTACTTTGTTTGAGTTCTGCATTCTTTTAGATTTCCTTCTTTCAATCAAAATTAATTAATATATTTCTCCCCTATTTTGACATCATCAAAAAGTGTCAGGGCATATGACCATTTAAGCATGTAGTCATTTATATTCAGTTACAGAGTCACATAGTCATTTTAAACATTCTGAAGCAATTAGACTCATTTTAGGGAACCACATCTATACTCAGTATGTATTTAATTGAAGGATGATAGATGGAATCAACTGATTACTTAAAGGTTAATAGATGTAAAGTGAACTTCTCAGATAAGCAACAAAATAGAACACAGAAGACATCATATTTTCATTGACTAAGTGAGAAAGAAACATCAGCACAAAATAGAGCGATAAGCAACAAAACATAGCATTGCACTACATCAGATTTAAGATTTTTGTCATCAAAATCTTCAATGTTGTCCACCCTATCTTGTCTCAGTTACTGAAGGTTCTGGTCCGAGTCTCCTTACTAACCCCCAAAATTTCTCTTTTAGCATAATTTCAGATATTATTCTCCCGTAAGGAACGTAAGAGTTCAACTGAGTTCTTGAAACTCTGATAGAATGTTTCAGGTGATAGAAAATAGTTTTGGGAAGATTGATTTTAAAGTGGTGTGTTAGGAGGAAAACGAATACTCTGTCATCTTGGGATAGCGTGCTCCTTGCAGTTGCACGAGGTCGAAGATTGGTTAGAGAGAATCTGAACCATATTCTGGGTGAAGGAAGAAGTTTCTCAGGGTTGTTTGGTTCATAAGGAACCGAATCATCAAATAAAACCTTGCATTTCTTTACTAAGCTCAGGTCAGATTGAAAGTCTTCAACAGTGACCCCAGAGGCGACACAATTTATGAGCTTTTCTAATGAGGGAATGGAGATGGTGATTGGAAAGCTATATACTTCAGACCAGATAGTGTTGCCATCATTACTGATTCTGGCATATTTCCAGAATTCTTTCACAAGAACTGGAAAAACAGGGCCGTTTAGCAGTGAATAATAACCATTCCAAGATTGAATCTGCATGCTTCTTACAATTTCTAGACCATTATTTTGAAGTCTAGTTAGGTTTGGTCTTTTCTATGGGATAACTTCTAGAGTTTCTACGTTTCCTCTAAATGTTGGAGAAGCCATTTGTTAACACACAGAAGAGTCTAAAAGAAGATTGATTTGGATGAGGATGAGCGAGGACGAAGTAGAATCCTATTATTTATAGGCGAAATGAGAGTGAGGAGTGTAATGACTAAATTGGTACACCAAGATTTAGGTTTACTATTTCCTAGGTGGTCATGATTAATTAGGGTATGCTAAAAAGGCGTGAACGCGTGGGAAAGGAAAATGGATCCTAATCTGTCAACTAATTTGTTTTCTGAGAACCAGTCACTGTCAAACGTTTCACAAGAATTTTCAATAAGGGCAATATCAGGACCACATCTAATTTTTCTAATTGTCTGCACAACTCCTGTTTTGAAAAACACTTCAGTTAAGATTCTTCCGTAAGGGATCGTAGTTTCAAGGGTAGTTCTTGACATGAGAATGGTGTCCTTGAGATGGTCAAATATAATTTGGGGCAGATTTATACGAGTTTGCTTAAGAAGACACATGATTAGGAGCTTGTCATCATGATACAGAAGGTTTTTGTATGTGCTTCGAGGTTTGATGTTTGTCAGAATGAATTTAAACCAGCCTCTGGCATGGGGCAGGAGTTTCTCAGGATTAGTAGGTTCGAAGGTAGAACCTTTATCAAACAAGTAGTGTAATTTTGCATCAGAAGTGCATCGAATGGATGCATGACTGGGAGTAATGCCTTCCAGCGGGAATTCAATGGCTTCAGCGATTTTTGAAGCGTTGAAGGAGAGAGGAATACCATAGATGTCTGAAGAAATGGTCAGATCGTCATGGCTGACAGCAGCATTGATCTAAAAAGTTTTTATGATGTTTGGGTAAATGGGACCTCTAAGCATATGAATGTACCCATTCCAATTTTGCGAATGAATGCCTAGATGGAAATTATGATCAACATCCATTAGCTTAGGTTGTTTTTCACTAATGATTTCAAGAGAGTTGTCATCGGCAAAGAAGTTTCTTGGAGTCAATGATTGGTTTGCCATGAGAATGGTGAGGAAGTCTTTTGAGGAGATCAAGTTAGGAGTTAGAGAGGTGTAAGTTTTAATAAGTTAGAAACTGAGGATAATATATATATATCGAATAAGACTTGTATTATTGATGAGTAGGATTAGCTAGGATGAACAGATACTCTTGTTAGAGAGAGAGAGGGATTAGGTTCTAGAGAGGTGTTGACTGAAGGACACCTATGGGTAATAGGATATGACTAGACACTGATGGAGGAAATCTCTTACTAGAGGACATATGCAAACAGATACACGGGAGGACAAGAAGGTTTTCTTAAGAGTTTGTTTCAGGAAAATAAGAATAGATTTGGGTTTTGATTATTAAGAAAAGTAAGTGGAGATATGACGACGGTTGGATGATATTTTGAACTTTCAGGGTTTTAAGTGTAAGATATATGATAGGGACACGTGACTTTATAGAGTAAGTGTGTAGATTGAATTATGCCTAGTCTAGGAGAGATATAGGTCAGTTCAAAAGATTTTAGTAGGGTCTTATTAAGTTGTCAGAGATATGTTGTGGTTTTAATATATTTGCAATTATGATTGTATCTTTTGCGTGTAGTTTTTGTTAAAGGGTTTTCTTGTATTTAACAATTTCTTTCATCTATGCTTAACAGATTTTCTATTGGTTGAATATTTCCCTAAAGAAACATGTAAGGATTCCTAAATAATTACTTAGTAAAACATGCTATGACAAATTTGAAAGAATTCTAATTAAGGCATCTCATGAGTTTAACAGATTATTAGTGAAAAGAAAAATGTACCTTAGATCTTTCAGACTTAGCTTGCTTTGAGCATCTTTTTGATTCTGCCTATTTTCGAGTAAGCTGCAGATGTTTCTTGGATTCTTCAAGATAAGCTTGTCTTCTAACTTCTGAAGAGAATATTTTCTTGGAAAGTGATCCTAGTTGGATTATAGCTTTCTCTCTCTTTTCCTGTTCAACCTTGTCCTTTAGTTCTCAAGGTTACAGTAACCGAGATTAGGATTCATCATGATCAGAGTGACCATTTTATTTGAACTTAGTCAATTACATGTAATCCTTTTTTATAAGGCGACACTCATATGCGTAGGAGCAATACTGAGTGAACAGTAAATTTCATTTGATGATCCCATTCAGAAATAACAGATTACATCTGTTTTGAATGTTTCTCACTTCTCATTTCCTTGATCCATAGAACCTGTTTTAGTTCCGATATAGTTCCTAAGATATGGATCTGAATCTTAAACGACAAACTTTAAGAATTGGTTGAGTTTTCCTTTCAAGACCCGAATTTAGTTTGCGTTTGTGAGATTTTATTTTCTTTGAAAGATGATTGATTTCATCAGTTCAGTGAGAACCTTTGAGAGGTTATTCAGGAAGGAGTTGACATATCAACATCTGACTTTGTTCCTCAAGGTTGTTTCAGAAGTTGTTCAGAACCAAAACGTCATCATGTCCCATGTGTACATCACTAGACACGATTTGCATGAACCTCTTGTTCTCACAATGATGATCAACTTATTTGGGGTTGTTCACACATATCTATGATTTAACTAATTCCTTCAAACGAAACATCATTAACGTCTTCTTAGTTGGAGAACCTAGATACCTGAAATGATAGCATTTAATTTCATATCACAAGTGATTCTGAGAACACTTGATCTGTCAAAAATCAGATTATCAACATTTGATCTTTACTAGGATGATTTCAGGTTGTTGGAGCTTGATCACCGAGCCAGTTAAGATCTTAAGAGTTCGTTCAAAATCAAGTAATTACTGAGCCTTTGGGATTCAGTTCTCCATTGAATCTTTTGATCATTCCAGATTCTGACATTGAATCATTTCTAATAATTTGAATTTTTTAGATTCTGAATTTAACCGATTTCTTTCTGAAATTCAAAGTCTTAGAACAACAATCTTCCTTCTTTACATGAAGAGATCCAGAATGAGTTTTTTAAATGAGAAAGTCAAGGGTGGACCTAATCCGTTTCTTGAAAACATCTCAAAAACTCATAATGAATTAATCTTCAGCAAACAAGATTTCTTGCTTTCTGATGATTCATCTTTTAATCATATACGTGGTTTTATCCACACGTATTTTCCAGAATGAGCATTCAATAGATACTTCCTTTTATCTGATGAATTTATCATAACAACTGATTATTCAACTTTAGTGAGGCTTCATCTCGAATCAGTGAAATGCGTATGAAGTAATCAGATTGATTACAATTTTGTACACAGTTAACTGCTGAACTGTTACAGAAATTGTAAGTGGATTTCAATCTCACCAAAAGTACTTCTACGCACCACATCTGGATCTTTTTCTGACACTGATGTAAATCGATAACAGAACCGGAGCTCTGATACCAATTAAAGGTGCGAGAAAGACACAAGAAATGGGGGTTTGAATTATGTATTTACTCTTTTTGTAACTTTTCGCATCTTGTTAATTTGACGCTCAAGAACCTTCAATGTTCGTTGAGAGATTTTGATCTATTAACTAAAGAGTATGAGAACTGTATAGGTTCTGTTCATAAGATACGATACTTAGAACTTGCAGTGCGGAAGCTTATCAGAGATAGGCTGCAAGGTTCTGACTTTGCTTAATATGAGGTTCTGATATTCAATGCAGAAACATAAATAGAGATACTAATCAAGAGAGTAAAGGACACACGATATATCCTGGTTCACCACGCGGGTTAATCCAGTCCACCCTCCTCAGGTGATTTTGCCTTGAGCACAAGGACTTAATCCACTATAACCAAATCATGATTACACTTACACGGGCAACAGCCGGTGACTAACCACTTGATCAGCCGCACTGTGACTAACAACCCAATGAGCCGTTCAGGGATCCAATAGGATATAACATTCATTAACCGAGCAGACCCACTGCTGGGATTTCACAGCTAGCCGTTCAGGGATTCATCACAATGAATATAACGCTACTGACCATATTTCAGGATTTTCCACAATGACCCTCAGCCATTGTCATCTCAAGTATCTGATCACCACGTGATCGACTCAAGGGCCTCAACTCACAGCTGAACTGTTCAGGGATCCCATCAGGATATAACGTTCACTTGAGGAGTCTCAATTCATTTAGTTGAATTGACAAACTGGAGATTACAAATTGTGCTTCTTAATAAGCAAGTTTCTCCTAGGTTTAAGTACAAAGAACACACACATGTGTTCAAGCAAGTTTTGAGCAATCAGCTCCTTGCTTTCCTAAGAAACTACAAAGATGTATTTAGATATTATGATTATTGACATCTTGTAGATCTTCTTCTTCTTCGTCTTCTGGTTGAGCAAGCTTTGAGCAGCAAGTCCTTGCTTCAGATCATCAATGTAGCTTTGACGAGAAGGTAGGTTGATGACTTGACTAATCTTCAATGTTGTCTTCTTCATCAACAGCTTCTGTTTGATTGCTGTTGTTGTCTTGATTTATCTTCTTGAGTTTTAACAATAATTGCCATTAGTGAACTAGTGATAGCTCTGAATATTCTAAGTGTTACAACGAGAACTCATCGTTGTTGCTATCTTCACACAATGACTTGGTCAATTTTGTAGATGAACATTCTGTTCGTAATTCTACAAGTGATCGACACGTTAGAAGCAAAAACTCTTTCCATTAAATAGCCAGTAGAAATATAGCCGTTAGAGAATACTGTTGGCTGTTTGGAAAAGAGACGTTGTGATATAATGAGTTGTACTGACACATCTTCTTTTTGCAGAGGAGGAAGTGACCAAACATATTTTCTTGGGCAGTGTGTACATTTAACTCAAAACCATAATATTTAGACTTCAAAACTTCAGTGGCTTCTGATGTTAATTTGATGAAGCATGAGTGGAGTCTTTATAGAAGAATATCTGATGCTTCAAATCTTCCGTTAATTGAAGAAGTCCATTAGGAATCAGTCTTCAGAACTTCAACACTTGGTCTTCAAGAGCGTTATCCTTTTCTACTTTAAGTCTTTCGAATCTTCAGAGCCTGTCTTCAGAGTCTTCAGAACTTCTTGTTTGAAACCTTGATCTTCAGAACTCGTCAGTCTTTAGATTCTTTCTGCACTTGGTCTTTAGCGTCTTCAACCATCAGAACTTCAAGTCATAGGAGTCTTCAGAACTTTGGTTCTTTCTGAGTGTACTTCTTCAGAAGCTTCGCTATCTTCAGAATCTTAATCACTTTCAGAGAACATCCACAAGAGCATTGCAACAGCAATCTTGGCATCCTTGGATCTGGCTGATCATAACTAGATAAACAAGCGTTCTTGCTTCTCGCGACTTTAGTTACACATAGTAACTTCGCATATATAATATATATATATATATATATATATATATATATATATTCAATCATAGTACATCTAGCTGGTGTATGTTGGTTCTGATGTCTTTAGTTCTTATGATCTGCACATAACACACGTTAGACCATAAAATGGTTCTTTCACAAATACTTATTGTTATCATCAAAACATAGATTGACTTATAGAGACAATTCTTGCTCTCACACACAGCCCGTGGGAGACATTTCCCTCCGCCATGGTCATCTCTGGCGGGGGCTTCAACAAAGTCACTGTGGGCTCCGTGAAACAAAAGTTCGAGCATCTGATCAACACAAGCTCCAACAAGGTGACCACGCTTTATCAGGCCCAGAAGGGCTCTGTCCCCATCTCCTTCTACCGGGAAGAGTTCCTCGGTGGATCCCTGAACTCGAGCATACCTTTGCTCATCAGAGCCCGAATGGCGAACTACGACGTTCACAGGATCCTCGTCGACCAGGGCAGCTCGGTCGACATCATGTACTTCCAGCTGTTTTCAACACTTCAGCTGGACGAATTGCACCTTACCCCTTATGTAGGGTCTGATTTACAGGGATTCAATGGATCAGTGACCAAGCCATGGGGATATGTCGAACTGATAGTGACCTTCGGATCAGCTGAGACGGCCAGATCCATCAAGGTGCAATTTCTGGTAATCGATTGCCCGTCGCTTTACCAGTGCATTTTTAGAAGGCCAACTCTGGCCGAGTTGGTAGAGGTGCCCTCAACAGTCCACCTGAAGATGAAGTATTACACTTTGAAAGGAATGGTCGCCACCCTCCACGGCGACATCGAAGCTGCACGACGGTGTTTCGAGGCAGCTACAAAGGGGCTCAACACCATTGCGTCCAAGCCGAAAGCGTCGGGCAAGCCAGCATTGCCAAGCAGCTCCGAGGAAGCCAAGCCTCTGCCCCAGGTCGACTCCATCGACCTCGACAGTCGCTTCCCCGAAGAAGACCAACCAGAGGAACGAGCATCTTCTGCCAACCCGTCTACATCGTCCAGCAGCAGCTCCCATCCGATGCGCCCTATCCCGGATGGCAACTTCGAGATCGTTCTGTTCAGCGAAGACCCCCAACGGGGAGTGAAGATTAGAGCAGACTTGCCCGACATTGCGAGGAAACAGCTCAAAGCATGGCTCCGAGAGAATGCCGACCTCTTCGCATGGAGCGCCGCCGAAATGCCCGGCTTGGATCCGTCCGTCGCCTGCCACCAGCTGACAATCGACTCGGCCGTCAAGGCCGTAGCACAACGTATGAGAAAGCAGTCTCCGGAGAAAATGGAGGCTACTGAAAAAGCTGTAAAGGACCTCCTCGAGGCCAAATTTACTTCGAAGGCCAAGTACACCACTTGGCTGTCCAACGTTGTACTAGTTAAAAAATCTAATAGAAAATGGCGCATGTGCATTGATTACACTGATCTCAATAAGGCATGCCCGAAGGATGCCTACCCCCTCCCCAATATTGATAAACTTGTTGATAATTCTGCTGGTTTTAAACTTTTATCGTTCATGGACGCCTACTCGGGCTATAATCAAATTCCGATGGCAATGTTCGACAAAAAAATATGGCCTTCATGACCGAATCGGGCAACTATTACTACAACGTAATGCCCTTCGGCCTGAAAAACACCGGAGCAACCTACCAAAGAATGATGAACAAGGTATTCCGGGGAGAAATAGGCGACATGCTCGAAGTCTACATGGACGACATGATCGTAAAATCCCACGAGGAAACCGATCATACTGCCCATTTGAGAAAGGTCTTCGAACAGGCCAGGAAATACAAAATGCGTTTTAATCCGGAGAAGTGCACGTTCGGTGTCCGGGCAGGCAAATTACTCGGCTTCTACTTACGGAACGAGGAATTGAAGCCAATCCCGACAAATGCCGGGCATTCTCCGAGTTTCCTATGCCCAAGTCCAAGAAATCCATCCAGTCCATCAACGGGATGCTCGCGTCACTATCTCGTTTCGTGGCCAAATCCGCCCAACACGCCCTACCATTCTTCAAACTCCTCCGCAAAGAGGCAGCATTCGAATGGACCGAGGAGTGTGACAAGGCCCTTCTCCATCTGAAATGAGCACTCTCAGAGCCACCGGTCCTCTCTCGCCCGGACAACGGCAAAACGTTGTACCTATACCTCGCCGTGGCAACCGAAGCAGTGAGTGCCGCCCTCATCCACGAGACACCTGATGGGCAGAAGCCCATATATTTCACGAGCAAAGCGCTGCAAGGACCAGAGTTAAGATACCAACAGATAGAGAAAGTGGTGATGGCCCTCATCAACACAGCCAGAAGATTAAGACACTACTTTCTGGCTCACACGATCGTGATTCGAACAGATCAACCCATAAAGCAGCTGCTCGGACGACCAGATATGGCCGGCCGAATGCTCAAATGGTCGTTAGAACTGTCCGAATTTGACATCCAATACGAAAGCAGAAAAGCCCTCAAGGCCCAAGCTCTGGCCGACTTCGTCGCGAAAATGACGTTCGCAGACTCCCCCGCGAGCGCAGCACGCAAATGGACCATTTTCGTTGACGGTGCCTCAAGCTCGGCAGGGAGCGACGCGGGCATCATACTGAAAGCGACGAAGGAATCATCATTGAAGTATCACTCACCCTGTCCTTCCCAACCTCCAATAACCAGGCTGAATACGAGGCCTTCCTCGCTGGGCTACGCCTGGCCGAAGACCTGGGCGCAGAAGAAGTCGTCATTTGCACGGATTCACAACTCGTGGCCCTCCAGGTCCGGGGAGAATATCAAGCAAAAAACGACAACCTGGCCGAATACTTGGCCATGGTCAAGAAGAAGATGGCGAAGTTCACAACAGTGGAAGTGAAACATGTTCCCCGCGAACATAACGTGCGAGCAGACGTGTTATCCAAACTCGCCAGCACAAAGAAGAAAGGCGGAAACAAATCCGTCATACCGGAAGTACTTCCTCGACCCAGCATCGAGAAGGCCTCCCCGAACCTCGACGTGTACATGATCGGGGACAACAACTGCTGGATGACCCCTGTCTACAACTATCTCGCCAAAGACGAACTTCCGTCCGACCCAAATGAGGCCAGCATAGTTAGGCAAAGAGCCTGCTCTTATGTCTTGGTCGAAGATAAACTCTACAGGCGGGGATTCTCCATTCCGCTGCTCAAATGTGTCGAGGAGGAAATGGTCGCGCACATCTTGCGCGAAATCTATGAGGGAATCAACGCCCAACATCTCGGCAGAAGGTCCCTTGCTCGAAAGGCTCTCCGAACAGGATACTACTGGCCAACCATGCAACACGATGCAAAAAAAGACGTGAAGAGATGCGATAAATGCCAACGGCACAGGGACATGCACCTGGCTCCGCCTAACAAGCTCAAGGCTATGTCCTCCCCGTGGCCATTTGCCTGGTGGGGCCTAGACATCCTAGGACCCTTCGTGGTAGGATCGAGTCAAAATAAATACCTAATAGTGGGCGTAGACTATTTCACAAAATGGATAGAAGCGGAAGCTCTAGCCAAAATAACTGCCCTCAACATCCTGCGTTTCTATAAACGAAATATCCTTGCACGTTTCGGTATCCCTCAAGCAATAGTAACGGACAATGGGACGCAATTCACGGACATGAAGTTCCAAGACTTCGTCGCCCAACTGGGCACGAAGCAGCACTTCGCATCCGTAGAGCACCCTCAAACAAACGGGCAGGCTGAAGTAGCCAACTGAGTCATATTTCAAGGGCTCAAGCGAAGGCTAGACGAAACAAAGAAGGCATGGGTCGAGGAACTGCACAACGTACTATGGGCATACCGTACAACCCCACACTCTACAACCGGGGAAACACCCTTCCGTTTAGCATACGGGACTGAGGCTGTAATTCCCGTCGAAGTTCACGTGCCCTCCAGGCGGACAGAGTCGCCCCTAGACAAGGAGATGAATGACGAATCATTGAGAGGAGAACTCGACCTCGTCAAGGAAATCTAAACCGGGGCAACACTCCGCGAAGCCTCACTGAAACAAAAAATTACCATCAGGCACAACGCCAAGGTGATACGACGAGAGTTCGACGTGGGAAGCCTTGTTCTAAGAAGAAACCATAAAGACTCTCGCGAAGGCAAACTAGCAGCCAACTGGGAAGGACCTTATCGCATCCGAGCAAAAACAGAAAATGGGGCCTATTACCTAGAACATCTCACCGGGAAGAACTTGCTCGACCATGGAATGCCGAAAAGCTAAAACAATACTACAGCTAAATTCTCGGTTCGACCCGTCGCGACAACGAACGTCAGCTACCAACCGCTATGCACGTCTAGGTACAAGCGTCGCATACGAATAAAGCAGAACCCCGCTCAATAACGAGCCGGGTAACTGCTCGACAGCGGTCCTCGGTCGAGCATCGCCATCGTCAAAGTACCATGACTGGCAGAACCCCAGCTCGCGATGGGACGTTCACACCGCGAACTCAGGCCTCAAACGCGACCTGAGCTCCGCACCCCCGCCAGGATATTCTCTGGCCGTTCGACCAGTTCCCCTCACTGCCGAACATATCTACAATGAGCAATCCCCCTAAAATATTCGTACAAGTCAAATACTCCCAATCACGGGCAGACATACATTCACCACGAGCATGAGTACAACACTTAGCAAAAATAAAAGCAAGTAAAATCATGCAGATGGCAGAATCAAACATGTAATAATTTAACATAATAAGTGGCCGCAAGGGCCACGATTGTACTGAGTTAAATAAAATTGGGGCCACGCCCCCCAAAAAATAAATTACAACAGTTACTCGGCACGCAGGCCGGACAAGTTACAACATCAAAAACCCAAACTCCTCACTCGTCCACGTGCTCGGCTGGCTCAGACTGGGGTCTCTGGTCCTCCACGGACTGATCCTCGATGTTCCCTTCCAGGAGAGTGCAGGGCATGACGATCCGGCCATCCTCAACATGCGCCAGATAATGGGTACCCTCGACAGAAAAATCAAGCTCAGGGTTCACCACTCGCAGTTGAGCCACGATGTTTCTGAAGGATTCTTCCTCGACGGCAATACCGTCATCCTCGGCCATTAGCATACGGGCAACCAGCTCAGATCTCGTATTCAACTCCTTCACATCTTCTGGCTCATCGTCACCCGGGGCATTGGGCGCCCTCAGCCGCTGGACCAGCTCCTCGGCAGATTTCTTCTCCGCCGCCAGCGTGGAGTTCTCCTTCTTCAACTGAGCTACCTCCTCCTCAGCCTTCTTCCGAGCATCTTCGGCAACCTTAGCTTATTCTCTGAGGGACGCCATGGCAGCCCGAGCAGCATTAAGTTCGGCCTCAGTTGCAGAGTCCCCTTCAGCGTAAACGACCGTCATCTCCAGCATCCTAACCAAAGCTGAAGCGTCCTGAGCCACCAACGCCCTCTTGCTCGGGAGGTCCATACTTTCCAAGCGAAGAGACTCCACCCGAGGCACGATCAAAGAGTTCCCCTCGAAGAATTTCCGATCATGGATGCAAGGAGGAAGCTCGAACTTCCCCTTCTCTGATGCCCGAGTGAGGACCACAACGTCATTAAACCTTGGCCGCTTGGATCGACCGATCAAAGGAAGAGGAGACCCCCGGGGAGCTGGAGTAGGAGAAGAAGAGGTCCCCGAAGCAGACTTCACCGGAGGAGGAGCACGGGCACCAGCGAACCGAGACTTCGGAGGAACCGCTCCGGCCTTGTTCCTTGCAAGAGCGTTCTTCACAACCCTGTCATGGGCCTAAGGCATCTCACCTGCATAAACAAAATACAGGCACGTTAGATACGAGGAAAAGAAATAGCGTAAACAAAATTAAGCAACTAAGACTACCAAGCAGCTTCTCGGCATCCTCAGGAGTCTTGCACTCCAGTAGTGCCTTAGTGTTAATGAAACGATGCTCAACCCTCTGACTCCTGTCCTCCTCGAAGACAGGATTACCCTTGCTCGTCTAGCACTTAGTAAGCCGAAAGGAGTTGACCCACTTCACCAACTCCTCATACGCCACGGCATCCTGCCCGCGTAGCTTGTTCGGTTGGAGAACATAGTCACTGGGCCTCTTGGCGAAATGATCGGGTGCCCAATGGATCGGGAACTTGTAGATTCTCCGCCCGATGAATCTCCCCGACTCGTTGCATAGGTCGTTCCCATCCTCGTCAACTTCGATCTCCCAGACGTATGTACTATCCTGGGCAGCTTCGGACACGGGCTCGACGACGTAATACCGCTCTTTAAACGTCCGTATCGACTCTGAGAATGGCTTAAACAACTTGCGGTGCTGCTTCAAAGAGACCCAGCCGTACTTCCTCCCCGATAGCTGCCTTTGAAGATGGAAGACAGTGAAGAATAGAGGGAGAGTTGCCCCTATGGCAAGATGCTCGCATACCAACTCGAACGCCCAGATAAAGGCCAACGAGTTAGGATGCAGTTGCGTGGGGGCCAACTTCAAATGCACGAACACCGACTGCTGAAAATCAGTGAACGGCAACCGCAGACCAAGCTCCTTAAAGGCATATTCATACATCATGAAACGGTCCCCGAAGTTCGTACAGACTGGCTCATCCACGAAAGGGAAGTGCACCTTCCACTCTCCCTCCGGTCCAACCTCTGTGAAAACATCCCCCAAGTACTTCGCAAAAGAAGACACATGCTCAGCGGGTTCGGCCACCTCCCACTCCTCGGCGGAGTCTACGGCGACGTCCTCTTCCATGTCGTCCAGCTCCTCTTCGTCCCCAACATCACTGGGGGAACTCAAAGTCGTCGAACTTGAAGCCGTCGAGCTACTATTGTCCGAAGAGCCTGTTTCTTCCTCGGACGTATCTAAGACAATCTCTCTATCTGGCCCCGTCGCCATGTCGATCACCTGAAAAGCAGAGAAGAAAGTGAATTCGATAACAAATCAAATCCACCCTTCCACCGCTAAGTCAAGTGAAAGGGCCCGCGAGGAGACGCTCGAAATAAATCATCCCCGAGCGAGGAGCTTCCCCACACTCATACCCAGTTTCCGTTGAAGCTTCGCCGAAAATCACAAAGCTTCACCAGAATCTGGGATTGTTCTACCAGAAAACTCATCACCCACTCAGAAGATAAACGAACACGGCGGTCACACATGCATGGTTGTCGTGAACCGCCCTCCTCACTAAAACATACTAACACATCCGGCGACATGTCAGGAGTGTAAAAGTGGCACGACCACTGTCCACCACCAACAACTGCCGGAAATCAACCCATTTCGTCCTCTAAACCTAGCCCTAACCACATGCAATCTACCATTGACAGCCAAAAGGAGTAGAACAAGCACAGGATCAAAAAACTTACTTGATTTAAGGAGACGAAGGTGGCTGCTCGAAAGCTTGGAACGGTGGTCGGAGTAAGCAGACGGCGGTGACGGGCAGGAACGTTGAAGGAGACGAAGAGAAATCAGAACGAAAAAGTTCCAAATGGAACGAATTTCCCCTTGTTATACAAATGGGCACGTGCGAACACGCGCTCGTAGGCCATGATGGCTATCAACTAGCCACCATTGCCTAGTAACTGCTACACGGAGCTCTAGGCACACGTGGCACCCCAGCGTTTCCAATTCTGTCTGACCATTAGTCTCCCCAAACACCGGGCAACAAGGTCACGACCACGAATTTCACGGACACCGGGGGTCACGAGCACATTGGGACAATCCTCCTCGTCTTCAAACGACGACTTCATGCTAGCTCCCTGGAGCAACGAGCTGTCCTTAAGTCATCATTCCCATGCTCAGAAGCAACAACTTGGGGGGCTCCTGTTCTGGACTGGACCAATGGCTAGACACGGCCCAATCCGCTTCTGCTCCAGAGCGGCCCAAATTGCCTGAGTCCAATCCACGAAGGGGCAAAAGTTACCTTTCTACACCTCCAACCGGGCAAGGAATACATCATTCCTCCCCGGAATTACTGCCCGTTACGCACAGCTTCATTGCTCCCCGAACAGTTAAGGGCAGGTGCCCGAAACTACGCTTATGCCCAACATAACGGCTAGTTTCGGGCACCCCTGCCCGACATAACGGCTAGTTTAGGGCAGTTACCTATTCTTCGGGAAAACGGTTATTTCGCCCCGAAAATAGGACCGTTGGCCACGCGCTGGGGGCTCTATATAAACCTTCTCGCTTGAGAGGGCCAGGTATCCAATATTCACCCTACGAACTAATACTTTGTACTTGCCCCTTTTCTCTGACCCTTTCTTACTTGAGCGTCGGAGTACCTTGCAGGTAAACCCCCCTCCTCTCCATACGACCAGCATCCTAGACGCACTTGGTGGCCCACTTCTACAGGATCTGATCCATCCTTCACGATCAATATTGATTATAATTAATTGTGATTACTCACCTTGCCTGTTAGAATGTTGCCTCCACGTGGGTAACTTGCAGATGATCAAGCTTAGCTGTGGATGCCTTCGAGGACCTTTTGGAGTTTTTAGTGTTTTTGGTCGACGTAGAGGGTCTTGCTCTGATAGTGTAACATCGGGTTAGATCGTTGAGTCGAAACATGTTATGTTGACATTTTGTTGTTATTTCATTATTATGGTTTTTATTTTAAAACCTTTTTATTTTGGATTATTGTGGTTACGGTGGTTCCGCTGCTAATTTTGATGGCTTTTGAATATTTTGAGGAAAACCAGTGTTTATGGAGCAAATGTTTTATTTTGAGTTTATTGAGAAAATGTGCACCCTTCTGAGGTGATTTTTACTCTGATAATTTGTGTATTTTGCTGTGTATATTTGTAGGGTAGAAAAGGGTGTTACATTAGTGGTATCAGAGCAGGTCGGTCCGTCCGGCCAGGTTGTCTAAAGTTGTCTATTTCCTAGTGTGCGACATGTGTGTGAAAACACAGTCGATACTTATTTTGTTTTTCGTTTGCAGGCTGGGAATGAAACAAGTGGGGGAGAAGATGGTGTTTCTCCAAGATGTTTCAAGTGTGGAGCGATGGCTAAGTGTGGTGTTGGACGCTACGATAGTTTGGTAAAGATAGTTTGTACCGCCTCATGATAGTCGGCTGTTATTGACAAATTGAGAAACTGATCACCCTTAATCTCTTGTTGATAATATACGGGATCATGTTGGATGGGATAAACGTGTCTTGCGAGCTTAAGTGGTGTGCGCAGTGAATTGTTTGGAGTTAAGCTAAGTGCTTACAACTTGTTTTGATGAGTCGATGCAGGATGATGCTGAGATGTTTATATTGAGGGCAACTTTGAGTATTAGTGAAGGTGGAGACGTTGGTGTTTTGCCTTTTGTTTGTGAAATTTCGGAAGTGTTTCCTGATGACGTAAGTGATTTTCCTCCAGATCGTGAGGTAGAGGTTGCGGCGGATTTGATACCAGGTATGAGTCCAGTGTCAATGGCTCCTTACCGGATGTTTGCATCTGAGTTAGGAGAATTGAAGAAACAATTGGAAGATTTGCTTGGGATGAAGTTTGTTCGACCGAGTGTTTCTCTGTGGGGTGCTCCTGTGTTGTCGGTGAAGAAGAAAGATGGTACTATGAGATTGTGTGTGGATTATAGACAGTTGAATAAAGTGACGATTAAGAATAAGTATCCACTTTCTAGGATTGATGATTTGATGGATCAATTGGTGGGCGCTTGTGTTTTAGCAAGATTGATTTGAGGTCTGGTTATCCTCAGATTCGTGTTAAGCCTGATGATATTCCGAAGACAGCTTTCAGGACGAGGTACGGTGACTATGAGTATACTGTGATGTCGTTTGGTGTATCTAATGTACCTGGTGTTCATGGAGTATATGAATAGGATTTTTCATGAGTATTTGGATAAGTTTATGGTGGTTTTTATTAACGATATTATGATATACTCTAAACCTGAAGAAGAGCATGCTGAGCATTTGAGGACTGTGTTGCAAGTGTTGAAAGAGAAGAAGTTGTATGTGAAACTGTCGAAGTGTGAGTCCTGATTGAAGGAAGTGAGTTTCCTTGGCCATGTGATATCTAGTGGTGGGATGTTGCTTGTGAGGCAAGCTTTGTTGAATTGAAGAAGAGGTTGACGACCGCTCTGGTGTTGATCTTGCCTAATCCGAGTGAATCTTTTCAACGACTTTTGCGAGCATGAGTAAGAAGGGAAAACTTAGCTTGGTTCTTAAGATTTTCAAGTCTTGGAGTCCTTAGAACTGCGCCTTTGGAGTCTTTAGCACTTGGTCTTCAGAACCTTCGTTCACTTAGAACGTTGTCTTCATATCTTCAGAGGCTTCTGATGGTATTAAGTTGAAGCATGAGTAGAGACTTTAGTTGGGTCTTCAGAACCTTTATCTAGAGAGCGTAAGTCTTCAGCATCTGAACTTCGTTCGTTAGAACCTCTGTCTTCAGATCTTCAGAACTTGTTCTCTTTCCATATTATATCAGAGTCTTACAATCTTCAGATTCTCCTGACGCAATTACTGCTATTTAGCATATCAAGTGTAGCGCGTAGGCGAAATATTCTCTTTTAACAACATATCCACGCCATTTAACGGAAGCAGAACCTGTTTGTTAGATTCTCACAAGTAACAAACATTAGACTCACAAAATTATTCATACAAACATACTTGTTTGTTATCATCAAAACTCAGAGGCAATATTGCAGAACCAAATCTTGTTCTCACAATCTCCCCCTTTTTGATGATGACAAAACTTTGTATTTTGATGACACAATTTTGTATGTAACACAAGGGTAATCGAAATAAGAAGGTCAAGAAATACTTATCCTTCACATGAGATACTCCCCCTGAATCTCAGACTGGGTGAAGATTAAATATCCTGACTTGTGAATTTTTCGGGATGGTCTCCCCCTGATTCCAATAGGTCAGATACTGAAATCTTCATAGTCTTGATTCAATTTTAAACTTGATCCTTCAAAGTTTGACATGAACTCGGGTCTTCATCTTAGAACCTTGTTTTTATCAAAACTCAAGGACTTGAATTATCGAAGCCATCAAAGTTCTGAATTGCATTTTGATTTCTTTATGATGTTTAATCAGATATGAGTTCCTAAAAAGATGGACAAAGAAAAACATCTAACAGAAATAACAATTTACTGGTTAGAATGTAAACAACTTGTTTTTCAGAGATTGACTATAAGAACCAAAATGTCACATTCATTACTTCTCCCCCTTTTTGTCATTATCAAAAAGTTTTGTAATCAAAGGGTGAAAAACTAAATCCTAAATTCATAGAGCCTAAAGAAACAACTAAAACTTAGGTGCCTCCAGAGGACATCTTGTCCAGAATCTTTTGAAGCAATCTCTGAACATTTTCATTGACAACCTTTTGTTCTACAAAATTTTCCCTAAAAATCTGTTGTTCTCCTCTGATTTCTTTAATTGGGTTTTCCAAACGCACTACATCAGGTTCAGATGAGGAAACAACTAAGGTGTCTTGCTTAGCTTTTTCTGTAGCTTCAGCTGCTTGTGTTAGTCTGGCTTCCTCTTCTGCAAGAAGTCTCGCTTCTTCAGCAGCTTTTTCTTCAGCTTCTTTCTGCTTCACAGCCAAAAGCTTAAATTCCTTTATCCGCTCTTTAGCTTCTGCTATTTCCTTTGCCAACTGAACTCCAACAACTTTAGTGGCATCTGAGAAGCTTGTAATTCTTGCAAAATCAGAATCTAACCATTTCTGAAAGGTTTTCTAGGAATTCTCAAGCTCCAGAGGCTTGACACTTGTGCTTACTTCTGCTCTTAATTTTGCAACTTTCTTTAACGCCTAGTTCCGAAACTGACCAATGCAGTGTTCAAGGGTTGTTGGAAAGGGTATGTCATAGATGACCAAGGCAAGGTCTGGCTCAGCAGAGTTAGTTTCAGACGGTGCTGGTTGAGGTGAAACAATCTCAGTATGAACAGGTTTAGACGTTTGTTGATCAGAGAGTGACTCAAAAATATCTGAGACTGTGAAAGGTTCAGATGTGACAATTTCTAGAGGATTAGAGATGGTTTCTTCAGATCCTGGTTCAATGTTAAGGGCAAGAGAATCAGAGAGTAGGTTCGGAGAACCCTGTTCATTTGGTTGAATGAGTGAAGAGGTTATTGTCGCGGTGTAGGTAGGAATGACTTCAGATGAAATTGGTGTATTGATTGATGGAATGGGAGACGGTTGAATAGTGGTAGCTGGAGGAGGAATCGAAAAATATGGTGGTTTAAACTTTACTTGTGGATTGGAGGTAGGAATGAAGGTAGTTTGAAATGATGATGATGCAGTAACAGTCTTAGTAACATCCATTGAAATAGAGGAATTGATAGCAGACTTACTAGATTTCTCAAAAATAAGAGACTGCAGAGTAGAAGTCTTGGAAGATCAGACTTGTCATCCTTCTTCTTTTTCTTAAGCTCAGAATCTTCTTCAGTATGCTTCCTCTTGCTTCTGGTAACATATTTAGGTTTTGGAGCGACATCTTCAATTCTAAAGTTGGACATGTCATGTCCTTCTTCTCTCATCATAGTAACAAATGAAGCAACCATTTGTATATTATCTCCTCTGTGATAGTAGGGATATTCCACTACTGGAAGTCTGTACTTGATCACAGTGTCATAAGAGATAGATAAAGGTTTCACTTCAACATTCGTGATCATTTTCATATGCTTAAGGTTCATCGCATTGAAGGTCTCTCATATGCTTGGAGTCAGGTATTCTATATATCTGGCTTCTTTAACTAGATAAGTCACTAAGCCACTTTCAACAAAGATATCAGAGAACAGTCTTCCGAAAGGAATGTAATTTACAATCTTCTTTTCTGGCGAAGCTGTTGTTCTTGTCTTGCGCACCATATCCCTTAGATAGTAGAACATAATAGATGGTAGACACATTTTCTCATTTTTGTGCAAATAGTACAGCATGTACTTTTGATTTGCATTGAATAAGTCTGCAGTACTCTTTGAAGGTCTTGGATTGATACACCCAAGAATAATCTTGTGCCAGATTCTCAGATTATCACGCAATTCTTTGCTTTTATATTCTATTTTCCCAGATTGATACTTTGTAAAAATTTATTTGTTGATGACAGAGTCAGGTTTGTCGTTCTTTCCATAAACTCGTTTGCCTTCCAAGAACTTCATTCCTAACAGATCTGAGATTGACCTCTCAGTGATAACAATCTTCTGTTCCATAACAAAAGAGACTCCAGAAGTCTTTTACTAGTGTTTCATAGGTAGGACCTCTAAGTCTGTCAAAATAACTTTTCCAACCTTGAGTGTTTAGTTGATCATGAAGGTTAAACCCATTATCACGAAGATTGTTAAAGTCGACATCTAGTTCTTTGAGAACAGTTATATCGTCTGCATGAACAATACAAGTAACTAAGGGATTTCTTTGTGTTACATGGTTTTCATCAATCTTAGGAAGTGACGATGAAGTTGAAGCGATCGTTGTGGTGGTTACAGAAGTTGTAGAAGGCACAACAGATGAAGATGGTAACTCTTGGAAGGGATTCAGTGACGCTTCCATTTGTTCGGCGAAGCGAATGATTTCTTGTTGAATGTTGTTCATCATGATGATGGTTAAGATTGATGAAGATGAACATGAAGAAGGTGAATGAGTGTTTGAGAGAGAGAGAGAGAGAGAGAGAGAGAGAGAGAGAGAAGCGATTTAGGGTTTTAGGGTTTCTAACGTATGGAGGTGGAAACAAAGCAGTGTGAGTGGGTATTTAAAATGTTTTTGAAAATAAAAGGTTAAACACAATACTAGAGATTAATTAATGAATGTGATTATGATTTAAGTCAATTCCAGGAAAAATTACTGTTTAGTGTGTACATTAAGTAGATGTAATGATTTTGGTATAATCGAAATTACACGTATCGATCATTTTCTAATTAAGTGACACGTTTTAATGTTCTCAGAACCTGGACAACCCAAAATTTTCATCAGATCAGAGACACTTCTGACCGGAGTAGCTTCTGATGGCAGAGATTAAACAGATACTTACTCTGACTAAACACATCTGATTCTGACGCACTCTTATTCTGAACAATAATCCATTTTCAGATGATTCAAGATAATTTGAAATCTATCTTCAGCTAAGGGTTTCGTAAAAATGTCAGCCCATTGATGGTCTGTATCAATAAATTTTAAGCACAAAATTCCCTTCTGAACATAGTCTCTGATAAAATGATGTTTTATTTCTCTGTGTTTAGCCCTAGAATGTAAGATAGGGTTCTTACTTAAACAGATAGCAGCAGTATTATCACAGAAGATAGGAATGTTACTCTCGTGTATCTGATAATCTTCTAGCTGATTCTTCATCCAGAGCATCTGCGTACTGCATAAGGAAGCAAATATGTACTCTGCTTCTGCTGTTAAGAGAGCAATTGTTGATTGTCTCTTGCTTGACCATAAGATCAGATGTTTCCCTAGAAACTGATAGTTTCCAGATGTACTTTTTCTTTCCAATCTGTCTCCAACATAGTCTGCATCACAGTAACCAGAAAGAGTGTACTCTGATGCTTTCTCATACATCAAGCCAAGGTTAGCAGTTCCTTTCAGATACCTTAGAATTCTTTTAACAGCAGTTAAATGAGATTCTCTAGGATCTGATTGAAATCTAGCACACAGATGAACGCTAAATAAAATATCAGATCTAGAAGCAGTTAAATATAGAAGAGAACCTATTATACCACGATACATCTTCTGACAAACTTTACCACTTACTTCTTCTTTATCCATGACGCATGTTGGATGCATTAGAGTCTTTGCTATTTTACAATCTATCATGTTGAATTTCTTTAGAAGTTCTTTAGTGTACTTACTTTGATGAATATAAGTAGCCTCTGGTTTCTGATCAATTTGAATTCCCAGGAAGAACTTCAACTCACCCATCAGACTCATTTCGAACTCTGCTTGCATTAACTTTGAAAACTCTTCGCATAGAGAGGGATTAGCAGAACCAAAAATAATATCATCAACATAAATTTGAACTATAAGAATATCATTTTTGTACGATTTACAAAAGAGAGTGGTTTCAGCTTTTTCTCTGGTGAAGTTATTTTCTAAAAGAAAATTGCTCAATCTGTCATACCAAGCTCTGGGAGCTTGTTTCATACCATAGAGAGATTTTTTGAGTTTAAAAACAAAGTCTAACTTCTCTGAGTTTTCAAAACCAGGAGGTTGCTTGACATAAACTTCTTCTGAAATATAACCATTCAAAAATGCACTCTTAACATCCATCTGGTATAGGGTGATGTTGTGATTTACTAAAAATGAAATTAGCAAGCGTATGGCTCCTAGTCTGAATACCCGTTTAGTTCCAATTATATGGACACCTTTAGGCTTTGGAACAAGATCCCATACATCATTCTTTGAAAACTGGTTAAGTTCTTCTTCCATTGCCAAAACCCAGTCTTTGTCCATAAGAGCTTCATCAACTGTCGTTGGCTCAATTAAAGACACCAATCCCAGATGTGTTTCTTCAGAACGTTTGAAAGCTGATCTGGTTCTGATGGGAGCGTATTTGTTACCCATAATTAGTTCTTCAGGGTGTGAAGTTGAGATTCTCCTCTTCTTTTGTTGTGGAGTATCGGACGATACATCAATAATGTCGAAAGTAGGAACTTCTTGAGCTTTAACTTATTCTGCCTTTTCTTTAGGTTCTGAAAAGCTGATTTCCAAATCTGCAAACTTTTCAACTAGCTTTGACTTTTCAGGGTCAAGCTTATCATCGAATCTGACATTAATTGATTTTTCCACAATTCGTGATTATGTGTTATAAACTCTGTAGCCTTTTGAGTGTTCAGAGTATCCTAATAACAGACACTTCTGTGCTTTGGGATCAAACTTGCCAAGATTCTTTTTATTTTTAACATAAAACAAATACATCCAAAAGGATGAAAATAAGAAATGTTGGGAATTTTATTCTTCCAAGACTCATAAGGAGTTTTACTCAAAATAGGTCTTATAGAGATTCTATTTTGAATATAACATGATGTGTCTGCCCAGAAGTGTTTAGCCATGTCAGTTTCTTGGATCATGGTGCGAGCCATTTCTTGTAAAGTCATGTTCTTTCTTTCAACAACTCCATTTTGTTGTGGAGTTCTGGGACAGGAAAAATCATGAGATATTCCATGCGAATCAAAAAGTTTTTCAAATTCTTTGTTTTCAAATTCTCCACCATGATCACTTCTGACTTTGATGATTTTGCAATTCTTTTTGTTTTACACTTTTGTGCAGAAGGAAGCAAACACAGAATGTGACTCATCCTTGTGTTTTAAGAATTTTACCCATGTCCAACGACTGTAATCATCAACGATGACTAGTCCATATTTCTTACCATTGATAGATGCAGTTTTCACTGGTCCAAATAGATCAATGTGAAGACGTTCTAATGGTCTAGAGGTAGAAACAATATTTTTTGCTTTAAAAGAAGTTTTTGAAAACTTGCCTTTCTGACATGCTTCACAAAGAGCATCTGAAGAGTACTTCAGATTTGGTAACCCTCTGACAAGTCCTAGCTTGTTCATCTGAGAGATTCTTCTCAACCTAACATGGCCAAGGCGTCTATGCCAGACCCATTGCTCTTCATTGACAGACAAAAGACACATTACATTCTGATGTTTTAAATCTGATAATTTAATTTTGTAATTATTGTTCTTCCTCTTGCCATTGAACAGGACAGATCCATATTTTTTACTAACAGCCTTACAAGACGTTTGATTGAAAATAACATCATAACCATTGTCACTAAGTTGGCTAAATGACAATAGATTATGCATTAGATCTTCAACTAAAAGAAAATTATTAATAGAAGAAAGTTTACCATTACCAACAGTTCCGGAGCCAATGATTCTTCCCTTCTGGTTTCCTCCGAAACCAAAGACACCTCCAAGCTTAAGTTCCAAATCTTGGAACATATGCCTTTCTCCCGTCATGTGTCGCGAGCATCCACTGTCCAGGTACCATGACCGGTGTTTCAGTGGCGCCATTAAGGATATTTACAACATAAATTATCTTATTCTTAGGTACCCATTTTGTGGGTCCTTTCTCATTAGTCTTTCCAGAGGTTCTGTCTCCTTTGGATTTCCGTGCAGTAGAATAATGGTGTGGAATTTGTGCATAATATTTAAGCTTAGAAGTTTTCTTCCGTGTCTGTGTTTGTGGTGCAACAAACTTAGAACCTTCTGGTTCTGGACATTTCAGTTTAGTGTCAGCAAGCACAAAATGTTTAGACATAGGTATTAGCTTGATACTTTTGGTCTCATCATATGATTGTGACGGTCTCGAATATCGCAGACCTCTGCTTCCATTTCTGCTAACTCTATAATCATTGAAGCCATTTTGCTTCTATATATGCTTTTAGCAAAGAAGTGCTGAAAAGCTCTATCATATCTGACCACTTCATTAGTGTCAGTTATGTTAGAAGTGATTTCTTCTTCTAACTTAGAGACTTTACTTTTTAAAGCAGCATTTGAATTTTCTAAGAAGAATAATTTTTCGTTTAATCCAGAAATAGTTTTCTTGCTCTTAGTAAGGTCTTCTGAAGGAACCACAAAAGTCTTTTTCAGAGTTTTGTGTTTTCTTAGAAGAAGTTGATACCTTTCCATGAGTTCATATAATCCTATTTCAAGTTCATGACGAGATAAGGAAGAAAGTACCTCTCTATCGTCATTAGAGTCTGATAGTTCTTCTTCTGATAGGACTTCGTTCGTGCTGGTCTTAGCTATGAATGCCACATTGGCATGTTCTCCGTCAGAATCTTCTTCTGACTCTGAATCATCCCAAGTTGCCATAAGACCCTTTTTAGCTTTTCTAGGTCTTCAATCTTTCTTGAACTTTGGACAATCATTTTTGATATGTCCAGGCTCCTTGCATTTAAAGCATGTAACTTCTCTTCCATAAGCTTTCTTTTGACCATGTGTAGACTCAGATCTTCTTCTTGGTCCTCTGAACTTATTCTTTCTGTATTTCCACAGTTGGCTTATCTTCCTTGATATGAGAGATAGTTCATCTTCGTCTGATTCTTCTTCAGATTCTTCTGATTCTTCCTCTGCTTGATAAGCCTTTTTCTTCTCAAACTTAGCCTTTAGAGCAATAGATTTGCCTTTCTTCTGAGGTTCATCTTCTTGAAGTTCTATTTCATGACTCCTTAAAGAACTAATTAGTTCCTCAAGACTTATGTTGTTCAAATCCTTTGCTAATTTCAAAGCAGTTACCATTGGTCTCCATTTGACAGACAGATTTCTGATAATCTTCTTGACATGATCAACAGTAGAGTAACCTTTGTCCAAAACTCTGAGTCCTGCAACAAGCATCTGTAATCTTGAAAACATAGTTTCCACAGATTCATCGTCTTCCATTCTGAAGACTTCATATTTATGGATTAGAGTAAGAGCCTTTGTCTCCTTGACTTGAGTGTTGCCTTCATGAGTCATTCGGAGAGAGTCAAAAATAGACTTTACAGTTTCTTTGTTTGTAATCTTTTCATATTCCGTATATGAAATTGCATTTAACAAAATCGTTCTTGCTCAATGATGATTCTTGTAGATCTTCTTTTGAGCATTTGTCAATGCGCTTCTAACAATCTTTTTGCCTTTAAAATCTATTGGGTAACTGTAGCCATCAACTACCAGATCCCATAGATCTAAGTCAAAAGCCAAAAAGTAACTTTCAATTCTATCTTTCCAATAGTCAAAATTTTCCCCATCAAAGATAGGAGGTTTTGCACTATATGAATCTCTTTCATTAGCCGCAACATTTGGTTCAGGTGCAGCCATTGTTTTTCACACTTGGATTGGTACTGAACACTGTTAAGTGCTTGATAAAAATTCAACCTTTTTATCACCTCAGAACCGGAGCTCTGATGCCAATTGAAGGTGTGAAAAACACAAGAAAGGGGGGTTTGAATTGGTTTTTCAAAATAAAATCGTTTCTTTATATTAATCCCCTTTAACAACTCTTTCACTTATGATTAATAATCTTAATGATGCTAGAAAGAGATAACACAATATGTTTATACTAGTTCACTTGAGAAATCCTCAAGTTAATCTAGTCCACCCGCCAAGGTGATTTTGCCTCTCTCAATCGAGGTCTTAATCCACTAATCAATTAGATTAATACAATGCACAAGCCAAACTGTTGGTGACTAACAACAACCTCTAAAACTCTCAAGTTCTAGACTTCTCAAGAAATCCAAGCTCACCGGTCATTCTCAAGGAACAACTTCTAAGATAACATGTCTTAGACTTCTCAAGAAATCCAACCCTACAGGTCTTTCTTAAGGAATACAAACCTAAGTTTGAATAAGTTTCATTTACAGAATAGTGCTTCTTATATAAGCTGAAATGTAAACAACTTTAGATCTAAATGACTTAAGAAAGATATTAGTAAGAGAGTATTTTTGCAGTGAGCTTTCGTATATCTTTCTTCAAGTCTTCATGTCTTTATATAGCCGTGTAAAATATGACCGTTGAAAAGTAATCATAGCTATTTAGACTGATTGTGGCTTGATAGAGACATGGGGACAACTAATACTTTTGTGTCCTGTCTTGTCAAGATATCTTCGTTTATACTATTTGCACTGTTTCCAAGATATCTTCGTTTGTTCTGTTGTACAGCTGTACTTCGTTGCTTAGTCTTCTTGTCTTCTTAACTTCAGCGGCTTTTATGAGCATGAGTAAGAATGGAAAACTTAGCTTAGTTCTTAAGATTTTCAAGTCTTGGAGTCCTCGGAACTGCGCCTTTGGAGTCTTCAACTCTTGGTCTTCAGAACCTTCGTTCACTTAGAACGTTGTCTTCATATCTTCAGAGGCTTCTGATGGTATTAAGTTGAAGCATAAGTAGAGACTTTAGTTGGGTCTTCAGAACCTTTATCTAGAGAGCGTAAGTCTTCAGCATCTGAACTTCGTTCGTCAGAACCTCTGTCTTCAGATCTTCAGAACTTGTTCTCTTTCCATATTATATCAGAGTCTTGCATTCTTCAGATTCTCCTGACGGAATTACTGCTATTTAGCAGATCAAGTGTAGCGTGTAGGCGAAATATTCTTTTTTAATAACATATCCACGCCATTTAACGGAAGCATAACCTATTTATTAGATTCTCACAAGTAACAAACATTAGACTCACAAAATTGTTCATACAAACATACTTGTTTGTTATCATCAAAACTCAGAGGCAATATTGCAGAACCAAATCTTGTTCTCACAGTATTGTGATGCGCCGAGGATGGGTCTATATGGAGTATTGATGCAAAATGGAAAATTTGTTGCTTATACTTCGAGACATTTGAGAGTTCATGGAAGGAATTATCCTACGCATGACTTAGAGTTGGCCGCTGTGGTGATTGTGTTGAAGATTTGGAGACTTATCTTTTTGGCTCTAAATTTAAAGTGTTCAGTGATCATAAGAATTTGAAGCACTTGTTCGATCAGAAAGAATTGAATATGAGGCAGAGAAGGTGGTTGGAATTATTGAAGGATTATGACTTTGATTTGAGTTAGCATCCGGGCAAAGCAAATGTAGTGGCCGACACATTGAGCAGAAAATTATTGCATATGTTGAGGCTTATAGTGAGAGAATTGGAATTAATCGAACAATTTCTAGATTTGAGTTTGGTGTGTGAAAAGACTCCTGACAGTGTGAAGTTTGGAATGTTGAAGCTAACAAGTGGTATTTTGGAGGAAATCAGAGCGGGTCAGCAAGTGGATTTGAAGTTGTTGACCAATTGATATTAATTAACCAAGGTAACAATGGTGAATTCCGGATTGATGAGAATGGTGTGATAAGGTTTCGAGATAGAGTGTGTGTTCCAGATGTTCTAGAAATCGAGAAAAGTATTCTATAAAAAAGGATATTGTTGAGTTCGTCTATGCTTGTTTGACTTGTCAGAAGTCGAAGATCGAACATCAGAAGTCGTTGGGTATGATGCAACTATTAAATATTCTAGAATGGAAATGGGATATTATTTCGATGGATTTTGTGTCGGGATTGCCGAAGACTGAGAAAGGAAATGATTTTATTTGGGTGATTGTAGATAGATTAACTAAAACGACTCATTTCTTACCGATGAAGATTAATCATTCTATGCAGAAGCTAGTTGAGATGTATATTCAGGAAATTGTGAAGTTGCATGGGATACCATCGAGTATTGTGTCAGATAGAGACCCGAGATTTACGTCGAGGTTTTGGAAGAGTTTGCAAGATGCTTTGGGTACTAAATTGAGGTTGAGTTCTACCTATCATCCGCAGACGGATGGACAAACATAGAGGACTATCCAGTCTTTAGAGGATTTGCTAAGAGCTTGTGTGTTGGATCAAGGTGGATCGTGGGATAGTCATTTGCCGTTGATCGAGTTTACCTACTAGAAAAGTTTTCATGCTAGTATTGGGATGGCGTTGTATGAAGCTTTGTGTGGAAGGAGGTGTAGGACTCTATTGTGTTGGTATGAATCAGACAAGAGTGTTGTACTCGGACCTGAAATTGTGTAAGAGACGACTGAAAAGATTAAGATGATTCAAGAAGGAGGAAAGTTGGACTTGAGATGTGAAGATCAGATGAGGAAGTCGTATCCGACTCTATTTCCTTGAGGTAATTTTCGAGGGCGAAAATTCTTTTAAGTGGGGGAGAATTGTAACAACCCAAATTCGTGAGATTATTTATTTAAATTATTAAATATAATATTCATGATTTTTGGTGAATTTTAGTGGTTTGGGCTATGTGTGGAATTTTGTGGAGTTTTGGTTATTTATTTAAATAATAGTATATAATATGGAATATATTAGTATTATTATTAATTTAAATAATATTAAATGAATTAAGGGTAAGATGGACTTTTGAGGAGGATTAGTGAGGGTAAATTGGGAAAAGCCCAATTTAGAGGCCCAAAGGTTAGGTTTAACAAAAAGGAAATTTGAGAGGAATAGGGTTCAATTTTGTTAGACCGTGAAAAAAAGAGAAAAGGCCAGAGCTCTGAGGAAAAAAGGAAAAGGATAGGATTCGAGAAGGTTTCCAAGAACTCGAGAGAGAAAGGCTTGGAATCGACAATCTAAGGTATAAGGAGTATTACCTTTCATTGTTTTCAATATAGGGATACGATGTATTTAAAGTGGATTTTGAGGTTTATGTGATTTTGTGGGTTTATGAGTAAATTAAGGAATTATGAATATTTTTGTGGGTTGGTGATGAATATGAAGGGTTGAATTGAATTGGAATAATAGTAGGCCTTCGGTATTAATCTTTCTGTTGATGTTATTTGATGTTGTAAGGAAACGGATTGTGAGGTTTATGATGATATTGGGGTATTTTGAGGGTTTATGTGATTTTGAGGCTTAGGATAGTGTAATGAATTGGCCTAATAGTCGTAGGCTTTTGTGCCCTTGATGTTATGATAGTGTATAATGGGTAATAACATATTTAGGATAAAATCCCTAATTTCCACAGTGGTTGTTATATGATGATTATATGATGAATTTGTGTGCTTTATATGTGTATTCTTTTTCTTTTGAGGATTGAACTTATATCCATCAATTTCAAAGGTTTTAGGCATAATCTTAAAATAATGATTAGATGGTTTAATTGTGTTAAAATTGTAAATTTACTTGAGATAATTATAGTATTAGATGAGTTGTAATTTTCTGAGGGTTTGGGTTTTTACGGAATTGAAATTGGAGGCCCGGAAGGCCTCCAACGATGAAAAATGCAGAAAATTCTGCATGTTGTCCGTCACATTTGTTCATGTTTTCGGTCAAAATCGTTTTGGTCATAACTTTTGATCCGTAAGTCCGTTTTGATCCCCGTTTGAAGCATCGGAAAGCTAATGAATAGATCTATAACATAGTATAGATAAGATAACTGGTTGCCCAATATTTTTATATTGAATATGTTTTTAAAGTCAATTGTGTATATGTTCTATTAATGGATTGTTGTGCTGTTTGCTGCCGGTTGTGAAATTATTTGTGGATAATTTATCGAATATTTGTGTGTGTATTTTGATGTATGTTTGCCATGAGGTATATTGATGATTATGAGATGTTTATACACGATGTTTGATGATTAAATGATGATATGAATTACCATGAGTATATTGATAATTATGAGACGTTTATACATGATGTTTGATGATTAGATGATGATATGAATTACCACGAGTATGTTGATGATTATGAGATATTTATACATGATGTTTGATGATTAAATGATGATTAAATGAGATATTTATATTGATGATTGTGTGATGATGATACATGACTATTTTGATGTGAATGATCATGAGTTATATTGATGATTGTGAGATGATGATACATGACTATTTTAAAGAATTACCATGAGCTATATTGATGATTATGAGATGATGATTCATTATGTTTTGATGATTAAATGATGATATGGATTAACATGAGATTTTGATGAATGATGATGCACGCAATGACTTTTGTTGATGATGATGATATTGACGTTGTGCATCATGCATTCATAGCATTATAGGACTTCAGTCCAGTGAGTTAGACTTCAGTCTATTGATGATTATAGGACTTCGGTCCATTGAGTTAGGCTTCGGTCTATTGTGGCTTCAATCCCATTGTGTGGATGTGAGGTATTTTGATGTGCTCCAGTTCTTGTGTAGAATCGTTCCTATTGATGGGGATCTTTGGAGGGTGATGGCCTAGTGTCCATCGACTTTGATGAATTGGTACCACATGCATGAACCTTGTTGTGCATTGCATTTATGTGGCATCTTGATGTGATTTATGATGTTGTGACTTTTGATGCTTTTTTATGACAATGATGATGTTGTATATGATAATGACGCCATTTTATGCATATCCTATTTTTATATTGATTATAATGAATTGTGATTACTCACCCTGCCTGTTTGAATGTTGCTTCCAGGTGGGTAACATACAGATGATCAGGCTTAGTTGTGGATGCCTTCGAGGACCTTTTGGAGTTTTTAGTGCTTTTGGTCGATGTAGAGGGTCTTGCTCTGATAGTGTAACATCGGGTTAGGTCGTTGAGTCGGAACATATTATATTGACATTTTGTTAGTATTTGATTATTATAGTTTTTATTTTAAAACCTTTTGATTTTGGATTATTGTGGTTATGGTGGTTCCGCTGCTAATTTTGATGGCTTTTGAATATTTTGAGGAAAACCTGTGTTTATGGAGCAAATGTTTTATTTTGAGTTTATTGAGAAAATGTGTACCCTTCTGAGGTGATTTTTACTCTGATAATTTGTATATTTTGTCGTGTATATTTGTGGGGTAGAAAATGGTGTTACATGGGGTATTCAAAAGATTGTCATTTGTGACCACTTGATCTATCACCTCTATACTGTGACTAGTGCCAACATCATCCATGTACTTCATGGTATTTCACACATCAATCTTTAATTCTTCATCGTAGAATTTCAGAGTCATAGTTTCTTCCTCTATATCTATCATACATCTACCTGTCTCTAAAAAGGGCCTCCCTAGAATAAGAGGAATCTCTTCTTCCTCCGGCATTTCAAGAATAACGAAGTCTACCAGGAACACAAACTTCTCAATTTTCACAAGAACATCTTCGACTACCCCATAAGGCCTCTTCACTGAATGATCCGTAAAATAGAGTGTCATCCTAGTATCTTGCACTTTTCCTTTCCCCAATTTCTTGTAGATGGATAAGGGCATGAGACTCACACTTGCCCCTAAGTCAATCAGAGCCTTTTTAAATGATCTATCCCCAATTGTGCAAGGAATGGTGACTGAGCCTCGATCTTTCTTCTTCACCAGAATCTTCATACCCTACAAAATTGCACTATAAGTTTCGGTTAGAATAATCGGATCAGTGTCAACGGTCCGCTTCTTTGAGATGATGTCCTTCATGAATTTTGCATAGGTAGGCATTTGCTCAAGCGCCTCCAAGAATGGGATGTTGATTTCAAGCTTTTTGAACATCTCTAAGAATTTTTCAAAGTTTTTCTCCTGCTGCCCCTTCTTTTTGTTTCTTGTTGGAAAAGGGAGCTTGATTACCAGTTTTGGTTCAATGATTTTTGGTTAAACCACCAGTTCAGTTCTCACAACGTCTTCATTCACAACTTCATTCTCTTTGATTTTTAAGTCTACTTCAAGCAGTTGGTCATCATTTTCAGGATTGCTCTCAGGCGCTTCATGAGATTTACCGCTCCTAGTGGTCACCGCACTAACATTATTGTGATCTCTTGGATTCGTCACAGTTGCACCAGGAAGAGCACCTTATGCTTGAGAACTTGCTATTTGTTGTGCTATCTGGCTCATCTGTACTTCAAGATTTTTTATGGAAGCACCTGTGTTTCTTAGATTACTTCTTGTCTCTTCTTGAAATTGGGAACTTTGAGCAACCATCTTTTCAATGGAAATTTCCCAATCCACTTTTCTCGGTACATGTTGCTGAGATTGTTGATATTGTTGCTGATATGGTTGCTACTGTTGGGGTCAGTATTTTTGTTGCTGTGGTTGGTTCTGATATTGAGTGGGTCCTTGCTTCTGAACATTCCCCTGCTGATCCTTCCAGGAAAAATTTGGGTGATTCTTCTAACCCGGATTGTACGTATTAGAATAGGGATTGTTCTGCTTCAAAAAATTAATCTCTTCTATCTGTTGTGCAGTAGCAACATAGTGCATGGCGAAGTGAGGTCCCCTACAATTTCACAATTTACCGCTTGAACCAGTTGAACCTGTGCCACAGTCTGAGTACAAAGATTCATCTTCTTAAGTCTTCTCTCTACCTCAGCTGCAATCTGGTCTTCCATCTTTACCACTTGCTCAGTGAGCTTCAAATCAATCATCCTTTCTGGTTGGCTCACACTGCGATCATACAACTCCAAATGCTCGTTTGCGGCTATGGCTTCAATGATCTTTTTAATACCAGTCGCTGTTCTAAACTTAGATGAGCCACCGGCAGCTGTATCAATTAGTTGCTTAGTCTTCAACTGGAGGCCATTGACAAAGTTTTGCATATGTTCGGTTGCATCCATGTTATGAGTAGGACATGCAACCAACAACCTCTTAAATCTCTTATATGCATCTCCAAGTGACTCTCCATCCTCCTGCTTAAAATTTACTAGATCATACCTCTTTCAAATGTACATAGAGGCGGGAAAGTACTCATTAAAAAATGTTGTCTCCATCTCTTGCCAAGTGGTGATACTCCCGGCAGGTAAGGAATAAAACCACTCTTATGCATCATCTGACAAGGTAAAAGGGAACATGACCAGCCTTTTGGCTTCTTCAGAATGTCCCTCAATTTTTAGTGACATGCTCATAGTTAGAAACCTTTGGAGGTGCTTATTGGAATCTTCATTAATTTTTCCAGAGAAAGGTCTCCTCTCGAGCTGTCAGATGGTTGACGGGTGCAACTGAAAGTGGTCAACATTAACCGGTTGATTTATGATGGTCAACCGGCCTGTTGGAGCATTTGCTCTTACATAATCCCTCATAAGTCTCTCTGCTGGAGGTGGATCTTCAGCCATGATAACTGTTTCTGGCTCTGTATTTGTGCCTGAATCAGCATGCTCGGAATGAACCGAAACTTCTTCTTCTTTTTCTTGTTCTGAAATTACCGTTCCCAAAACAGACGCTACCAGTCTTTCTCGCTTGGCTTGATGGCGTCTAGCGTGCAACAATCTTTCGGGTTCTGCATCAAAATAAAATTCCTTCGAGGGCTTGCCTCGCATACACAGGTTAGGCAAGTATTAGCAATATATAAAAAAAATACAAAAATGACAGAAGAATAAAATTTTGGTTGCAGAGCAACAAAATTTCAATTGAATTAACAAAAGCTTATAATTTGGCAGTCTCCGGCAACGACACCAAAAACTTGATCGTTAAAATAGTAAGTGTACTATTTTTACGATATATTAATAATAGGGGTTATCCCCAGAATCGATCTCGAGGACTGCGCGTTATTGTAAGTGCATATGCTAATTCAATTAAACAAAAGTTTCCTTGGGGTTTGATTGTTGAGAAATTATAACTAATAATAATAAAGTAAACATAATTATAAAATTTACTTAAGACATATATGAAAAGGCATGCTAGAGGAAAGTGTATGAGTTGCACTGCAAAAACCCTCAATCCTTATTCTAAGAGACATGACTCAAAACAAACCTTACCGATTCTTAAGATTATTTTTCCCTAATTCCTTAGCAGAAAAACCTTTGAGATTCAGTCTCTACCCTAATTCCTTAGCAGTCTAGAAAGAATCACAAGTATTATATTTTGTCAAGAATATACCAGTTATTACAGAGTATCCCCATTCCTAGGCAATATCTATTGTAATATTATTATGCAAAAGCTTCAGGTTGGTTGGTCCGACCTAAACCCTAACTGTAAAACAATTTCAATTTGTCCGATCGAAAAAGAAATAAAAACATTGCATAACAAAAGATTAAGGAAAAAGCAATATCTCATAGAACAATGAAAATCAGAGTCATTACAAATGCAATTCAGGGACACCCCTAGCATTGGGGGGTTTAGCCGCTCATAGTACTAAAAGAAATTACAACATAAGAGATAGACATTACAAGAATAACGGATGAATTCGTTCTTCAATCGCGATGGGTCATGAAAAATCTTCCTTTCCCTGATCACTTGATAGCATCCAAACTTTATCGTAAAATCTTTCATAATTTCAAAAGTCCTTCTCCCTTTCTCAAAAATAATCCTAAATAGCCATAATTCACTTAACAGCGACATGAAATACCCAGAGTGCCCTTTGGAGTACCCCAAACCTAAAAATAAGAAAAATAAGAAAATGTCTCGCTCAGGCCAACACGGGTCGTGTCAGACAACACGACAGGCCGTGTTGGCTTTCTGTCCTGACAACACAGAAATTTCTTCAGCCAGACTTGCTGACACGGGCCGTGTCACACAATCCTTTGCTTCTATGCCTCTTCCTGACACGGTCCGTGTCAGGTGACACGGGTGGCCGTGTCAGGACCACTGTAACTACAAAAGCTCCTATCTGAAACTCCATAACTCCCGTTTCGCATGCACAAGATCCTTGGGCTTTTTACCTGAATCTGAGAACAAAGAACACTACCACAAACAAGCATAAAATGCAACAAAATAACATAAACTACTAAGAGTAACCATGCTAGAAAGAAAATGGAAAAGTAGAATTAATTTGAAAAGTAATGAAAATACAAAACAAAGTGTTACCGATTTCGCGGTTTCGTACCGAATAACAGACGCAAAACAAGTAGAAATGGTGTCTGATCACCAAGGACTTAATCCAATATAATCAACTGATTACAATCTGCACTAGCTACCGCTGGTGACTAACAACCACAAAGACTAATTGTCTAAGTATTCTTAACGATTCTGACCTAACTGGTCCCTTAAGGAATTACAAACAACAGTTTGTGAAAGATAAATGTGTACAATGAAATGCTTCTACTCAAGCAAATATAAACACAATGAATATCTTAAAAAGATTTAAAGAAAATTTGCACACTGTATGAATTTTTCGTTGTTGTGTTCTTGCGTTGTTGTGTTGTAGTTCTTCATAATTTTCTTCAAGTTATCAAGTTCTTATATAGCCAGTAAAAGATCCGTTGGAGGGCAGATTAGGAATATCTTTGAGTGAGCTGGCGACTTGAAAGAATTTCGTTACGTAGGGATGAAAACCGTACACAAAAGTTGTCCTTTTCACCGCAAAATCAGGGTAGTGGAATGGAACGTTTTGATATATACTTGTAGCGTGTGATTTTTGTCGGTGACACGACCACCTTATCGCCATTGGTTGGAATTGGGTGCTACTTTCTGATTTCTTATTTATCCTATGAAGCTGGAAAGAAAAGGGAAGCTATAAAAAACTAACCTTGCACGCAAATGTTTTCTTTAACAAATGCTCAGAGATTGGGAGTTCGGGGTCAGGTTATACAATGGGGAGTTGTCAATTACCCATCCTATATATGGTTATCCATAGATTGTTTGGCATTTTATTCTATTATTCTACTTACTGGTGTTTGTCTGTCATAAATAGGAAAGTTTCTTCTTTGGGAATATGGAGAGAGAGTATTTTTTGTTGTTTTTCGTGTTTTTCGATATTTTTGGTAAGGTACTGGACCTAAGGTTTTTGATTAGTGTGCTCGCTAATATTTCGCAATCTTATGCCTACGTATTCCCGTAATGATAACAGGGAAATCAGAGCAATCGTAGTTCCTCCTATTCTATGGGAGGAAAAAGATGTTTGGTGTCTTGTTCAAAGCCCAATATTGAAGCTAAAGGTTGAGTATTTGTGTCTTGTTCAAAGCCCAAGATTAAAGCTAAAAGGTTTGACTGAGAGAGAATTTGTCATCTCTAAAGGGAGATATCTCATCTGTTTATCACAGTTGTTTGGGTGACTGATTATAAAGGAGAATTACTTTAACTGGAGTGTATGGAATCCAGTAATGCCATAATTTCCTTTATGAGGGATTTGTCTTGAAGGAGAAAACTTTAACCCAGTGTAGACCAATGCTATTTTTCCTTAGGAGTTTTTCATACTAAGAGAGGGACATTGGCTTGGATGTAAATAATCCAGAGGCTTGCCACTTACAACAATTAGATGAGAAAGGAAGTTTTACCAGGATAAAGAGGGACTACAGCTTGGATTTTTGAGTCAACAAGTGTGTCACTTACAACAGTTATCTGGGATTAGGGTTTGTTTGATTTGTCTGTTTTGGTGTGTGATGTACAGAGAAATGTCTTCCTACAGAGAGATTTTGATTTCCTCTGAGGGGCTGTTGATTTTTGTGTGCCTTGATCAAAGCCCAAGGTTGAAGCTAGAAGATTGATTTTATTTTAGGGAGATCATTATACAAAGCCTAAGAGGAGGCTGAAAAAGACTGACTCAACAAGAGAGTGTTTTATCTGTCTTGTACAGAGTCCAAGATTGAGGCTGAAAGAGAATTGACTCTTTTGGGAAACATTTTTGTCTGTCTTGTACAAAGCCCAAGATTGAGGCTAAAAGTTATGAATCCACTGGGGAATATTTTATCTGTCTTATACAAAGCCCAAGATTGAGGCTAAAAGTTATGACTCCACTGAGGAGAACACTTAATGTGTGTCTTGTACAAAGCCCAAGATTTGAGGCTAAAAGTTAATTTGACTAACTCAGCTGGAGAATATTTGTATATGTCTTATACAAAGCCCAAGATTTGAGGCTAAAACTGCTGATGAATGATCATTATACAAAGCCTAAGAGGAGGCTGGTTGGGGAAATTCTTATATGAAGCCTAAGAGGAGGCTAACTTCTGGTGAGGATTATTGATATCCAGAGACAGGTCCAAATTGGGGAATCAACTCTTGCTGAGAATTACAAAATAGTTGAAATATCAGAAGCCTTAAGGTTCTAACTTTCTGAGGGTTTATTGACAGTAAATTGACCCTAGATAGGGAATTTAAACTGAAGGTATAAATATTGAGTTTTGACCTTTGGAGGTTCTTTACTCTGCTGGTGATTGATGAAATGATTAAGATTATTTCATGTTCCTTTTAGGAAACTTGAGGGTTTCTTTGAGATCCATGAGAAGATGAGACTCTCCAAGTCTACTGGTATGAAAGGGTTTATCTTTGTATGATGCCCAAGAGGAGGCTGATGTTTTAAGGGATGAGAATCAACCCTACAATGGTTTGATGTTCAGACTCTTTGAAAGACTGCTCTAACAAAAGATGACTAGGTTCTGTCCTATACCTGCAGGAGGTTATTGGGTCCTTGTACTAAGCCCAAGAGGAGGCTGATAACTTCTAAGAAGCCTGTGGGTCCTTGTACAAAGCCCAAAAGGAGGCTGAGGATGCTTTTAGGAAGCCTGAGGGTCCAAACTTAAGAAAAGTTCAAGAAAGGTTTCACCGGGAATAATCTTTTCTTTAGTGAACAGTTCTAGGGTTTGAAGAAATTCAAGAGAGGTTTCACCGGGAATTAATCCTCTATGGGGAAATGAATTTCCTGACAAATTTCTAATAGTGACAGTCTTAAGAAAAGTTTCACAGGGAATAATGTCTTTCTCTGTTCCATTTTGTATAAGCCCAAGAGGAGGCAAGAGTGTATATGGAATTTCCAATGGGGAACTAGTTTTGAATATGTTGAAAGAGTGACCACTAGTTTAATCTAATCCTAGACCTAACTGTCGGGGAAAACTCTAAGCAGATATACAAACACACACACACATATATATATATATATATATATATGCTTGTATATCTGCTTAGAGTTTTCCCCGACAGTTAGGTCTAGGATTAGATTAAACCAGTGGTCGCTCTTTCAACATATTTATATATACAGATGAGATATATATGAGCAAGTATGTAAAAGAAAGCTGGTAAAAACTTATAGGTGAGCAAGCTTCCAATGTTACAGCTGTATGGTTAGTTATTCAAGAAATTGAAGAAAGTTTTGATAACAATTATGAATTTGAATCTAAATCAAAAGGAAAGTTGTTGTAAAAAAAGGTTTGGGGCTTATACTCGAGAGGCCCAGATGAATTCTTCTTAAAAAGGCGACGACCGCATCGTAGTTTTGAAAACAACAGAGGGACTTATACAATGACTAAGGCCCAAATTATTGTATTTACAAAGAGGTTGGATCTTACACTCTATTAGAGGTCCAAGAGTTTATTCTTAAATAAGAGATGGGGCTTACAACTCAAGGAGAGGCCCAGATGAAAAACAGTGATCGTACCGTTGTTCTAAAAATTTTGTCGGGACCTATACAATGACTGAGACCCAAATTATTTATGTACAAAAAGTGGGTTGGGTCTTACACTCTATTAGAGGCCCAAAAATGTTGAGAAATGAATAAAGATGGGACTTACAACACAAGGGTTGAAAAGGCGACGATCGCGTCGCGGTTTTAGAAAACACAGTGGGACTTATACGTTGACTGAGGCCCATAATTTTATTTACATGACAAGGGGTGGGCCTTACACTCTATTAGAGGCCCAAGAGTGTTTTTAAAAATTTAAAATCAAGAGGAAACCCTATTTTTAAATCAAAATATCATTTTTCAAAGAAAATTTAAATAATAAATGACATAAAATATCAAATATATTCAAAAATAAGTTGGAAGCTTTGAAAAATATTTTTAAAAACCAAGTTTAATCACATAAAAGCTTGAAACTTAATTGGTTTTGAAAAGTCAAGATGAGAATCTCATTTAAAAAATGTTTAAAACAAAATAAAATGAAATTAACTTCAAAAATCAAACTATATTAAATAAATAATATAAATGTGATTTTTTTTTGCAAAATAAAATATTTAAACATTTTTGTGAATTAAAAAAAAAAGAACCAACCAAAAATGATAAAAATTGAGAGAGAAATTAATTTAATCAATTAATAAAAATATAAAAATATTAAAAAATTCAAAATTTTAAAAAAGGGCGCCAGCGGTCATCTTCAACCTCGCGCGCATCCTGTTTCTGCAGCTTTGTATTTTCTCACTTTTCTCCTTGATTACTCAATGGTTTTGCATAATTCAAGTATCAATCTTGTTCGTTTTTGAACAAGGATCACAACCATGTAGATTAATTGCATTTATATTAAGTATGGAGTGAGAAATTAGAGGATAACCTTAAGAACCCTAATTTCAGCATGAACACAATAAAATTCCATACACGATTGATTCATGGTAATTTATTGAGGGTTATTACTCTACATACATGCAGAAACAAGATGGTAACCCAAAAACTCATTTATGATGCATGGATTATAGAGTTTGAAGGGTTCAGGCTTACCTCTTGCAGCTAGTGATCGAGCTTGATGACAGAGGTGTTACAGATATGTTGTAAAGACCTGGACAACTTCAATATACCCTATAGAGTGTGTTGGAAAGCCTATACGTGTTTGGAGATGCCTGGATCACCTCGTGGTACCTCAACTGCAACCTTGCTAAAGAGCTTGAGTAACTGACTGATGACTTTGTGATTCAGGGGTTCCAGATGAAGAATGAGTGTTTAAACATCTTATATATGATATATTGGATGTGTTTAGATCATAAGCTATGGTGGATTTGCTCCCTAACTCAAAATTCGATAGTGACTTGCAAAATAAGGCAATTCTGCATAATGAGAGAGATTTTGAGGAAAGCAAGTGTTGTTGTGCTTTGGTGTACTCAAACTGACCCCACAAATGATGTCTATTTATAGTGGAGCAAGTTTGTTTTGCAAGGAATAGTGAATGGCAACTGGTACAACTCATTGTTTAATGGTGTCTGTTCTGGACTGGGCCAACACCTGCCCTACTGTCGGGCTGGCCCAAGCCCAATGATCAGCGAAGGCCCAACGAGTCCAAAGTCACCTCTGTGTCGGGCACCTACCGGTACCCTGGGACGTCGGACACCCGGGGTAAAAGACTGTCGAGCAGAGGCATATAGCCCATGGACGCACCTCTCCTCGACACCCACGTGCTCCTCCCTACGAGGACACGTTCTCTTGTAACTTCCCACTCCCGAAGGAATCAGTCTGCCCTACTTCTAGAGATTTAGAGACCGTTACACCAGGGCGAAGACCACATGCTGGTCTTCACTACGCCACGTAAGCCCTGACAGTTACTTGGATTGGGCCTTGCAATCCAGCCCAGTGCAAGTAACCGTTGGCCTCGCGCTAGGGGCTCTCTATAAATACTCTCTCACTTGAGAGGGTCAGGTTACTTCACATTCTAAACTCACATCTTTGTATTTGCTTTTCTCTGACCTTACCTGACTTGAGCGTCGGAGTACCTTGCAGGTACACCCCCCCCGCCGTATCATCATCACCGCAGCTGAAGTCCATACGACGTTGCTGGCCACTGTCTAACTGTCTGATCCAGGTACGATCAGTGGTGTCAAAAAGGAATCTTTTGTCTTCACTAGCCATTGACTTGAGTCAATGGAGCAGACCTATGGTCTTCTGATTCTTGAGTTCATCTTGACTTAATCAGTTGGATTTGTCTTAGTCCATGCCACCTTGATGCATCCATTGAATGCTCCATGCCAAATTTGAAGTTCTGGATTTTGCATCATTGAATCTCACATGCCAATATAATGATTTCTGACTTGCAAGGCTTGTGACTCAGAGATATTTTGTTTTGATCTGATCCTCAATGTTTCTAGAAGAATTACAAGACTTGAAATTGCACAATTTCATCAATTCGAGCCAAAGACCTATAATCTGCCTTGGGAAGAAATCAGTTATTGATGCAATGTTCCAAGGGTTGTAACTCTCTACTCAAATTGAATTTGGAGATGATCTGGTACTTGTTGGAAAGCTCTCATGACATACTTTAACTTTGATGTCCACCAATGGACCTGGTTCAGCTTGGATCAAGGTGAAAAATGTCCTTAAAGTTTGAAAAAAGTGAAGCAGATTCTGACCAAAATTTCTCTAAGTGTTTGAAAAAGTGGTCATTTCCAATTTTTATGATTTTGATCAATCCATAACTTGAAATTCATGAGGATTAGGAATCTCTTGTAGTTGAAACTTTTAAAGTATGTAAGATGAAATTTCATTTGAGCTTTGAATGGGAGAAAACGACCTTATGGTTTGGGAGTTATGACCTTGCAAAGTTGGTACAAAATCACTTTTGTTCCATAACTTAGAAAAATTTTACTTCTCATGGTTGCCCCTTTTGCAAGAAATCTCACTTTTCTTGATTTTCCTTGATGAATGATGATCAAAACCATACATTATCAATGTTTTTGACTTAGGGGAACCATATTTGTGAAAAATTCCAAAAAGTCAAACTTGATTTTAGGCACAGTTGACTTTTTGTCAGATGAATTCCAAACTGTGTGATCCTCTATGCAATCAAGTTCTTGAATTAATTAAAACCTAATAGATGGATTCCATAGGTGTTTTAGGGTGTCTTGAATTATGTCCCAAGGTTTGAGAGCATACATTGGTCAAAAGTCAAAGGTACAGTTGACTTTTTTCTTTAAAACCCTAATTGTGATTCTGATGTAATTGAAACTTGTGAATCAATCTTCTTGGATTAATTCATTGTTGTAAATGGATCAATGTGGTGTATTTGAGGCCCTCAAATCATGTCTTGAGGTCTTGGCTCATGTCTTGCCTCAAAAGTCAACTTAGGGGTGAATTAGGTAAAGAAACCCTAATTCTTGATTTTTGATGAATGCTCCCCCTGAGGTTGTTTTGACTTGATGATTGGGTCCATGAGGTCCCTTTGAGTATCTTGGACCATGTTTTGAGGTATTGGCTCATACCCAGATGCAAATTTTCATCTGGAGGCCTTGGTCGACCAAAACCTTAATTTGGTGACACTGGCGATCTTGAGGCTTGATCCACTTGGAATGTTGCATCCTTGTGCATAATTCTTGATGTGGGAGACCTCTTGATCCTTTATGGGTATTTGAGAGGTTAGACCAGTTGAAAATCATGTCATTTCTTGATTGATCCTTTGTCTAAGTGCTCTGGGAGGGTTCAAAACCCTAATTCTTGATTGTAGTGGATGCTCAATAATCCTCGAGGAGATTGATGAGGCATGATGGTACATCTATATTGTGGTGATGATTCTCACAATGATGGGAAATTTTGGTGGTCAAAATTTGGGGTATGACAATACTATGTACTATTTCCCTCATAAACTTTTGATCTTATCTTATGTGCATCAGAGGCTTCTGGATAGAGATGTTTGAAGCGTGAGTAGAAGAGTTAATCACTGGGTCTTCAGAGTCTTCAGAACTTGTTCAACATAACCTTGTCTTCTGAGTTTTTAGCACTTAGTCTTCATAAGAGAACAACTTCAGAAGTTAGAAAGCCTTCAGAAGTAAATCTTCAAAGTCACGCTCAGAGGCAGAATCCAAGAGAGCATTGCAGCAACAACATATTGTCTTCTTAGAATCTTTATGAATGTGAGTAGGTACAGAAGCAGACTTGCTTCTTTGGCGCATAAACGACTTTTGTCATACCAGAATGACGTTGCATATGGTCTCTATCAGAGTCAGAACCTGTTTGTTAAAACTTCAGAATAACAAACCGTTAGAGTACCAAAATTAGTTTCACACAAATACTACTTTGTTATTATCAAAACTTAGAGATAACCAGCAGAACCAAATCTTGTTCTAACATATTCTATATACAAGTATTCTTAACACTATATATTTACAAATATTAACAAGATTGATCATTGACTACATTGACACGACTCAAACCTTTATATGATTTCTTAGATGTAAGAAACAAGACTTAAAGGTAAGATAGTGTGAAACACCTGAGTCTATATACTTTACTATTATATTTTTCATATAATACCAAATAATAAACTAATGACAAACAACAAAGATTCTTGATTTCTTGCATACGAGAATATAAAGTTTTCTCAAAGTGAATTTTAGTTTACTCTTTTCTTTTACAATAATGATAATATAAAGTATATACAAACAACAAAAGTAATGTTTAAAAAAAATGAACGTTCATATTTCAATTGATATTAATGACAAAATAAAATAATTTTTTTCATCCTATTTAATAAAAATTAAAAAAAAAATGAACGCTCATATTTCAATTGATATCAACGAAAAAATCAAATATATTTTTACATCCTCATTAATAAAAATTAAAACAATAAATTAAAAGAATAATTAAGCTAATATGTTAACTAACATTTTTAACCCTTATTCATCAAATAACTAAAGTTTGATAAAATAGACATAAATCTTATAAAGATATTAAAAATTTTATTTGATAATAATTACAAGTAAAATTTTAATTTTATTTAACACTAAAAGTTTATATATATATATATATATATATATATATATATATATATATATATATATATATATATATATATATATATATATATATATATATATATATATATATATATATATATCTTTAATGACTTAATATTAACTATTTAAATTAAAAATAAATATTAAAATATTTGATAATCAATGCTACTCTTAATTTACAATTTATTTTTAAATAAAATATATTTTTATATGAATTTAATTGATATGCTCCGATAATGTAAAGATTTTTTACATTATCGATTAATCACAACCTCGAATTTATTTGAAATATTTGACTTTTATTTTAATCATTTAATAAATAATACAGTTTTACACTAACCATATATAATAATTAATCTCTTTTTATATAGGGTATAATGGTGATATACGAAAAGTGTAAAAAAAATTTATACTTTCATCTAATAAAAATATAATATTCTCCCATGTCATATAATTAATTTAAAATTTTCGATCCAACTTGGTGTATGTATTGTTATTACTCCCTCAGTTCCTTTTTAAGTGTCACTTTTTCATTTTTCACACATACCAAAAAAGTTAATCAATATTGTTACTTTTCATACAATCATTTTTCTTTTACCTATAATACCCCTAATTATTTATTACATTCATTTTACTTTTTCTTTTTCTATAATAATTATTTAGGGATAATTTTGTCAAAGCTACATTTAATACTATCTTGAATTTTACAAATGACACTTAAAAAGAAACAAAAAATTATTCCAAAAGTGACACTTATAAAGGAACGGAGGGAGTAATTGACATGTAAAAAAAATTTACATATTTTTTTCTAATTCATAACCTTATATCAATTATAATTCATTGTAAAATAAATTTAATAATTATATTTTTTCAAAACAAATTCAATAATTACACCAACCCAAACAAATAAATTAATTTACACCCGAGTCTTCATCTAGTTTCTCCCATTCTATCAATTTCATAGCTTTTGGAGATACCACGCGACACTGCAAATCTCAGAACTCGGAACCGTTCTCCTTTGTTAATCGTTTAATCGTGAAATGAGGTTCGTTTCTTACTCCAATTTTCTCATTTCCTTTCACCCACTCTCTTCGTTTAGGGTTTTCTCTCACTCTCTACATCAATTCATTCCCAATAATTTTAATGTCGATGATGCCGTTTTCTCATTCCATCGCATGCTAAATGTGCGCCCTACTCCATCCGTCGTTGAATTTAACAAGATTTTAGGTTTCCTTGTTAAGACTAAGAATCATTACGCCACTGCCATTTCCCTTTTTCACCAATTGGAATTGAACCAAATTAAACCAAGTATTGTTACTTTAAACACCCTCATCAATTGCTATTCCCACACTGCTCAAATGGGGTGTGCTTTTTCTGTATTGGCTAAGATTCTCAAAATTGGTTATCAGCCTGATGCCATAACTTTGACTACTCTTATCAAAGGTTTGTGTCTTAACCGTAAGGTTCATGAAGCTCTGCACTTTCATGACCATGTGGTTGCACATGGATTTCGGCTGGACCAAATTACTTATGGTACGTTAATCAACGGGTTGTGTAAAATGGGGGAAACAAAAGCCACCATGAAAGTGTTGAGACAAATTGATGGGAAGTTGGTCAAGGTGGATGTGGTAACGCACAGCATGATAATTGATAGTTTGTGTAAAGATAAATTAGTAACGGAGGCCTATGAATTATATTCTGAAATGATTGTAAAGAAAATTTCTCCAGATGTTATCACTTTCAATGCTCTTATATATGGATTTTGTATTGTTGGTCAATTGAATGAAGCATTTGGGTTGTTCCATGAAATGGTATCAAAAGACATCAATTCAGATGAATATACTTTTAATATATTGATTGATGCTCTTTGTAAGGAAGGAAATGTGAAAGAAGCTAAGAAAATGTTAGCCGTGATGATGAAAGAAGGTGTAACACCTAATGTTGTTACATACAATTCATTAATGGATGGGTATTTCCTAGTTAATGAAGTGAACAAGGCTATAAATATATTTTGTACTCTCACTCGAAGGGGTGTGGCTCTTGATGTTCATTCTTATAGTATAATGATCAATGGATTATCTAAGAGTAAAATGGTGGATAAGGCCATCAATCTCTTCAAAGAAATGGGTAGCAACAATATTATTCCTAATTTGACTACTTACAATGCCCTTATTGATGGTTTGTGCAAATCAAGGAGAATCTCCTGTGCTTGGGAACTTGTTCTTGAAATGCACGATAATGGTCGACTTGCCGATATATTCACTTACAATCCTATAATACACGCTCTATGCAAAAACCATCATGTTGACAAAGCTATTGCATTAGTCAAGAAAATTAAAGACCGGGGCATTCAACCAGATATGTGCACTTACAATATAGTTCTAGATGGACTATGCAAAGGAAAAAAACTTAAGAACGCCCGAGATGTTTTTAAGGATCTTTTGAATAAGGGTTATAGTCTAAATGTCCAAACGTATACTACTATGATCAATGGACTTTGTTTAGAGGGCTTGTTTGATGAAGCAGAGGCCTTGTTGTCCAAAATGGAATACAATGGTATCATTCCTAATGCTATAACTTACGAAATTATTATCCGTGCTCTTTTTCATAAAGATGAGAATGAAAAGGCGGAGAAACTTCTTCGTAAAATGATTACTAGAGGTCTTCTTGAAGAGTAACTCTAGGTAAGATAATTTCTCACTATTTAATTGGTTATATTGATGGCAACTAAGTAATCATTTTGATCTAATTATTTACTTTGTCGATAGTTATGTACACAAAAGAAGGTGGACTGCTCAATTCTCTCACTGTCACTTTAATTTTAATCAAAAGTCATGTGTTGTTGTTATGTTCATTTTGATATTTTAATGGCGTCCATAGTTGATTCTTATTTGTTGTGACATATTTATCCTTTATCTGTGCAATGTACTTCGATCATCTGCATTTAATTTTAATGATGTTTTCTTTCATTGCGCATTTTTAGTGAGTCGGATATCAAACCAATTTGAGAAGGGATTTGAATGTTTATGCTCCTGTATATGATTTTTTGAGTTTTGAGATGTAGCAATAATTCTATAGAAGTCCTGTATCTTAGCTAAATGGGTTATTCACAAATCTACATATTACAAGAGGAAAACAAAGAAACGATCGAAACTTTGAAATTTATACACTGTAAATTATATAATTATATAGCCACCAATTGTAAGAATAATCACTGTAATTGTTGTTTGCATTAACTTCCCTTTGGAGAGGTCCATTTGTGGATCAAATTCTTCAATTATTTTTGTCTGCAAATCCAAGAGTTCTAGTTGGTTGTAGATGACTGTGTCAATATCTAAAGTGTCTTTGTATATTAATATAATGAATTTGAATCTATCTTTTACCTTAAGAGCAAAAAAGCACTTTAAATCTATTTTGTACCTTTATGATAGATTCGCTAATAAAAGTTCTTTGCAACATACTCAAATTTCAAAATTGTTTCTGCACTTCTTTCAGGCTCGTTACAGCCTGAATGATCTAAATCATTATTTATTTTCTCGTGATGGAGAAAAAATCACTTTTGCTTCACTTCGCTCCAGATTTTGGTGAGACCCTTATTTCACTAGCATCAAAGTGATCTTCATCTTCCAAATCATATCCAAAATTATCATAAATGTCTATTATATTATCTGGCCCTACAGATTCCTTTGTACTCAATTGGACTGCTGCTATGTGGAAAATCAAACAAACGACCAACATTATTCAAGGATATTTGAACTGCAGGATCAGTTGAATGATCATCAGTATTTAGTTTTGATTGATTAGTATGTACTAATGATGAGGCTGTTGGATTTGTAATTATGGCTTCTTTGAATTTTGCATTATATGTGCGATGTGAGAGCTTTTGTCAATGAAGATTCAGAGACACAAGCTTATCAGAAATGATATACTCTTTGTTTTCTATTATTTATTTGTTTCTTCCATTAACTCCGTCACATTCCATGAAATTGTGAAATCTGTATTTTACTTTAGAATATTTTCTTTCCCTAAATATAAACAATGTGTAAAATATCTGGTTAAAGTCAATTTCCCTTCTTTTTTCGAATTGACACATTGAATTTGATTAATTCAGCTTATGCATGATGCACTAAATATGCAGGGTCTGAAGCTAGTTTTAGACCACATCAAGTGACCAATATTGCAGCTTTGTTAAATAGCAGTTATAATGGTCCTATAGCGTAGCAGAATTCGAACAATCGCTTCTGTTCTGTGATATTATTTAGTATGAAGTGCTGTCAAATAGTGACTAAGTCGCTGCTATACTATTGTAGCATAGCAGAGTTTGAATAAACCGTTATTTCCTGGATCGGTGAAAAAGAAATACTGATAATGAAAAAAATGGCCCGACTTACCTATGATGTTATATATTTACTCTGAGAAATGCGGTAAGATGTACTTTGCATCCAAATAATACAATAATAATTATTCTGATTTATAAAAAAATATGCTTGCGTCTCCGACATATGATGAAACCTTTTGTTTGTTGTGTTTCCTGATTCATATCTTGCTCTAATGCGTGACACTACTGCATTACAAGATTATACAGATAATGGAGTACTTTCTTTCCTGTTCTGTGTTGCTCAATGGTTCGAGAGAACAGCATCTTCCAAGGTTTGAAGACATCACTTCCATCTTTTTCTATTTGACACTAAGCTTTATTTTCTTACTTTAGCAATCCTTTTTTACTTGCTACAATTGAGAGCAGACATTATTAACATATTAGCTCTAATGCAGGAATGAAACTGGAAGATTCAATATGCAGACTCAGAACTAGGCATGGCAACATAACCCATACCCGCGGATACCCACCCGAACCCACCCCGAAGTTGTCGGGGAAAACCCGCTTTGACTGGGTTTGGGTTTGGGTTTTTCCCGATTATAAAATATGGGGACGGGGCGGGTAATGGGGACACTAGTACCCACCCCGAACCCGCCCCTGAACTCGCCCCGTTTATTTCCTTATGTACATAATTATTTATTTTTGATAATTTAGAATATTAAATATGTGGTCAATATTTTGATATTTTGATTTTGTATTTATTATTTAAAATATTTGAAATGTATATATGGAGTATTTTTAGATTGTTTTATTTTATTATTTGTAATGTAACTTGATTTTGGAAAAAATAAACATTTCTATTAAAAAAATTGATCTACTAAATAGATGGTGGCGGAGCGGGGTACCCGAACCCGTTTGGGACGGGTTTGAGTTTTAATTCCCCATCCCCGTTTGGGTTTGGGGTGGGGAACGGGGATTGTTTGGGGATTCGGTTTTGGGTTTGGGGGATGTTAAAACCGTCCCCGACCCGTCCCAGACCCGTCCCATTGCCATGCCTACTCAGAACCAAGAATATGAATGAATGGAGATACTCAGAGACTTTTGTGCTATAAACTGTTTCACACAGTTTATTTAGGCTGTAAATGGTTGGATAGAATGAAAGAGGGGGTTGGTTAATAGAACATGTTTCATTACCTAATTCTTAGGCCGAGAACACAAGTGAACTAATATGTCTCTAAGTCATTTTTAGGGAGGCTGAGCCAAGAGCTGTAAGGGTGTTATGTCTCTGAAATGATTTTTAAGAACAGTTTTGAAAAAATAATTTAACTATTGCATAAATGATTTTAACATATGCTCGAATGTGAGATTATTATGTAAACATAATAGAGTTTAGGGATCTTTGGCATACATTGGGACTGGAGAGGACCATGAAATGTCGCGGAGCAGTCTCAAATGCTATGGAACATTTCGCCTTCTGATAAAGTATCTGAGAAGTTGGTTATCTCTGGATGAATGCAACATCTGAAGCAAAAGTAATATTTGGAGAACTTAAAGGGTGTGCCACAAGGATGAAGTGGATGCAAGTTTTCAAAGAAAAATGTAAGTGCTCTCTTTTATAGCTTCAAAGTTAGCTTCAGTCTATCAATACTTTGAATTACGTAGTATTCTGTTAATATTTATATTTTTCTAATGAAAAATGAGTTGGCTAGATCTTTTACTCTCACTTTAAGCACAACTAGTTCAGAAAGATCTGAAATGAAATAAAGTAGTTCTGAAAACATTGCATTGCATTACAACTATTACATAATCGAACAAATCATGCTGATGATGGTGATACTTTGACATGAAATATTATTACACATACACCATAATATTGCCCTGCATGGAGAAGTCCTAAACTAGTAGGGTATTTGGATTCATTCGCCCTGTTTCGAACTCGATGGGGATGATTAGGGGTGGCAAAATGGATGGATTTGATGGATATGGATTGGATTGTTAATGGATGGATAAAAACAATCTATTAGTCCATTAACAATCCACTAAAATTTTCATAAAATTATCCAATCCAATCCATCCGTTAAGAATAAAATCCATCCAATCCATCCATTAACATATTTTTAATGGATGAATATCCATCCATCCAATTTTTTTTTTATTTAAAAAAAAACCGTTTTTTTTTTTGGAAAAAAAATCGGTTTTTTTTTTCGAAAAAAAAGCCAGTTTTTTATTTCGGAAAAAAAGTCGGTTTTTTTTTTTCGAAAAAAAATCAGTTTTTTTCGGGAAAAAAATCGATTTTTTTTTTGGGGAAAAAATGTCGTTTTTTTTTTCGAAAAAAAAGTCGGTTTTTTTTCGGAAAAAAAAAATCGTTTTTTTTTTAAAAATCGGGGTTTTTTGAAAAAAATCGTTTTTTTTTTTTCAAAAAAAAGTCATTTTTTTTTTTCGGAAAAAAAAGTCGATTTTTTTTCGAAAAAAAAAATCGATTTTTTTTTAAAAAGTCGGTTTTTTTTTCGGAAAAAAAAGTCGTCTTTTTTTTTTGGGAAAAAATCGAATTTTTTTGAAAAAAAATCCATTTTAAATTATTTTTAAAAAAATAAATCTAACAGAGATAAAAATAATCCATTGGATCCTCAAAATATGTTGGATAGATTGAACCAATCCATGTATATAAATGGATGGATTTAATCCAATCCATTAACTTACATTTTATGTGGTGGATGGATTGGATGGATTTTTTGGTGGATGGATTGGATGGATTTTGCCTTAATGGATCCAATTGCCACCTCTAGGGATGATGATCTCGTGGTTCGAATCTCTGTGCAATGTTCAATAAATCTCTTTTTTTGTGGTTCTAAATTGATAAGGAACCAGACTGTGAAGAACTTGAATTGCCATCATGATTTCAATATATGAAAAGTGAAATATAAGATTTTTCAAATTAATCAAAGATTAACAAAAAAAAAAAAAAACAGAAAATTATGAAGTAAACTATTGTACATTATTGTTATCAACTGACCTCTATAATTAAGTCTGCATTGTTACTTTAAATTGTGTCATTGATTGTGTGAGTTAGGGATGGCATCCATATGATAAATAAAAGTTTCTTCCTCCTAACAATCTCAGCAAATGAATTGAAGAGTTTATATCTAATAAAACTGTTGCTTTCTGGTTCTCTATATCTAATGGCATCCATATTGAAGAGTTCAGAGAATTAGAATCATCATGTGAACCTGCTTACAATCGCTAAGAAACAAACAAAATAAAGAAAACAATGGATTGTCAGGAGCAACTGAAACCTGGGAAGATCATGCAACCACATCTGCCATCAAATAGTTACAGAAAATCTTATGTTGTTCTATCATGCCTTCTTAGTGGTCTGCATGAGTAAAAACAGACACTTAAAACTGTTCTCAAATCAAACTGACACCAAACAAGCGAAAAAAATTAAAGTACGATAGGAATGAAATAAACTTACTTTGAGCATGTATCTTTTCTGAAGTTTCAATGCTTCATCCTTTTTTGCATCAAGACTTGAGGTTATGTCGCCCAAGATCTGGAGAGATAGTTTCACGTGAGATACATGCAGGAACGCATGAAAGAACTTGACATCTACGCATACATCTATAGTAGGGGTGGAAAGAACGAGAGAGGACCCTGACAACGTCATCCACACCCTTGGCTTCAGTTAAAATTCGCTTATTTTTGGTATCGAGAACACTAGCAACAAGAAAAACAGCCAGTGCACTATTTTCCTGTGTGAGTTAGGGATCTTTGACATACATTGGGACTAGAGAGGATCATGAAATGCAGTGGAGCAGCATCAAATGCTATGGAACATTTCGCCTTCTGATAAAGTATCTGAGAGGTTGGTTATGTCTGGATGGAATGCAGCTTCTGAAGCAAATGTCATGTCTGAAGAACTTAAAGGAAAATGTAAGAGCTCTCTTTTACAGCTTAGCTTCAGTTTATGAGTACTTTGAGTTACATAGTATTCTAATGAAAATGAGTTGGTTGTATCCTTTACTCCCACGTTAAGTACAACTAGTTCGGAAAGGTCTGGAACGAAATGATAAAGTTCTGAAAACACTGCATTACAATACAACTATTACATTGTCGAACAAATCATGCTGTTGATGATGCTTTGACATGAAATATTGTTACACTTACTCCATATTAGTCCCGAACTGGTAGGGTATTTGGAGTCATTCACCTTGTTTCGAATTTGGTAGGGGTAATTATCCTGTGTTTTGAATGTATGTGCAGTGTTCATTAAATGTCTTTTTTGTGGTTCTAAAATGACAAGGAACCAATCTTAAGTAGTATTCTGCAAAGAACTTGAATTTCCATCACTTTATATGCTTTAAAATTGTCGTTATTCCGAACCTCTTAATAGTGTCACAGGGCCTAACAAATTTCTTATCTGAATCATACAAGAGCTGCTGAATAAACTGAGAGGTGTAGCTCTAAGTGTGTTCACATCAATGATAGAACTCCTTTAATGGCATAGAAGGTTTAGTATTAACCTTTATTCATTTCAAGGAATAGGAAACAACAAGCTTAGGTTTCACCAGTGTCACCAGCCTTTTTTATAAATAAATGAAGGCAAGAGCAAGTTTGAAACATGCACTAAATTATTGTTTATAAGCAATCATAGAGAGTTTATGGAAGTCTTAATGTGCAACTTCATAGTTATATGAGTACTAAAGTGAATTTTCATTTATCGAAGTAATAATGTGCAACTTCATAGTTTGAGTTTATATATGAATGCGTTTGTTTGTTATCTAAATTCAATGGAATTTTTTCCCACCCTTCTAGTTTCTCAATAGCTTTTCAAAATCGTTAAAAAAAAATTAAAAATACATTGTCAGTAAAATTGATCCAAAATTGTGTGAGATCAAAATTCTGGAAAACTTGAAACAAGGACCAAAATAAATTAAAATGACACTAAAAAACTATTATATTTTGCTACTACGAATCAATGGTCATGTTTACACAATGGCAAAACATATATATGCGGGTAATGTTAGGTCTAGGGAAGAAAGGTTAGACAAGTAATCTATCAACCCATCACATATTTAATGGCCCCAAAGTATAAGGCGTGAATCTACGTGCTTGTAAATATAAAGTCTGCAGCAATTTGTTTGGTTTTTTGATTTTGACAATACTCTTAAGAGAAACAGACAAGAAACAACAACACAATACATTTGGGAATTAAAAATAAATTGGCAACAATTAAACACCAAAAATTGTATTGCATCAAAATCAAATGGCATCAAAATAACATGCAATTTACACATTATTACATTAAATAAGAAACGAATCAACATACAAAAATATTGTGCAATACATTCATTATTTTAAAGGAATCAAGATCCACAATGTGACTAGGAACATCTTTTAGTGTCTTGGTGGATATATTAGAACTTTTTTTCCTGACATCTTAAAGGAATCAACCATTGGAAATCTTGGTGGATATATTAGAACTTTTTTTCCTGACAAATATCTAAGAGTTAAGAATAGGAATCATAAATCTGATCAAATCCTTAAATCAGGAGATGGAAGTGTTTGTGATTTTCAGAAAAAATCTAGGAAAGAAGAAATCCTTGAAAAGGACAACAAGTTAATCAACTATTTAAGGATGAAGAGATAAATTTAAGAACCCTTGAAGGATCATCATAAATTTCATAAAGAAATTATTTTGAAGAAAAAAAAATAATGGAATCAACCCCCATGGTTTCGTTTGAAAAAACAATCCCAGTAGATGAACGATCTTCTAAAGAATCATCGTCTGTCAATGAAGAAGCCTCATCATGCAAAATATTTTAAAATGATGAAGAGGTTTTGGTCAATGGAATCTTTGAAAGACGAAACAATGAAGGAGCTTCATCAAGTAGAGTCCTTGGAGTTTCCTCAAGAGAAAAAAGATGAAGACTCATGCAAGAATTTCTTCAACAACATCCCGAAAAATACATATAAGAAAACACAACCAAACTTGGACCATATGCTAAACATCGCAACCTTTCTGTTATTGAAGCGGGATCTGAATAATACTTTGAATAAATATGATCCTTAAACCAAGGTATAAAACTTCGATTATGCTCCCGTACTATTCAATTTTCATTCCTATTCGGATTTAAACCTCGGAGAACTTCCTTGTGCATTTCAACATACGGCTCAACCTCGTTCTCATTGTGCAGAACATATAAATGCACTTGATCCCGTTCGACCCTTGATACTATCACAACTTTATTTCCAATTAACTTTTTTCCTTCTTTTTTTCGACAATATGAGATTTGGGGAGTCCAATTGATTGAACATTGGACAGATATTCAGAACAAAACTCAATCGCTTCTTCAACAATGTATCGTTCATCAATACAACCCTCGGGTCGACTTCGGTTTTTCACATACCCTTTTAATATTTTCATATAACGTTCAGCAGGGTACATCCATCTCATATAAGCTGGTCCACATAATTGTGTCTCTTTCACAAGATGTACAACTAGATGTACCATTATGTCAAAAAACGAGGGAGGAAAATACATTTCAAGCTCACACAAAGTAATAACTATTTCTTTTTGCAATGTTGGTAAGATCGCATGATTGATCACCTTACTGCAAATTAACTTGAAGAAAGAACACAATTTAGTTATTGCGCTTCTTACTTTTTCTGGCAGAATAGAACGTATACCTATTGGTAGAAAATGTTCCATTATAACATGGCAATCATGCGTCTTTAAACTCTTTAACTTGAGGTCTTTCATAGACACAAGTCTTCTAATATCTGAAGAGTATCCTTCTGGAACTTTAATTTCACTTAGAAACTTGCACAATACTTTTTTCTCCTTTCTAGATAGAGTATAGGCAGCAGGTGGTAGATATGTTCGACTTCCTTTCTTCAAGGGTCCTAATTAAGTTCTTATCCCCATCGCTATCAAGTCCTTTCTTGCTTTAAGGTCATCCTTAGACTTTTCTTGTATATTGAGTAACGTACCAATAACACTGTCAAATACAATTTTTTAATATGCATAACATCGAGAAAATGTCTTACATACAACGACTTCCAATATGGCAATTCAAAAAAAATTGACCTCTTCTTCCACCCACTCTTAACAAGCGTATGTGCAAAAGGCTTGCCAAACTGAATACTCACATCTTTCACCTTTTCAAAAATTTGATCACCTGTCAATATAGGTGGAGCTCTACCTTGTTATGGGGCTCCATTGAAGGCTTTTCTCCACCCAAGGTAATGATGATTAGAATTTAAGAATCTACGATGACCGAGAAAGACATTCTTCTGACCAAACTCTAACGCGTCCAATCTATTTTATCTTCACAAATAGGACACGCACATTGACCTTTTATGTTATACCCTGATAGATTTCCGTATGCTGGAAAATCATTAATTGTGCCAAACAACATCGCCCTCAATTTGAAACTTTCTTTCCTATACCCATCATAAACCTCCACACCGTTCTCCCACAAAGTCTTTAAATCTTCGATTAAGGGTGTCAAGTATACGTCTATGTCATTCCCTGGTTGTTTAGGCCCAAAAATTAACATAGATAACATCATGTACTTACGCTTCATACATAGTCATTGAGGTAGGTTATAAATCATAATAATCACAGGCCATGTGCTATGTGAGATACTTTGAAGACCGTGTGGGTTCATTCCATCAGTAGATAATGTCAAGCGAAGGTTTCTTGATTCTTTTCCAAATTCAGGATAATCATTATCAAGTTTCATCCACTGTGGTGAATCTGCCGGATGTCGAAACTTTCCATCAGTAATTCTTTCATATGCATGCCAAGTCAAGTGTCTTGCATCGATTTCACTACGAAACATGCGTCTAAATCTCGGAATTATAGGAAAATACCATAAGACTTTTGCTGGAGACAACTTTTTCTTATATCGAGATACACCGCATTTAGGACACTTATTTAACGATGCATATTCATTTCGAAACAAAACGCAATCGTTTGGACAGGCATATATCTTATCATAGTTCATGCCAATAGAGCACAACATCTTTTTGACCTCATATGTTCGATTGGGAAGAACATTATCCTCTGGAAGCATATCTTTCATAAGGGCTAATAACTCTGTGAAACTTTTATCCGACCATCCATTGCCCGCCTTTACGTTGTACAACTTTAATAGCGCAGACAATCTTGTGAATTTAGTGCAACCATTATACAACGGTTTCTCTGCATCGCTTACCAACGTCTCAAACATTTTGGGACAATCCTTAAGATCTTCTTCAAGTGCTTCTGCAATCTCTTCGACTTGATCACAATCGTATACATCTGTGCAATTGTCGTTTGAAGCATAGGTCGTATAATCCCCTGATTCAACATTCCCATTACTTTTCTCACCATAGAAACTCCAACATGTATAACTTCGATCAATTCTGTAAGTTCTTGTAATTGGTTGTAATTTTGTTAAAACAATGTGTTGTCATGGTTGATGTTACAACATGAGCTTCTAACATATAGGTATGTTTTAACTAACATTCTGGTTTGTTGTTGAAGAATTAAAGTACTGAAGAGTGATGTCACATGCGATGTCGTAACATCACTATACCAGATCATCAGACTTTAATGTGTTTAGGGCTGCACGTGGTTCTGGTGTGTTTGAGATTTTCTGCTAAAGAGATTCAGAGAATGCAGGCGAAAATCAAGGGAGATATATAGGCGAAAATCAAGGGAGATATATATTTTGTTACAATCTGTTATGAAGATCAGATTGTTACGAATCTAAAGCATAAAGATATGGAGAAGATTCTGATCTAATAAATGAAGATTTATTTGAAGATATGATCAGATTTGTTACAGCTGATATGATATGATTGAAGGCCCAAATTCAGCTGGGATGATATTATAAATAGAGTGCTTGTAACCTAGAATGAGCATGGGTCCAAGATGTAGATCATTAGGGCTTTGTCTAGTGAACCACTCGGGGTGTGAGATGGTCACTATGGTTAACTCAGAAACCTGTAGGTAATGAGTTTTGTATTGTTCTTGGAGGAAGCTTTGAAGCAACTCCAAAGGGCTGTCATGGAAGTGTGTCTTCCAAGGTATATGTAATAGAAAAGTTTAAGGAGTCAAGCTGTTGATGCAGTGACGGTGTAGTTGACTGCTAGACATCATCGAGATGATTGGAAGTGAGATGGAGTCTCTTACCTAGGGAGGACTTAGGTAGAAGGGTCATTGGGTAGTGATTGAATTAGGTAGATTGTCAACTGGTGTGTTGAGTCTGTAATTTGATACTACTAATAGTGGACTTCCTTCTTGGCTTGGTATGCCCCCAGATGTAGGTTGGTTGAACCGAACTGGGTGAACAATTGATTGTGTTCATTTACTGTTTCTATTATTGCCTTGTTCAGCAGATTGCGATGTTGTGACATTGCACAAGACATCACACATCTGTACCAGAATTTCAATTGGTATCAGAGCAGGCATCCTGTCTGTTTCTGGATGAGATCTAGGGAAGATACTTTCTGGTTCGTGAGCAAGGAAGATAGTTGCTGAGTTGTGGACTAGGCCAGTTCATACGGTTGGGTGTAGGATCCCTTGAAGTAAAGGATGGACTATTTATCAGAGCTGCCATTGTGAGAGTGTTGACCCTTGGTGACAAGCAAGGATTTTTGAGCAGCACCTGAAGGTTGTTAAGGAGTCGTTGTATGTTCCGCTGCAGGTAACCCTGGTTGGTTCTCGTATCTCTGGTGGTGAGATTCTAGGAAGGTATTCTCTTGGAAAGACATTAAGGGTTGGTCTCCTCAGCAGGTTGGTCTCTGACGTGGTAGTTGGTGCTAGGCAACTTCAACTGGTTGGTTTGAGAGATCGAAGATTTTTGAGGATTATCTCATACCTTTGTTTTGGGGAAAGAAGTGATCAGAAGGTGAATGGATTGTTTTTAAGGCTTGATGAAGAAAGAAGAGGGTGGAGCCCAAGGCAAAAGAGTATCACTGTCAAATCTTTCATGCGGGAGTGAAGATCTTGATAAGGTATCTCTTAAGCTGAGTTGTGGTGACCTATTCAGGAGGGTCTTTCTGGTTATGTTATCAGTTTCATCAAGAAAGAAGCTAAGCTTGATATGTCAATCCTAATGTCTCGACATCGCGCTACACATCAGCAGTTTAAAGGTGAATGCTGAGTCAAAGACCTGTTAGACTGTAGCTGTTTTGAAGGATCTCTGAAGCTGTGAAGTTGAACAATTTGTGAGATGCTGTTCATATAAAAGGTAGTAAGCTTGAGCTAAACAGTCTGAGGACAATATTATAGGGAAAGTGCATCCTAGAGTTTGTGTTCAATAGCAGTGTAAATCAGCTTGGGGTCAATTGGTGTCTGCATTAGTCGTATGGAGTGAACTCTTCCAGCTTTGAGGCTTAAAGGATTGGAAGTAGCAGAGTGTCTATGGTATGGCTTTAGATGCAGAAGGATGGTAGTTATCACTCTTAAGTTGACAAAGGTCTGAGCCTTGTGCTTATAAGAAGAAGATTTTGGAATAGTGTGGTATGCAAGTTACTGCAGTTTTGTTGGTCTAATCTTGGAAGTTGATCAGATGTTGATATGTTCTCATGTGTCCCCTACATGAGATATGTGTGGATTAATATGGTCGGAGTCTCCAAATCCATTGTAGAAGTGTTTAATGTGATGAAGACTGATGTCAGAACTGATGTTGACACATCATTTCAGCCAAAGAAAGATAGTGATCAGTGATGTGGATTAGCAGAAGAGGGATCAGCTAGGGCCTCAAGTTTCAGACCAGATCAAATGTTGAGTTTTTGTCTGTCTTCAACTAATGACAATATACATTGACGGGAGACTATGTATATGTCTGAGGTACAAGTGCAGGACTGCAGAAGTATTGAGAATTTATTTTTCTCTATGTGGCTGGTTATTTCTCTTTGTGGTGTGAGAATGTATCATCTGGTGGGGTTGATTGGTGACTGTGTGCTTGGAGCATCATCCAAATTATCTGGGATAAGTTTGAATTAGAAGAGGCAGAGTGTTGAGGAATGTTGACAAGCTGATGTGTTTAAGGCTAAAAGATATGAAGACATCATAGTCTTGTGGGTTTCAGCTTGGATCAGTTTATTTCTGATCTAAGTGGTTTGGAGCAGGGTGGTTGCTCTGGTTGTGAAGGTCTAGGATAAGTGGCAGTTATCTCTGGATTTCTACTGACGGCTCTACTAAGGGAAGTGGCATTCTTTGGTATAGCTATGGGGTAGTCTTGGACTACTTATTTTCTGAAGATTCAGATGTGGTAGGTTTGAAGTCTTTGGAGTTTCTAAGCAGGATGGAGGTTGTCTACTCAAACTTGATTATTGAATCAAGCCTATGAGAGCATGGAAATCTGTTTCTGCAAAGGGAGGAGGTTCTTCTGAGTGGCAGAAGGTTGAGCTGAATTCAACAGTTAGATGTTCTGACATCTTGCTCAACATCAGGAGTCTCAGCTGGTGATGTGGCACATCAGCTAATGATAGGATGATCTACAGGAATGATAGGGGGCTTTAAAAAGATCGTTCTCATGGCAGTTTGCAGGAGCTGCAGGAAGGAGAAGATGGTACATGACCATGGCTTAGGGAGTCTAAGTGGGTTTGCTTTTGAGCAAGTGGATCATGTGACTTGAAGATCAAGTTTCCTTGGTAGATACCTTTGTGAGAGTTCTGACAAACGTGAAAAAGGTCAAAATGTGGCATTTGACTGGTTTCATATGAGGATTCGTGAATGAGGTGACCAAACTGTGGCATGTGGTTGATCTCAGAAGTGGAGTCGAGGAATCAAAATAATCAGAGAGTGGCAGCTGGTTATTATTGAGGTTTGTCTTGGAACAAGTTACTCTTGGGCAGAAGGGTGATGGGTTGAAGACTCAAGGAGATTATTCTTCTTGAAGGTGGATGAGAGGTTACTCTCTAGTTCTTTGGATTACTTTGCTAGAGTAAGTCCAGTTGGTGGAGCATATCAAGAATCATGGTGATGATGTTTTGGTGTGTGGCAGGCGTTGGGACATTATTTTGGATATCCTTGGTGAAGGATGATTATGCTCTGGGTCACGAGCTTGGTGCCTACATTATGCCTAAGGAGCGTCTACATAGTCATACGGGAGAATGATGAAGTAGAAGGTCTGCCTTAGATGGAGTATGTAGAGAAGACTGAAGTAGATCAGGATTGATTGCTTGAGAGTCTAAAAAGGGTTATTCACCTATTGTTTCAGTGAAGAAACGCCTGTGAAGGAGATTTAGCCCTTTGGTCAAGTCCTGCTGGAGAGAAGTTGATCAGCCTAGCATATGAAGTGAACTAACCAAGAGGTTCAGCAGATATGTGAAGTAGTGGGCAAATGCATTAGGGTACTTGGTTATGGTTTCTGCTGCAAAGGTGCACATAGTGTGAAGCTTGCAGGGTGTTCAAGCTTGTGGAGAGTTAGCCTAGGTGTGTAGGTGTGTGACCTTGTCTGATATGGTTCAGATGTTGAGAGGAAGTTATTGCTGATGTTTCTGAAGACTGCATGCTGATCAAGAAGACTGGATATAATGTCAGACAACATGTTATGACATGTTGGTGTGGACATGACAATTTTGACCTGATTGAACCAGTAGTGTACATCTACCTCATTGTGTGAGTATGGTGGTTGGATGTTTAAGAGGTTGTCTTTGGAATTGTGTGTACTTGGTTGTCCTATTGTGGCTACAAGGAGGGAGAGATAACCAATGTGTGTTGACTAAGAAGGCTCTAGGATTGAGGGGGAGTGCGCATGTTTGTACAACCGGTTCCTGCCTTTAGGAGGAGTTTAGCCTTGTGAAGTTTTGGATGTGATTGATATTGGTTGTGTCTTGGAATCTACTGTGAAGTCTTGGATTGGTTGTGCTGTGAACCAGCAGACAATGTCTGATGAGATGTCAGAACATGGGATAGGACATGTTTCTCTTGGGCCAAACAAGGAATTATTTTGGACGGTGAGGTGCAACACGTAGATCCGACTCTGCATGGAACTGTTTTGGCACAATTTATGGTATATATCAGTTAGGAAACAATAAATCTGGTCAAGACTGTTTTGGACGGAAGACATTGAATTTGGATGGAGTTTTTAGTTCCTAAAATAGCATTTCCTTGACCAAGAACTTTGAAGTATTCAAAGCTCGTTAATTCCTAAGTAACTGATCTGATATATATAGGGGCAATTCTTCTCTCCTTCAACTCGTGAGTGTTCTTGGTTCATAAGTCTTATGGCTTTTGTGTGCCTTTGGGTGAGTACTTCTTGGATCTGGTTTTGTGAGGGCTTCCTTTGCCAATTTGTGGCTAAAAAGGGGGAGAAAAGTGAGAGATGGGCTAAATGGTTTGCGCAGATGTTTTGCCTGAAGTCTGCAGTCCCAGCTGTTGCAGAACGAGGTCTCAGCCACAGTTGGTGTTGAGTCTTTGTGACTTGTGTCCTGAGTTATGAACACAGTTGTGACTTGTGTTCTGAGTTACATGAGTTGGCAGATTGGCACGTCTTAAGTTTCATCTTATGCCATAGGTCGACTGGGGGCGTCTGATCAATTTAGGTGTGCATAAGTCTCTCATGCCACCATTGGTCTTTGATGTCTAGACAAGCATTTCTTTTCTACCATTGGTCTTTGATGTCTAGACAAGCATTTCTTTTCTGGAGGAGTCTTCTACATCCTCTCCGGGTCTGAGTTGAAAGGAAAAAGAAATGTGTGATATTAAGGGGGAGTATTGGATATCTTCTTCCTCATGTGCACCTCCTGATGTGCTGCCTGGAGCTGATGTCGTATGGTGATGTCCTAACATCAGTCAGAAGAGGATTCCCCATGAATGCAGTACACTGTTAGGATCAGATAACACCCAACAGTAGTGTAGGATTGTAATTACTGCTGTAATCTGAGTTGTAATATCTATGTATATGTTTTAGCCAAAATTAGCCAAAGGGGGAGATTGTAAGTTCTTGTAATTGGCTGTAATTTTGTTAAAACAATGTGTTGTCATGGTTGATGTTACAACATGAGCTTCTAACAGTATAGGTATGTTTTAACTAACATTCTGGTTTGTTGTTGAAGAATTAAAGTACTGAAGAGTGATGTCACATGCGATGTCGTAACATCAATATACCAGATCATCAGACTTTAATGTGTTTAGGGATGCACGTGGTTCTGGTGTGTTTGAGATTTTCTGCTAAAGAGATTCAGAGAATGCAGGCAAAAATCAAGGGAGATATATAGGCGAAAATCAAGGGAGATATATATTCTGTTACAATCTGTTATGAAGATCAGATTGTTACGAATCTAAAGCATAAAGATATGGAGAAGATTCTGATCTAATAAATGAAGATTTATTTGAAGATATGATCAGATTTGTTATAGCTGATATGATATGATTGAAGGCCCAAATTCAGCTGGGATGATATTATAAATAGAGTGCTTGTAACCTAGAATGAGCACGGGTCCAAGATGTAGATCATTAGGGCTTTGTCTAGTGAACCACTCGGGGTGTGAGATGGTCACTATGGTTAACTCAGAAACCTGTAGGTAATGAGTTTTGTATTGTTCTTGGAGGAAGCTTTGAAGCAACTCCAAAGGGCTGTCATGGAAGTGTGTCTTCCAAGGTATATGTAATAGAAAAGTTTAAGGAGTCAAGCTGTTGATGCAGTGACGGTGTAGTTGACTGCTAGACATCATCGAGATGATTGGAAGTGAGATGGAGTCTCTTACCTAGGGAGGACTTAGGTAGAAGGGTCATTGGGTAGTGATTGAATTAGGTAGATTGTCAACTGGTGTGTTGAATCTGTAATTTGATACTACTAATAGTGGACTTCCTTCCTGGCTTGGTATGCCCCCAGATGTAGGTTGGTTGAACCGAACTGGGTGAACAATTGATTGTGTTCATTTACTGTTTCTATTATTGCCTTGTTCAGCAGATTGCGATGTTGTGACATTGCACAAGACATCACACATCTGTACCAGAATTTCAAATTCCATGCCTCATTAAATGCAATGCCAACTGAACCGCGTCAACCCGACTCCCATAACAGTAATCCAAGCAAGGACATGTCATTCGACTGGGGTCTTTGGCATGCGCAACAGCAAACTAAACGAATTCTGATACTCCATTCTCGTACTCTTTCGACAATCGACTTGAAGACATCCATTTCTTATCCATGGTTTTACTAATTAAGCTAAACAAAAACAAAATAAAAACTATTTACCTATAGGGAAGTCAACAGCTTCTGGACCCACACAGTGTAAGATTCTTGGAAACAATCAGACTTTCACTCTTCACAAGTAACCCATATACCAAATTTACTAAGTTAGAATTGATGGTGTATGCCAAATATAACAGGACAGATTTAGTATATAATAGGACAAACAAGATATATCGGAGAAACAAGTCAAAGTCTCAAGAATCAATTAACTTCAACAATTTCATTTTCATTTTCATCACTAACATACCAAATATAACAATTAATTTCATTATCATTTTCAATCAACAATTAGATTAAAATAAAGTAATCACTAAAAATTATCCATCAACAATGTCATTATCATCAATTAATTTCAACAAATCATCACTAACATTCAACATCAACTTACAAAATTAACACCAATTCCCAACATAAATCCACCACAAATATCACTATTTATCATCTTCAACTTTACTACAACAACAATTTCAAAATCAAATTCAAACAACAGCCACATCAACATTAATTCACCAAATCGACAACAACCACATCAACACTTTGATACTCTAACAACACTTATTTTTCTATAACACTCATTTTTCTAACAACCCTCATTTTTGTAATGGATATAATTTCCTATAATATAACAACACTCATTCAAACTACATTCAAACTAACACATTCAAACTAAAAACAAAACAAGATGCTCAAGAACAAACCCTCAAGAGAAGACGATGAACAGTGTCGGTCGGAGAACAAACAAGTGACACTCACGGAGGAATGCCGGTCGGAGAAGATGGAGATACGAACAGATGAACAGTGCCGGTCGGAGAAGATGGACAGAGGAACGCCGGTCAGAGAAGACGAACAGTGCGGAGGGAGAAGTCGCGAGAGAGGGGGAGACACGGCGGAGGGAGAAGTCGCGAGAGAGAGAGGGAGAAAGAAAAGAAATGATTAGGGAGTTATGAAACAATGAAAAGTTTTTTAATATTTATGAAATAATAACATAAGACAGCGCTTTTGGAAAGCGCTTTCTTATGTATTAGCTTTAGCAGCGCTTTTTCTCTAAAAGCGCTTTCTTTTTAATTGCCTATAGCAACGCTTTCAGAAAGCGCTTTCTAATGTGTGACCTACGTAAGGCCTTTAGCAGCGTTTTTTAAAAGCGCTTTCTAAAGTGTGCCTTTAGCAGCGCTTTCTTGAAATCGCTTTCTAAGGTGTCACATTTGTATGGCTTTTAACAACGCTTTTAGGAAGCGCTATCTAAAGTAGGCCTTTAGGCAGCGCTTTTTTTCAGGGTGTTTTTTATAAAACATATAGCAGCACTTTTGATCAAAAGCGCTGTCTATGTAGTGCTGCCAAAAAGCAATTTTGGCGTAGTGATAATTATGTACCTTTCACCATTGTAATGAATAAGGAAGCATGAGTGTTCATTTCTTTCACCATCATTAAAATTGTTATCATCTTCTTTAAAATTGCATACTTTAATATTAATTATAAATAAAGTATGGATCAAAATCGAAAGTCGAATCTAAAGATTGTTAGAACTTATGTTGGGGGTCTGCTGTAAAACATGAAGAAGAAGATGATGAAAATGGTATGATAAAGTTGCACAAAATAAATTTCAAAGCGTGTGTGTACACTAAGCTTTAGGTTTAATTCGTCTCCCACCAATTTAGAAATATTGGATGCAAATGAATTATCTGGTGAATCCCCTTCAAGATACTTTGGAAACCTTAACATGAATCGCACATTCACATTCAGCATACCGATCAACGATATTTTATAGAATAAAGTTCCCTTATTTATTTTTGTGCACTTGAAAAATAAAAGAATGACTTAAATATAATTTCTGGCACTTGAATCAAGTAATTTTTGCGTATATTTTATGCCTAACAAATATCTCTATTTATAGAAAAACTTGTACCAATTGGTGAAAAGAAATAATGTTTCAATGGTTTCAACATGACCATTCACGAACTATTGTATATCAATAACAAGAAACCTTTTCATGAAAAGTTGTGTTAGTCTTGTGGTGGCATCTTATGTCCATACACTCAGTCACTATAGACACCTTATGACAAATTACTTTATAGCAAAAGTCACTACCACTATAACACATTGCCATTTATGATTAAAAAAATTTATAAAATCAATTTAATCATTATAATTTATCAATTTAATATTTTAGAAACTTCTCCAACATAACGCTTAATCGAAACACAATCATAACATACACATCTTAATACGTAATTTTATACTTCTAAATATTTTATTATTAAAGTTCATAGTAAACTTGAGAGAAAAATTTAACATTCATCGAGCATCACATAACTCTACAACTTAACACTCTGATAGCATGCGTAATTTAGATTTCATTAATACTAATGCAATTCATTAAGAAATTATCATCATTATATAGATATTAGAATATTAGATTTCTCACATTTGTAAAGACAATATATTGTGTACCGGAAATGGATCACCTCCTGCTCTTTATGTCCAACTTTTTTTCCTGTGCTTATCCAATGGCTGAAAGTTTATAAAAAACAACTCACTAATAAATGCAATTTTTTAAAAGAGAGATTAAATGTGGATAAACGGTTGTGATAATGGCAGCAGAGACAGCAGGAGAAAACGACAGGACAGGATCCATATCCATTGTGTACCTTGTTCCATGATAATAATTAAAGACTACCATAATCATGGTATCAAATCATTTAATAATGTATGTATTGTTAAGTTACATGAATCAAGTGGGAGAATGTAAGAATATTTAATAATTCAATAAATAAAAGGATTCATGTGAAATGATGTTATTCAAATAATATAAAGATGTATTATTTAAAAAATATGAACGAGTGTTATTCAAATAATATAAAGAGGTGTTATTCAAATAATATAAACAAATATTATTTAAATAACATGAATAAAGTATTATTCAAATAACATAAATGAGTGTTATTCACATAATGTGAATGAGTCTTATTCAAATAAAGTGAAAAAGTGTTATTGCCAGGCCCGGCCCTGTGCCTGTGCAACCAGCCCACAGCACAGGGCCTCAAGTTTGTAGGGGCCTCAGATTAAAATTCTTACGTGTATTACAGTATAGTTAATTTTTATATGAATTTCTATCATGCAAGTAGCATAGTATAATAGTATAGAAGATGGCTCACTGTTATTGTAATATAAAGGTTGTCAGTTTGTAACAGTGGAAATACTTAATATTTAACATAAAACTATTTCAATTAGTCACTGTAATATATCATCAAGTGACAACATATCACGAAAGTATTTAACAAATTTACTTGATTTTGTAAATGATTTTTTATGAAATATTATACACTATTATTTTATACACTACACCACCAATTTATATTATTTTATTTTATAAATAATTTCGTAATTTTTAATGAAATCTTTAAATTATATTTTATAATAATAAATTAAAAATTTACTAAATTTATGATTATTGTAATTAAGTCATTGTAATTAAATAAATAGTAAACCAAATTTTTAAATTTAAAATATATTTGGTTAATTTGACTTAGTTTAACCTAATATAAGATAAGAAATATAACTAATTTGGTTTAATTAGTTGAGTGGATTAAAAGGAGTTGGAGGTACATAATTCAATTCGTAATAGTAACTATTAACCATTTGTTGTTAAAAAATGTCTAATATTAGTATATATATATATATATATATATATATATATATATAGATATTCTAGGATTGAGCCTTTAGAATTAAGGAGCGTCAACCATTTCTCCTACCATCATGGGGAATATGGTTTTTTTTCTTGTCTGACTCCTTCCACCCGTTGGAGTAAGGACACGTCACTATACACGTTCACAAAGCAGTTGGATAACAAAATTGTTTCGAGTGGCCTAAAGCTGAATCTGGACATCTTACGCTATTCCTCCGGCAGCCTGTGGCACTACCAAGATACACGCACAACATTATTTCAGGAAACCTATGGAAATACTGCAGTACTCGCTAAGCGCTAGTGGATTTTACTTATCTTGGTCTCCATAAGCAAATGAAGACTATTACTGGAAAGTAGAATGTCGTCCACATAGAGAACAATGACAATAGTTTACTCTCAATGACCTTAAGATATATACATTTATCTTCCTTTTTTCTTTATAAATCTTAAACATTTTAAGGGATGAAGACTTATCATTCATCTAGTACATATAACCAAAATGAGAACAATCATCTATGAATGTTATAAAAGTACTTGTTTCCACACAAGATTGTACTTCAAAGACCACATATATTAGTTTGGGTTATCTCTAAAAGCTTTGTACTTGTGTTAAAACCCTTCCTATTTTTTCCTATGAATTTTTTCGTGTGCAATATATACATATTCATCAAATTGACTAGAATAAAATGGTGGTAATTGGTCCTCCTTAATTAATCTATTATTAATATCCTTGAGATATGTCAAGGTGTTCGTCCCATAAAGAGAATGAAGTTTCTTTTAATAACGGTCTCTTATATCCAATAGTTTGAACTTGTAGACTATTATAAATATTAGAATTCAATTCTAAACTATATAAACTATAATGTTATGAGCTTTTCCATCAACTTTGCCATTATAAGATAAAAAACACAATCTGTTTTTAATTAAAAGAATAACTACAATCATTAAGTCTTGACACCTAAATTTAATTACACCTCATAGTCGAACATACAAAGTATCTCTTAATTGCAAAATAAAACCATATTCTAATCTTAATTCTTCTAATCTTATAAATTGCACATTAACTCTGTTTTCATTTCCTACAAATAGGTTCACTCCAGTTACACTTGGCTTTCTTTTTGTCTTAAACCCCTATAAAGAATTAGAAACTTGAATTGATGCCTCCAAATCTAACCACCGCAAAGTATATGGGAATATTTATTATGTTAAACTCAAAACAAACTAGATCACAAGGCTTACCTTGGGTTCCACTTTGAATTGAAGTCTTAAAGGCTTGACAGTTTAACTTTTTGTGTCCAATATTGTTGCAAAACCAACATTTCAACACCCTTTTCTTAAAGTTGGACTTTGAACTAGATGTCATACTAAATTGGCCACCCTTCTTATTGAAATTGCTTTGTTAGTAACAATGTTAATTTTGTTTATTTCATTTTTGTAGTTTTGATGTTTTGCTGCATTTTTTGATATTTCATGATTATCATTTATCTGTAATTTGATCTTATCATTGTATTGTATTATTTTACTCGTAATTTGATTTCTTCATTTTACTGTAGAAATGTACCTTGAGATATCCCTTACATTCACGTACATTGAATCAATTGCAATGTTTTTTTGTGTGTTTGAGCAATTGATCAAAGTCAATTGTATGTGTGTCTTGAATCACAAGTTAGAAATCTTAAAACAATGATTTTTTTTATGTTTTATTCGAATTAAGCATATGGATGACTCGAACCAATAATTCAATGAGAAAAGTGGATTTTGGCAATGTATTGGTGACGTGAATCAAGTTTTGTCAAATTTGAATCAAAGACACATTGACTTGAATTTTATTCAGGTATGACTCGAATCATGGTAACCTTTGGTAGTCTAATTCGAGCATAACTGTATGATTTATTTCGAAGAAATTGTTCATTTTCTCACCCATTTTGTGTCTGACATCTAAGACATATATAAATCATTTTTTGTCATTTCTCCAAAAAAAAGTGAATGTGATAGAGATAGAAAATTGGCTTAATACCCTTTTTGGTCCCCTACCTATGCCTCAGGGTCCATTTTGGTCCTCTTCCTTTTAAAAGTTCCAAGTTGATCCCTTACGTTGTCTAACAGAATCAAAGTGGTCCTTTCTGTCAAAAACTGGCTAACGGCGTTAATTTAGATGACGTGGAAGCTGAGGTGGATTGATGGAATGTCTATTCATCACCTTCTTCTTCCTTGTTGCTGAAACACTTTTCTATTTTCCCCCAAATTCAACCCTAACGCAAAATGCTTCCCAAAATCCCCTAATTGAAACCTAAATCATCCTCTAATCATGAGTTCTATGCGCGGAGATGGTTGTAATCAGCAGGAGATAATGAAGTGTTGGCATAAGCATCAGCGATGGTAGTTTTAGTGGGAGAACAAAGAACTATCTGTTCATTTCTTCTAAACTTACTCTTGCACTTTCTTTCCGTTTTGTTGATTTCTTATTTTCCTTATCCCATTATTATCTACAACAATATGATATAGTATCCCCTATTTCATCATCTCTCTCACTAAATGAACTTATTCCATGAACAAATCAGATGGGGAAGCAAATTGCCAACCAACTATATTATTCATCTACTTCTCTACATTTCCCCAGCAATTCTTGTTTTTATAGGTTTTAATTTCAAACCCATTCTTCCTGGTGAAAAAAGCTCAGGAGAAATGCAAGATGGACTCAAAGGACTTCTTGGGCGGACACTTAACCTTGATGGCCTGTAAAGACCGTATCCCATGAGAAAGTATTCCAATGGTATTAACATAGCATGAGGTTGCTCATCTGTTACCATTGACCCACATGGTTGAACCTGTAGCTCCAAACAAACAGATGTTAAGTAGCTCATTCTGATATTCTGATCTCAAATTTCAGGAAATTAAACTATTTACATACCTCAACTAAGGCGTTATAATGTCTGTCTAATTTTGAAGTGATATGGAGTGTCTCTGAGTGAAACGGAGACATATCGCCAACGAAAATTAGAGACCGACAATGTAATTTTCTCAGCCCTTCGCTTAGGTCAGGTCTCCTGTAAGATGACAATACAAAGTTCAATAAAAATTGAATGTCTCCCTATGTAACATGTGCATTGCAATGTCGTCCCTAAACACATTGAACTGATATGTTGGTGTTAAACTGTGTGTGTAACACCCCAAAATTTTCCCTCTTATTTATACCCAATAAATGGTTTATGTTTCACATTTCATATGCATTTAGGTCATAAACATTACACATGCATCATTGGTTTTCCGAAGGCATGGGATCAGAGGTTTCCATGGCATGAATTGTTCAAAGCAAAGATAATGAGGTTCCTCAAGATCAAGACATCTCATTTGATTCACAATTTCATTCAGAAGGATTTCAATTGGCCCGATGGTTGGAAATTAGATGGTTTGAGAATAAAGTCAACTAATCGAGGAAAAAGTTAACTCTTGACTTTTTAGGTCAAACTCATGTTCATCATGTCAAATATGGTCAAAGGGAGATATTTGATCAAGAAATATCAAAGGAATCCTGAAAAATCAAGAATTATGGAAAGTTACCAATTTTGGAAAAAACAAGGGTTTTAGAACTTTCCATTTTGGGAAAGTTTTTCATGTCATGCAACCTACTTTATGGTCATTTTTCTCTATGATTCAAGCTTCACTTGAAATTTTTTCTCAAATGAAAGTTGTGGTGTGTATTCCAAGCTTTCTATCCATATAAAGAATGTTTCATTTAAATTTCTAGATCAAGAGTTATGATCAATCAAAGTTGTGATCTTTAAGTTGTTCAATTGAAAAACTTAGATTTTTTCTAAGTCCCAAAACTCAGCTTGTGACATAGCAACTTCAATGCCATTTTCCATGGTGTTCCAGACCTCAACTCCAATTCTTTTTTACATCAATTTTGTTCTATCAAATACCACATTTCCAATGACCTCAAAATCATACAAATTGATTCATTATCCTTCAAAAAATTCATCAATAAAGTCACCTCCATGGACATTTTTTCATGCCATAAACCATAAAAACTCCATTTTTCAAATTGCAAAATGTGGTGAGCAAATTGTGTTGACTGTACTAACCATCATCTTACACCATTATTATCATCTTAATACACTACATGGGTAACTAAAATACACCACCCACATAGTAAAATTCGTACACCAACATAACCTCCATTTTTTCCACTTTTAACCACACCTCTAACCATGATTAACACTCTCTAACCACCCATATATAAGTTGTAAACCCTAACAAATTGAGTTACACACACTCATTCTCTCAAAAACAGATCCAAAATCACCAAGATCCACCATTGAAGCTCTACATTCCATAGCTTCATAAAATCAATTCTACTTGGAGTTTCCACGATTTTTCTCCATAGTTATCATCACCAAGCCTCAATCTCTCTTCTGTTTGCACTATTTTGGACCTGGAGTAATCACCATTGTCTCACAAAAGTTCATCATCTTCTTCATTTTTGGGAATTTTGGCAAGATCCAAGAAGATCAAAGCATTTCTTTTGCTTTCTTGCAGTAGATTAGAAGAATTGCAGGAAGTTATCGGGTTTCTTGTACGTGCAGAAAGCTTTATCCAGGTTTGTGATTCTTGAAACTTTAGCATCATGGTAGAACCTCCATAGGTCTTGAAATCATGTGATTAACGTGCATCTGAAGTCCTCTATGAAGAGGCAATGTGTTTGGATAAAGTTTGGTTGAAATGGTGATTCTTCAAAGTATGGAGTCGTAATTTATCCCCTTTATATTTTATTGTGTGTTGACTTAATGGAATTTCTAACCATAGATTCATGATCTACGTTTCGTGGGCTTAAATTTGGACTATTATTTCATGTAAAACGGTTAAGATTTGAGTGAGTTACATGTTGTTGAAGTTTGATATTTTCCACTCTTGTTTTTGCGCACAACATAGCCATGGAGGATGAGAATTTGCGTTTTATGCATGGGTGCATGGAGAAGACGGCATTCGTCATAGGTGATTTTTTTGTCTTACTCTCATTTAAGTAAACTTGACCTATTGATGATTGTTCTACATGTGGGTAACGTTACTTTCTTTCTCTATGTTGAACCAATAACATGGCAATAAAATAAATAATAATAACAGCATGTGTAGTTCAGCAAAATGTAATCACATCCACATGATCATGATCATATGCGTGTGAAATGCTTAGCATGTGATGATGCAGCGAACTAGATCCTGGGCCGTTGATCTTGATCAAGCGCATGAGGGAGTGACACCTCATTAATGAGGCACTCCCCATCACGTGACCCTCCTTTCTCCCATTTTCTTTGTTGTTTTTTCAGAATAAAAGAGAAACATTTTTGAAACGTTGGGCCTACTGACAAGTGCTATGTACACCTTCCCTTTATGAGCCCACATGGATTGAACTAGGAACTTACTTGTGTGACACCCCCTTCCTTTACATTGTTTTTTTAATTCTTTCCTTTTTACACGTTCAAAATGAATTTTTAAAAATACTAAAGTTTGTCCTAAAATCATAAAAATCTTCATGGCTGTTCTTGAACATGCTAATTAATTTTTTATGAATTTTAATTTCAGTTTTTGGCTGTTTGGATATTTTTCTTGGATATTTGAAAGATATGTGTTCATAATGGTGTACCTTGTGATACAAGCCACAAAAAGTGACCTTCCTCTAATCTTTTAGACCTGATTTTTGGTATGCAAGTATCCACTTGATTGCTTAACATGTTGATGCTTGATTGATGTCTTGTACATGAATTTTGGAATGCTTTTGAATTTCATCATTTTAGCTTTGCTTTATATGATAGCCCTTGACATGTGCTGGATGTTTGCAATTAATTGAATGCTTTTGATGCATGATTTTGATCCAATTTTTTGTAAATTTTAACTCACTGACCTTAACATGACATGGTTAATTTCTCCTAATTTTCTAAAGACTCTAGATATTTTTCATGGACCATTCCATTACATGACCAATTTTTGATGCATGCTAGAACTAGGTCAAGTTAATGCCAATGTGTGAGCTCATTAAAACCAATTTTGAGAGCAAGTTTGAGCCTATTACAATGAAATTTTAGGTGCCTTTTTTATCCTTGGATATGGATTTTTGATCATGACTCACATGATTCTTTTTGAACCCTAAGTTGCTTACCCGATTATGCTTGATGTTTGCTTAGGTGTTTTAGTTTGATGATGTATTTGTGCTATCCTCTTTAGGATATTTTTTGTGCATCATCCCAAAAATGGTTTAACATGAATCATAACCTTCCCACATGGATTTATAGGTCACATCATATGCTCCTAATTGGTATTATGCTTCCATAAGTTTGAACATGAATGAAAGGTTAACTTTGTTATTTCTACTTGGACTTTAGATGTGCTATATTTGGATAAAGCTTTTTATATTCAAATGTATCATTCCACATATCATTTACCACTGCCTCATGTATATAAACACTTGATTTTTTTTTACTTTGGATTTGCTTTTACACACTTGAACTTGCCTTGCTTCTAGTGGAAAACAAAGTGAATTTTGACCACCACTTGTAACCTCATTTGTATGTCATTTTTGTCCATTATTTTTGGTATTAAAATATGAGATATTATGGGTCTCTTGCTTCTGGTGTGGATGCTTTGATGCTACTTTACCATGTTCTTTCTTTGCTCTTTGCTTGGTTGATAAGTTACATGCCTTAAAAGATGCTTAAGTGTGGTTTTGACCCTTACTTCCCTTAACTTTTGAGATTGAGTTTAACATGAAATGTTGTGATCATTTGAGGTTTATATTACACATTAGATACATGTACTCACTTCTGACCTATGATTTGTGAGTTCATCTCACACTTGTTTAATTGTTGTATAACTTTGAATGATTAAAGCATGCTTTATGTGCCATCTTTGGATGCAACTTACAAACCACTTGAACATGATTGATGTACATTCCATGATTACCTCTTAACAATCCAAGCTTGCCTTTTAAATGTTCATATCATATATGTTGCTTGAATACTGACTTGAATTCCATTTTTTGTGACTTTTGCAAGTCTTTTTGACATATTTTGTAAATCGCAAATGTTGTATGTTGTTGTAGAACATAACTTGCAACCTTTTGACATTTTTTAGGGCATTAACATAGATATGATAAAATAGGTTTAGCTACTTCCCCTTGTATGTCATGTACCTCTAGGGTTCACTCTTCATTGCTTATGGTTTAACTTTGCTCCTAGGGTAGAACTAGAGTACTTCCTTGTGCATTAGGACATAGTTTTGTACTTTGCTTTCAACTACTTGATAGTTGAGCTTAGCATGGAGATGTTAAGTTACTTATGATACTTTACATGCTTGTTTACACTTACATGATTCATTTTAATCTCACTTCTTATTCACTTCTCTTTTGTGATTGTTTAGAATAATGTTTACTTGTGTTGATTCACATGATCCCTTAGGATTCCTAGCTCCACTTAATTTTCGATTAAGTTGGAGGTAGGAGAGACATTAGGCTAGAAATCCATGCATGATAACAAGTAGGTTAGTCCCCTCATAAACTCAACTATAGGGCCACCATTGCATGATAACATTAGGACCTAGTATCCCTTAGTTGTTTTCCTTTCACCTTTGAGTTTCTCTTCTCTTCTATCGTATACGGAGTGCGCCACGAGCCTTAAGCACATGGGAAATGATTAGTGAAGGTCTCCTTTACTATTCTAGGATGCTTTGCAAATGTTCCGTTGGGAGCGACCTTGTAAAGTATTCGCTCCTATGTCATAGTCTTTAGCATAAAACATACCATAAATACAATCAATCAAAACATTTTCTTCTAAAAAATAAAAATAAACAATCGTCTTCCTTCGAGATTATCTTCTCATCTCCCTCACTCCATTCGTAAAGGGTAGGTCATTTCCGTCCTATCGCAAACAGGTAAACGCGTAAGACTCCATGCAACGAGCAGCAACACCTAAACTGCTAGAGCGCGAACGTTGGTGTTTTCCACTGAAAAACACAAAACAACAAGACCCTGTGGGTCGAACTATGACTGCTCTGATTTCCTCCTTCTCGTTAGATTGAGGATATGTAGGCATGAGGCGGTGATGTCTTGGCGAGCAACCTTTCCCCCACAATCCCGTCGTCCGTCGAACTACATTGACTTTGATTTTCCCGCTCCCGAGGGAATACGTAGGCCTAGGACGGAGATGTCCTATCGAGTCACCTTTTCTTTTCTTTCCCTATTTCTCTGTTTCTCATTTCCTTTTTGTTTAGCATTAGAGCTTCAGATAACCTACACCTTTTGATCGATACAACAAGTGTGGATCCCATCGAGTACGATAGACGCGAGGGGGTGCTAATACCTTCCTCTCGCGTAACCGACTCCTGAACCCAAGCTATGGTTGTGATGGCCATTCATTTCCCTTTGTTGAGGTTTTCTTCGATCGTTTCCTTTCCCTGCGTCGGGATAAATAACGTTCGGTGGCGACTCTCCTGTTCTTTTTCGCCGGTTGATTTTTGCAGGTACATCAGTGTGCAACAAAATAGGTGATTTATCAGAGCGATGAATACAAACTATATATGATTAATTTGTAAGTGTTATTGTTGAAATCTCACCTTAGAAGTAAATGAAAATCATTAACTTAGACGTAAAATATTATACATTAATAACTTCGAGGAACCGCCACACATTCAAGCTTTTCCTCTCACCTAATGACTATAATAAAATATCAAAACAGACTCAGATAAGGAGTGTCCAGCTTCAGAAAACCAACAACTAGTTAAACCCAAGGTGGCTTTAATAAGATAGAATGAATAGATTTAATTTAACCACCATAGTCAAATGCACATTATACCATTTATTTATATACTAGTTTTGAAATCAACCGACATGATATTCGAAGGGAAACCTAATTGTAAAATGAGTTGAAATTTGAACACTTATTTAGGGAATGAATACATTTGGATTTTTAGAAAAATTGTTTGAGATCTATCATGTGTATTAGCTAGTTTTTAACTATGCTTGCCAAATGTTATTCCACTGTACAGGAGTTGAAGATTGAAGTTTTACAGTTTAACTTTAAACTATTATTTTTTTGCTTAGTTGAACTTTAAAGGCATCAGGATTAGATGGAAACATTGTTGAGTAGGAAAAGAGCTCTCATGGAATATGACATCTTTTGAAATATAAATCATGACAGTCTTACTTAAGCACTTGAATCCTTTATGTTGAGAGGATATGCATAGGAAAACCCACTTTTTGCTTTTGAAATCAAGTTTTTGCTTGTTGTAGGGTGTGGTGTGAGGGAAATAGCTGCCAAAAAAATAGATGAAATTGAAATTAGATGAAAAACTTCACAGTTCATGATTGGATGAAACCCTATATTGTTTGGGGAAGAAGAGAAACAAGTATGATATATTTTACTCTCAAAAGCTGTTTTAGAAATAGCTGATATTTTTAATGTGAAATTAATTACTAAAAGGAAAGTGGTTTAGTGGTAAAGAATTGTGTTGTTCACCCAAGTGAACCAAGTTCGAATCTTGGTGTGGGCAATATTTTGGTAACCTTTTTAATGAACATATCCACATCAACGCTATGTGATGAATAAGACAATCCACCTCAGTTGCCACACCCTCTTCTTCTAACGCCGTTATACATATTTGACGCAAAGGGCTTTTTTGATTCTGTTTGACAACGTAAGGGACCAAATTGGAACTTTTAAAAGAAAGAGGACCAAAATGGACCCCGAGGTATAGGTAAGGGGCTAAAAAGGGTATTAAGAAAAACCAAGTGTGTGTTATTTCATTCACAAACATTTCCTCCCTTGATTCAACCAAGAGAAAAACTTCCTAGAACGTTGTTCTTGTGAGATTTAGTAATTTTGTATGAGATTCTTGAGATAACCAATCACCTTCAACCTTGAACTAAAAAAAACCTATTGTTGTCGTACTTAACTCTTAAGATTGAGTGTGAGTGGTAAATACAAGGTACATTAGGGAATCAAATGTTTTTTGTGAAGTTGTTTGTGCATCATTTTAAAGAATCGTTTTGTGACTATGATATATGGAAATTGACTTCTAGCAAAGATAAATATTGTTCTCTTTATTCCATTAAAGAGACTGTGGAGATTGAAGGTTGTTGTTGAACGAAGTTGAGAGTTTCTAATATCCTTTAGTAGAACAAAAGCTCAAAGAAGGGACTTCCAATAGGATTGAGTGAAGATCGCTATAAATGCAAGCTTGGAACAAGAACTTTGGGTCTAGCTAGGAGTTTGGCTCAAGATCAAGTGAAGATCTTGATAGTTTCGCAGTTTTTAATGTTGTCTCAATAGAAAAGAAATAAATATTTAGATCATCATTAGCTTAAGTATGGTGTGAAATGTTTGGAAAAACATGTCTATAACATCGATGAATTCCAAACCAAATCTTGATGAACAAGAATCAATTTTTCTGATTGATTACTCCCCTTGTTCTTCACTCTTCACTCGAGTAAATCAACCACTCTTGGTTGCAAGATTATATCGCTGCACAATGATAATTGGAAGAATAAAAGAAAATTGAATTGAGGAAGAAAAAAGTTTAGGGTTTAACGAGAGAAGGAAGAAGAACTTGTAAAATTCTACAGAGTTTCTTTCTGCTCTCAACCTTGCAATATGCAATATTCACTTTTCAAGTTACAATCAATAATAGGGTACCTCCCTATTTATAGGTTGAGTTTGCTTGCGCATTAAGTAAACCCTAACTAACCTAACTAACTTAACTAACCAAAGCAAATAAAGCTAAGTCAACATTTTTGTCGAGACACGCTTAGACATTTCGACAATACCAAATTCTACACTTCCTTGCTTCTGTCGAGCAACATGCTTCGACACAAGTAATTACAAGAGGGGATGGGAGGGAAAAAGAGGGATTTTAATTAAAAATATGTTTGGTTCAGGAGGGGAGGGCTTTATTAATAATTTACATTTTTATCAATATGATCTTATATAAATAATATGATATTCAAATGTGAAAAATTTATGCATATTTTTGGTAATAAAATTGCTAATATTGAGTGACTAAAAAAGTAATAATTTATCATATAACGTTAAAAAATTGAGTACACTTGATTCATATTATAACTCTTCAACACAAATTAAACTATATACTGATAACAACTTTTAAATCGTGATGAATCGCCTAACAAAACAAATACATAAAATAACTTATTATTAAATATTAATGGTTCAAAATGTTTAATAAAATGAATAAACAAAAATAAAGAAAATGAATGATTTAAAATTTGATATAAAAGAAAATATGATAAAATACATAACAAAATAAAAAAACGAATATAAATAAACATGAAAAAATTATATATAAAAAAGTGGAATGAATATGATTTATATTAAGTATAAAAATTTGAAAATAATTTGCAGGTGGAGAATAATTATAAGAAATTAATGGAAGCATTCGAGAAAAATTACACAAAAAAGAAACAGTAACACGTAAGAAAACGAATAATTTTAAAATACTAAAATTAAATTGAAGATATTTTAGTAAATATAATAATTTTTTAAATATCAACACTTATATTCTCTCTCCTCCACTCTAAATCTCCCCAATTTAAAGGGACACAAAAAATATGTTTTAGATGAATTTTGCTATCTTCTCTTCTCCTCTTTTTCCCCTCATAAAATTTAAAGCAAACATATTAAATTAAAAATTTCCTCTCCCTCTCCCTTTCCTTTCTTCCATCTACCCGAAGCAAACCCACCTTTAATGTCTATTGATAAATATAGATATTCCAAAACATATCGAATTATTATCTGTCCAATGTTTAACTATTTTTAAAAAATAGTACTTTTTTATACCAAAGATAATATATTAGGAAATAGAAACTGCCAAATTGGATACAACAAGAGGATCACCCAAATATGGGATGTGATTAGACCAAAATGAGCATAAAATGAGCATCAAAGTTCAGATTCCTACTAATGAAAACAATAGAGGAATTACATATAGTGCTAAGAATATATCTACAATCTACAACAATATGATCAAGAGTTGCTCTAAAATCACACTCATTAATACAATCTACCATCACAAGGGCATCAGACTGAAAGATAACACTACTCAAGTTAAGGCTTTTTGCCAAATGGAGACCCCAACAGATAGCCAAAACTTTCGCCAAAGCAGGATTAGCAAGGCTTGCGAATCTGTGAGAAGCAGACATGAACACCTTATTATCCGGATCTCTAATAATACAACCAAACGAGACAATTCCATCATCAAAGTAGCCTGCATCCTTTTGGACAATCCACCCTCCGTGTCCAAGCTTGTCCGCACCAGAAGGATTACTCACCACAACTCCACACTTAACCTCCACATCTTCCTCCAAATGATTCAAAATGTCCATAGCTAAACAGCAAGGCTCAACAGAAACAGACTTAAACACCCTTTCATTTTTAGCCTTCCAAATCATCCACAGACCGGTGAAAACAGTTCTGGCTATTACCTTCTCCAAATCATCCACAGACCGGGTGACAACAGTTCTGGCTATTACCTTCTCCTTGTACCCAAGGGTATCCTCCATCCAATCCAACAATTCACCATCAGGAGGGAGGTGCAATCCAATGGGAAGAGCAAAGAACGTTTGCTTATGTCATACTCCAAATTTTACCCTCAGATTCTTTGATCTTTGTATGCCATTCTAGGTCAATCATCTTGCATATCCCAATTTATCAGCTAGAATGAAGTGTTGGATTTACAGACAAGTCAGTCAAACTAAAAGTCGGTTCTGATTAATCTCAAAACCTGACTAGATGCTGTATTTGTCTGAGTGATTTTATTCCACGCTGATAATTTTGGTGCGGTCTTTGTGCATTTTTGGGATTTTCTGCACCTGACCTTTTTTACCGCATTTATTTCATTTTTATTTGTAGCTTTTGGTTAATTAATTGTTTTTTATCAATTTAAGGTCAATTTAGTTAATATTGTTTTATTTTATTACTTTTTTTGTTAATTTTATTTCTTAGTCACATATTCTTTTAATTAAATTAATTTAAATAGACTTAGTTAATTAGGTTTTTAATTTAGAATTTTTTTGTTATTATTACCTTCATATTATTAGATTAGGTTAGAATTTTTTATTGTCAATATAGTTTTACTTATTTCTATTTTGTATTATTATTATTATTATTGTTATTTAGTTTTTATTATTTATTTATTTATTATTATCATCATTATTATTATCTATTATTAGTGTTATTATTATTATTATTATTATTATTATTGTTATTATTATTATTATTTATTATTAGTATTATTATTATTATTACTATTATTAACATTTTATTTGTTATTAGTATTATTATTATTTTTTATTATTAGTATTATTATTATTTAATATTATTATTATTATTATTATTATTATTATTTTATTATTATTATAAGTAAAAAAAAAACAAAGTGCCAAAGCTTTTTCTCCCTACCCTTCTGCATAACCCCAACAAGGGCATTCTCTCTTTGACCAAGTCCTCCACAAGCCTCCAAGAAACTATACTCCACACTTTGACAAACAGACCCGCACCAGTCAAACAAAAACTACACGACAAGCATCTGCACATAAACCCTGCACTATGACCACTGCTATCATTTGACAGCTACAATTCAACAACCTGAACCGCCTGCCACCAAGCCTGGACCAAATTCTTGTAAGAAAATTGCTACGAGCCAAAATCCTGAGAACCTCTGCAATTTCAAAAAATAACCATTCTGAAACAAAACTCAGATTGAGAGGGACACAGCAGAAATTAAAAAAAAACTAAATCGATGGTTGATTTTAAAAGGAAGAGAATAAGCCTTCAAAGTTTTGAAGTGTGACAAAACAAAACCTACATCCTCAAACCAAAGTCTCTGCCTTTGCTCCAAGAAAACACAAAAGGTCAAATCTTCCCTGATACGAAACCAGAACTGCCAAAACCAAACAAAAAATTTGCTATTAGAAAGTGATGTTTCATAACACTCCAAGAACAAAACAATCACAACACGACAGAAAATGAAAAGAGGAGAAGATACTAACCTCAGTTATCCCTGATACTACAAGGTCTCTCCCAACCATCAATAGGAGATTGACAATCCCCTCACAGAGTCATTCACGCAAGCTTCCCCCCTCAAAAACCTCATTCTGGAAATTAACCTTGAACCTTCTCTCTTGAACCACGATAACTTCTTCCCTCTTCTCCACTACTGCTCACCTTCCATCTCCATAACTCAATCCCCCTTTCTTCGAACCACCTTTCATCAGCCTCACTGACTCGCCAGTGCAACCTTAAATCCGCCATTACCGCCATGAGCAAGAGAAATTGTAGGACGAGAGAGACAGAGAGAAAGATTAATAGCAGTGAAAACATCTGTGTTGGAAGAGAAAAAACCCTTTTTTGAAAAAACTTGTTTTGATTACTTCACATAGCCGTGCGTGGAGTTTTGGAGCGTTGTTTCCATGATTTGTTCTCCAACAGTCGTGTGAGTGTATTTAGGTCTTTCTTCCATTCTCCACCAGGGTCATGAAAACGTGTTTGGGTCCAATATGACCCGCCCAAGATCTGTTTCAAGTTGTGGGTTGGGCCTAAATCCCACCAGTTTTTTTTGTTTTTTATTCAGTTTGATTAGTTTTCAAGTTTTTGTTTCTTATTTAACTTAATGAGTTAGTTTAGATAATAATAAGCTTACTAGTTTAGTTAGTTGAATTAGAAATTAATTTAATTAGTTAAGTTTTTTTTTTAGATTTAGATTTAGTTTTCAGTTAATTAATTAAGGGTTAAATACACAACCTCTCCTGTAATGTTAGCGAGTTCTCATTTTAGCTTCTGTAATTTTTTTTTTTGAAAACCCCCCTCGTAATATTTAAATTCCCCCTGATTGCTATAGTGGAGCAAAGATTCTTTCATATTACCTGCGTGGCAGTCCACGTGGCATTTTTTATTTTATTTTTTTCACATTCCATGTGGCATTTTTTATTTTTTATTTTTTTTTTATTTTTTTTATTTTTTTATTTTTTAATTTTTTCTTATTTTTTTTATATTTTTTTTATATTTTTTGTTATTTTTTGTTATTTTCTTTATTATTTTTTTGTTTTTTTTAATATTATACTTTTATTTTTTTTATTTAATATTTAATATTATATATATATATATATATATATATATATATATTTATATATATATATATATATATATTTATATATATATATATATATATTTATATATATAAATAAAAGTATAATATTAAAAAAAATAAAAAAATATATAAAAAAATAAAAATAAATAAAAAAATAAAAAAATTAGTGTGAGTATATATTTAAATATAATATATATATATATATATATATATATATATATATATATATATATATATATATATATATATATATATATATATATATATATATATATATATATATTTACTATATAGACTAATTCAATATTGGAGTAACCATTTGAAATTGGAATAATCTTGTAGAACCTTATTTAACTGTAATTGATAGTTTATAAGAGAAGTATTACCTATATCTATGCCATGTAGCGCAAGAATGAATGGAATTGAAAAGTACTACCTATTTATGCATACTATAGTGAGTAGAAATTGTGAGGAATTAATGTGAACTCTTTTTCTCTATAGTACTGTAGCAGTGTAGCGCATGATAAATGTGACTTTTTCTAGCCACTGTAGCTTAATGATAATAGGCAAATGAAAGTGTATTAATAAAAATGCCCATGCCTGCAACGCCATTTTTGCACCTTGTAGGATAATTACTTAATTAAGTTAATTATAGACGTGATAAAACGTGTATTAGAAAATACTAATTCATTACTGCTGTTATTTAATAATCACCACTAAAAATTAGAAAAATACAATTAGATTGTTTTTACGCAAATACAGTTAAAGCTAGTAGGATTAGAAGTTGTACTTCATATTGGCTACATTAATTATAGAATTTTGTTTAAATAAATGAAACTATATTTAATATTGAATATCTATATTCAATATTGAATATTTAGTGAACATTAAATAATTATTGATTATTTATTAAATATTGATTATTTAATTAAATATTAGATATTATTAGATTGTTTTTTTTAATATTATACTTTTATTTTTTATATTTTATATAATATTATATATATATATATATATATATATATATATGATCTGAAGTATTCGAACTGGTCCACGTAAGTTGGTCGTCAGGAGGTGAGGTGCTCGGGTGATTGCTGGTCATAAGGCGTGCAACGTGCTCGGCTTGAGAATGAGGAGAGGGGGGGTGTACCTGCAAGGTACTCCGACGCTCAAGTAAGAAAGGGTCAGAGAAAAAGGGGCAAGTACAAAGTGTATTATTAGGGCGAAAAAATGTGATACCTGACCCTCTCAAGTGAGAGGGTTTATATAGAGCCCCCAGCGCGTGGCCAACGGTCCTATTTTCGGGGCGAACTAGCCGTTTTTCCCAAAGAATAGGCAACTGCCCAAACTAGCCGTTATGTCGGGCAGGGTGCCATGAACTAGCTGTTATGTCGAGCATAGACGCATTTGCGGGCACCTGCCCATCGCTGTTCGGGCAGCGGGGAAGCCGTGCGTAACGGGCATCAGAGCCGGGGAGGGACATTGCGTTCCTTGCCCGGTTTGAGGGGCAGAAATGTCACTTTTGCCCCTCTGTGGATTGGGCTTAGGCAATTTGGGCCGCTCTGGAGTGGAAGCGGATTGGGCCAATTCTAGCCATTGGTCCAGTCCAGAACAGGAGCCCCCCAAGTCGTTGCTCCCGAGCATAGGAGTGATAACTTAAGGACTGCTCGTCGCCCGGGGGAGTTACGTAGAGTCGTCGTAGGGAGACGAGGAAGATTGTCTCGATGTGCCCGTGGCCCTCTGTGTTCGTGATATTTATGGTCGTGACCCTGTTGCCCGGTATTCGGGAAGATAAAGGGTCAGACAGAATGGGAAACGTTGGGCTGCCACGTGTGCATCGAGCCCTGCGTAGCAGTTAATAGGTAATTATGGCTAGTGGGCAGTCATTATTACCTACGGGCGCGTGTGTGCACGTGCCCCTCAGTATAAAAGGGGGAAGGTTGCCCCATTTTGCACTTTTTCCCTTCTGATTCTTCTTCGTCGTCATCAGCGTTCCTGCCCGTCGCCATCTTCAGAGCAACCGACCACCGTGCCAAGTTTCGAGCAGCCTTTCTCTTCTACTCAAAACAAGTAAGTTTTCTGGTTTCCAGCTGGTTTTACTTCCTCTCATTGTCGATGGTAGATTGCATGCGGCTAGGGTTAATTTTAGGTGACAAACTAGGTAGATTTCCGGCGAGTGTAGGTGGTGGGCGACGGTTCTGCCCTTCTGCTGTATCAAGCATCTCGCCGGAGTAGGTAACGCGTTCGGTGAACGTGGTGGTCCACGTCGTGGTTGCGAGTCGTGACCACCGCGTTTTACCACCTTCTGGTGGATCGGTGAATTTTTCGGTGCCACGTTTCCAGATTCCGGTGGAGCTTTGCAGTTTCCAGCGGAGCTTCAAACAGATTCTGGACACGAGCACGGGGAAGTTTCTCGTAGGAAGATGGTGTGTATCGGGCATCTCCTCGCGTGGATGTTTTTCCTTCTTCGTTTGATGTTAGGGCTTAGGCCGAGGACGTTGTCCTTAGCCTTCAGCGCTCCCTTTCACTTGACTTAGCGGTGGAAGGGTGGATTTGATTTCCTGTCGAATTCACTGTCTTTCTCTGATTTTTCAGGTGATTGTAGTGGCGATGGAGCCAGAGAGGGAGGTTATCCCCGTTACATCTGAGGAGGAAACTGTCTCCGAGGAGAGCAGCAGTGCAACGGCCTCGAGTTCTGTATCCTCGAGCTCATCGGCTTCGAACTCCTCGAGCGAAGTCGAGGGGGAAGCGAGCGAAACTGAGGAGGGAAAGGATTTGGAGGTTGTGGAGGAGGATGTAATGGAAGAGGATGTGGACGTGTTCTGCCCAGAAGAGTGGGAGGTGTCCGAGCCTTCCGAACATATCTCCACGTTCGCTAGGTCTGCGGCGGACGCCTTTACCGAGGTGGGGCCAGCGGGTGAATGGAGAGTGTTTTTGCCTAATTCGGGTGAGCGGGTCTGCTCGAGCTTCGGGGACTACTTCGCGGTGTATGAATATGCTTTCAAGGAATTGGGGCTGAGGTTGCCCTTCACTGACTTCCAGCGGTCGGTGTTTGCGCATCTGAAGCTGGCGCCTTCCCAACTCCACCCGAATTTGCTGGCCTTTATACAGGCTTTTGAGTTGGTGTGCGAGCACCTTGCTCTGGGGACCACCATTCCTCTATTCTTTGCTGTTTTCCACCTACAGCGGCAGCTGGCGGGGAAAAGGTACGGATGGGTCTCTTTGAAACAGCCCAAAAAGTTGTTCAAGCCGTTCTCGGAGTCCATTCGAATGTTCAAGGGACGGTACTTCATCGTCGAGCCATTGTCTGAGGCTGCCCAGGACAGCGTGTACGCCTGGGAGGTGGAGGTGGATGAGAATGGAGAGGAGTTGATTAACGAGGAAGGGAAGTATATCGGGGAGAGAGTGTACAAGTTCCTGATCCACTGGACACCTGACCACTTCTCAAAGAAGCCTAGTGGTTATGTCTTTGAGCCGAGCGCGCTACGCAGGCAGGATGCCGCGTCTTATGAGAGGTTGGTGAACTGGGTCAACTCTTTTCAGCTCGCGAGCTGTTGGATGAGCAAGGGTAACCCCATCTTCGAGGAGGATGGTAGCCAGAGGGTTGAGCAAAGGTTTATCAACGTGAAGGCACTGCTGGAGTACAAGACTCCTGCGGATGCTGAGAAGCTGCTCGATAGTCATAGTTACTTAGATTTTATTTGTTATTTCTTTTTCTTCCCCGTTGCTAACGTGTTCGTTTTATTTGTGCAGGTGAGATGCCTCAGGCTCGTGATCGTGTGGCGAGGAACGCCATGGCGAGGGGCAAGGCTAGAGCGGCTCCTCCCAAGGCCCGTCCTGTTGGTGGTGCTCGTGCTCTTCCTCTTGCTCAAGCTGCGGTGGGAACCTCTACTTCTCCTACTCCAGCTCCCCGGGACTCTCCATTGGCTCTGGCTGGGCGAGCGAAGCGGCAAAGGTCGTCGGATGCCGTGGACCTGACTCGGGCGCCCGAGAAAGGGAAGTTTGAGCTTCCTCCGTGTGTCCTTGACCGGAGGTTCTTTGAGGGCAACACTTTGGTCGTCCTGCGGGCAGAGTCACTCAACCTCGGAAGCATGGACCGAGCGAGCAAGAGGGCGATGGTGGCCCAGGATGCTTCTGCCATGGTGAGGATGCTGGAAATGGCGGTCGTTTATGCGGAAGGGGACTCTGTGCTTGAGGCTGAACTCACTACTGCCCGGGCCTCCGAGGCGTCCCTGAAGGAAGAAGTCAAGGGTGCTCGTGAGGCTAGGAGGAAGGCCGAGGAGGAGACGGCCAAGCTGAAAGAGGAGGTAACCAGGCTGAAGGCGGAGAAGAAGGCTGTGGAGGATTTGAACAAGGAGCTGATGGCGGCCAGTGCCCCGGGTGCTGATGAACCGGACGAGATAAAAGTGCTGAAAACTAGGGCTAAGCTGGTCGCCAGCATACTGCAGGCCGAGGAGGATGGCATTGCTGTGGCATCGGAGTCTTTTGAAAGTGCTGTGGCCCAGTTGCGGGTGGTGAACCCTGGGCTCGACATTTTGACCGATGGTATCCACTACCTTGCCCGAGTGGAGGATGATCGCATCGTCTTGCCCGCGGGCCTGGTTCTCAACACCCTCGAAGCTCAGACCGAAGATTATCCAGCGGAGGAGCCCGAGCCCGAGCCCGAGGCGACTGAGCATGTGGAAGGATGAGGATTCAGGTTGTTTTGATGTTGTTGTGTTTTGTCCGGCCTGCGTGCCGTTGATTAATTTGTAATTTTATTTGGTTTTGGGGGGGCATGGTCCCTTTTTTTTTATGTAATACGCACAGTCTTTTGGCCCTTGTGGCCTTTTTATTTAATGCTCGGCTCATTTATACAATTTTTGTTGTACTTTACATTATTGCTGTACTTTACCTTAGTCGTGTATGTATGACTGCCCGTCGGAGGGTGTGTCTGTTAATGGAGCCTTCTTTTTGAAGGATAGCTCACTGTGTGTGAATTCGCCAGTGCGGGGAACTGGTCGAATAGTCGGGGAAGGTCCTGGCGAGGTTGCGGATCTCAGGTCGCGATTGAGGCCTAAGGTCGCGGCGTGAACGTCCCATCGCGAGCTGGGGTTCTGCCAATCATGGTACTTGGGCGAAGGCGGTGCTCGATTGAGGACCGCTGACGAGCAGATTTCCGGCTTGTTTGTTTGAGCGGGATTCTACTTTGTGTGCATGCGTCGTTTGTACCTGGACGAGCATGATGACCGCTAGGTGGTCTCTTGATGCGAGGAAGTCTATGGTTACTTTAGCTGTAGTATTGCTTAAGTTTCTCAGCGTTCCATGGTCGAGGGAGTGCCTCCCCATTAAGGTTTTCGAGGAAGTATGCACCGTTTCCCGTTTTGGCACGGACTTTGTACGGCCCTTCCCAGTTGGCTGCTAGTTTGCCTTCGCGAGAGTCCTTGTGGTTTCTTCGCAGGACAAGGCTGCCCACATCGAACTCTCGTCGTAAGACTTTAGCGTTGTGCCTGATTGCTATTTTTTGCTTAAGGGACGCTTCGCGGAGGGCTGCTCCTGTCCGGATTTCCTCGACGAGGTCGAGCTCTTCTCTCATCACTTTGTTATTCATTTCCTCGTCTAGAGGTGATTCGGTCCTTCTGGACGGTACGTGGATTTCGATGGGTAAAACAGCCTCCATGCCATATGCTAAGCGGAAAGGCGTTTCCCCGGTGGTGGATTGGGGAGTAGTGCGATATGCCCATAAGACGCTGTGGAGCTCCTCGACCCAGGCTTTCTTCGTTTCGTTCAGTCTTCGTTTGAGGCCCCAAAGGATGACGCGATTGGCCGCCTCCGCCTGCCCGTTGGTCTGGGGGTGCTCTACAGAAGCGAAGTGTTGCTTTGTTCCGAGATGGGCGACAAGGTCTTGGAACTTCTTGTCTGTGAATTGTGTTCCATTGTCCGTGACGATTGCTTGGGGAATCCCAAAACGGGCAAGGATATTCCGCTTGTAGAAACGTAGGATGTTAAGTGCCGTTATCTTTGCTAAAGCTTCTGCTTCTATCCATTTTGTGAAATAATCTACGCCCACTATCAGGTATTTGTTCTAGCTGGACCCCGTTACGAAGGGTCCTAGGATGTCCAGGCCCCACCAGGCGAATGGCCACGGGGAGGTCAAGCTTTTCAGTTCGTTAGGTGGAGCTAGGTGCATGTCCCCGTGCCGTTGGCATTTGTCGCATTTCTTTATGTGCTCCTTGGCGTCTTGCTGCATGGTTGGCCAATAATACCCTGCCCGGAGTGCCTTGCGGGCAAGGGACCTTCCTCCCAGGTGCTGGGCGTTGATGCCTTCGTAGATTTCTCGTAATACGTGGGGGACAACCTCCTCCTCTATGCACTTGAGTAGTGGGATGGAGAAGCCCCTTCGATAGAGTTTGTTTTCGAGGATGACGTACGAGCAACCTCTTCGTCTGATGGTGCTGGCTTCCTTGGGGTCATCCGGAAGTTCGTCCCTGGTGAGGTAGTTGTACACGGGCGTCATCCAGCAGTCACTGTCCCCGACCGCGTGCACGTGGAGGGTCGAGGACCCTTTATCGATGCTGGAACGGGGAAGTATTTCTTGGATGACTGACTTGTTCCCGCCTTTCCTCTTGGTGCTCGCTAGTCTGGACAGGACGTCTGCTCGCACGTTGTGTTCGCGGGGAACATGTCTTACTGCTACCGTCCTGAACTTCGACATTTTTTCCTTGACCAGGGTGAGGTATTCAGAGAGACTGTCGTTTTTGGCCTGATACTCCCCGGATATCTGGTGGCCTACGAGCTGGGAGTCCGTGCAGATGACGATTTCTTCAGCCCCTAGGTCTTCGGCTAGGCGCAGCCCGGCGAGGAAGGCCTCATACTCGGCTTGGTTGTTCGACGTGGGAAAGGACAATGTGAGAGAAGCCTCGACTATGGTCCCTTCTTCGCTCTCCAGGATGACTCCTGCCCCGCTGCCGCTCGAGCTGGATGCTCCGTCCACGTAGATGGTCCATCTGTTTGCTGTGTGGGGCGAGGAGTCTGAGAAGGTTACTTCCGCCACAAAATCGGCCAGGACCTGTGCTTTGAGAGCTTTTCTGCTTTCATACCGGACGTCAAATTCAGACAGCTCCAACGACCACTTGAGCATTCAACCGGCCATGTCTGGCCGGCCCAGCAACTGCTTGATGGGTTGATCTGTCCTCACTACGATCGTGTGGGCCAGGAAATAGTGTCCCAGTCGTCTGGCAGCGTTGACGAGGGCCAATGCTACCTTTTCTATCTGTTGATATCGCAATTCCGCGTCTTGTAACGCTTTGCTCGTGAAGTATACTGGTTTTTTCCCGGCAGGATTTTCGCGAATGAGAACGGCGCTCACGGCCTCGGCAGTAACGGCGAGGTATAGGAACAAAACTTCCCCGATATCTGGTCGTGATAACACGGGCGGTTTCGACAGGGCTTGCTTCAAGTGAAGGAGGGATGCCTCGTATTCTTCGGTCCATTCAAACGCGGCCTCTTTTCTCAAGAGCTTGAAGAAAGGAAGGGCGTGTTGGGCGGATTTTGCGACGAAGCGGGACAACGAGGTGAGTACCCCGTTGAGGGACTGGATGTTCTTCTTAGACGTGGGCGTTGGGAACTTAGAGAATGCCCGACATTTGTCAGGGTTAGCTTCTATTCCTCGTTCCGTCAAGTAGAAACCAAGGAATTTACCTGCTCGTACGCCGAACGTGCACTTCTCTGGGTTAAAACGCATTTGATATTTTCTTGCTTGCTCGAAAATTTTTCGAAGATGGGCGACATGGTCTAGTTCCTCGTGGGACTTGACAATTATGTCGTCCATGTATACCTCGAGCATGTCGCCTATTTGTCCTCGGAAGACTTTGTTCATCATTCGTTGGTACGTAGCGCCGACGTTCTTCAGTCCGAAGGGCATTACGTTGTAGTAATAGTTGCCCGATTCGGTCATGAAGGCCGTGTAAGTTTTATCGCTCGCGGCCATTGGGATTTGGTTATAGCCCGAGTAGGCGTCGAGGAACGATAACAGTTTAAAACCTGCGGAGTTATCTACGAGCTTATCTATATTGGGGAGGGGGTAGGCGTCCTTCGGACAGGCCTTATTAACATCGGTATAATCAACGCACGTTCTCCATTTGCCATTATTTTTTCTTACAAGTACAACATTTGAGAGCCATGTAGTGTATTTGGCCTCAGAAATAAACCTAGCTTCTAGAAGGTCTTTGACAGCTTTCTCCGCGGCTTCCATCTTCTCCGGGGACAGTTTCCTTCTGCGCTGGGCAACGGCTTTGACGGCCGGATCAATTGTAAGCTGGTGGCAGGCGACGGAGGGGTCCAATCCTGGCATTTCAGCAGCGCTCCATGCGAACAAGTCTGCGTTCTCCCGGAGGCACGCTTTTAGTTGTCTCTTGGCCAGGTCGGGGAGGTCTGCTCCGATCTTCACTCCCCGCTGGGGGTCTTCTCCGAACGGAACGATCTCGAAGTTGCCATCTGGGATGGGGCGTAGGAGATGACCGCTGTTGTGGGACTGGCTGCCCGAAGTCGTCGGGTCTTTGGCGTGATCCTCCTTGCTGAAATGGCTGTCCAAATCGATGGATTCGACCTGGGGGAGTGGCTTTGGCTGCTCATAGTTGCTGGGCAGAGGAGGACGACCAGATGTCCTCGGCCTCGCTGAGATGGTGCTCAGTCCTTTTGATGCTGCTTCAAAGCATCGACGGGCAGCTTTGATGTCGCCGTGGAGGGTGGCGACCATCCCTTCAGAAGTGTAGTACTTCATCTTGAGATGTACGGTGGAAGGCACTGCAATCAACTCTGCCAGGGTTGGCCTTCCAAAAATGCACTGATATAGTGACGGGCAGTCAATTACCAGAAACTGTGCTTTGATTGCTCGGGTTGTCTTTCCTGAACCGAAGGTCACGATGAGCTCTACGTAACCTCGGGGCCTTGTTACTGCTCCGTTGAATCCCTGCAGGTCGGATCCAACGTATGGAGTAAGGTGCGAGTCGTCCAGCTGCAGTGTCTCGAACAGGTGGTTGTACATTATATCAACTGAACTGCCCTGGTCCACGAGTATCCTGCGAACGTCGAAGTTCGCCATCCTTGCCCGGATGAGAAGCGGGATGCTTGAGTTCGGTGACCCGCCGAGGAGTTCCTCCTTGTAGAAGGAAATGGGAGATGATCCTTTGTGAGTGGTATCCAGCGTGGTGACTTCGTTGGAGCTTTTGCTGATCAGTTGCTCGAATTTCCTTTTGACTGAACCGACCGTGATTTTGTTGAATCCACCACCGGAGATGACCATGGCCGACGGGAAGGTCTCCCACGGGCTGTGAGCGCCGAGGAACGTGGAGGCGGGCAGACTATCAGGGATACGGAAGTCCTCTGGCCGAGTTATGGACAGAGCAACCTGTACGTTGGTGTCCTCGGAGGGCGGAGTCTCTTCTGCAGCTTTCTTGCTCTCCTGGGTTTCTTGCCGGGGAGCTTCTTTCTTCTTCGCGAACTGCTTCAGGTGGCCGTCGCGAATGAGGATCTCTATGGCATCTCTGAGGTGGATGCATTCCTCCGTCGTGTGGTCGTGGCTCTTGTGGAAGCGGCAATACTTGGATTTATCTACACCCGGCCTGGCCGGCAGCTGTTTGGGGAAACGGACTCCTGCCTGCTTGAACTCTGAGTTGGCACATTCGGACAAGATTTTCTCCCTCGAGGTAGTGAGGGGGGTATAGTCATGGAACCGCCCGGAAGGTCCCTTTTGTTCGCGTGCATCGCGAGGCCTATCGTCGCGTCTTTTGTCTCTTCGACGGGATGTCGAGGGCTCTTCAGCTCTGGATGACCGGGCACCTTCTTGGTGACGGGAGGCCCGGACAGAATGGGCAGCGACCTTCTCCTCGTACTGTATATGTGACTGGGCTTGGTGGAGGAGGGCGTTGAGATTACTCGGCGGATCGAGGCCGATGGCTTTCGCGAAATCTGAGTCGGGACGTAATCCCTGCTCGAGCAGGAATTTCTTCATCTCTTCGGTCGTTGGCACTTGGACGGCCTCCTTGTTGAACCGCTCAATGTAGTCCCGAAGAGGCTCATCTCTTCCCTGCACGAAAGCTCCGAGGGACGCCTCAGTCTTTGGAAGGCGTCGCGATGTGGTAAAGTGACGGGAGAAAATCCTCCAGAGCTGCCTCCAGGATGTGATGGATTCCTCATGCAGCTGTTTGTACCAGGTCATTGCTCCCTTCCGGTGCGTGGTCGGGAACAGGTGACATTTGATGGCTCCTCGTACACCTCTGTAGTCCAAAAGAGCATCTATGTTTTCTATGTGCTCGTCTGGGTCCGTGGTTCCATCATAAGTCCCTAGAGACGGAGGCTTCTCCAGTCCTTTAGGGAGACGGGTGGCTAGGATCCGGCGGGACAACGGGCCGCGAGGCTCGTCGTCGCTGCTCGAGCTAGAAGTTGACGGTGACCGTTGTCTACGCTCGCGGCGGCGGTCTCTGCGAGGTGAGGGTGATCGTGGCCGGTCGCGAGGTTTGACCGGTGGAGAATGCATGTCCTGCCTCGTTCTCTTGTGTCTTGGTGGTGACTGATCCCGCGGGGAGATCTGGTCGCGCTTGCGAACGCGTTGTGGTTCAGGCTCACGCCTTGTCATACGGTCATCCCCGCGCCTAGGTGGCGGGCTTCTTGATTTCTGGTGTTTCCTCTTGGGAGGAGAGGATCTTGGGAGAGCTGCTTCTTCGAGAGCTCCTATCCTTTCTCCTTGCTGCAAGATAAGGAGGTTTGTGCGGTTGACAGCTTCCAGAAGGGCTGCAACGGCCAGGTCAGCGCTGGGGGGGCCAGGAATTGGTTGTTCCCCCAACGGTAGTTGTTTGCCTCCTTGCTCGGTGGGAGGAGGAGTTGGAGACGCAGTGGCCCCGTCTCGAAGGAAACGGGGATCAGAAAGTAACGACGAACTGCCATTAGCGTCCATCTTGTTGACGGGGACAAGAACCGTAGCGTCAGCACCTTTTACGGAGTTCTGAGCGGCCATACGTGGGTGGATCAAAGAAAGTATGTTTTGATCTTTCAGTTTCCGAGGAGGAAAGAAAGAAGGGGAGAACAAGGAGTTCCCACAGACGGCGCCACTGATCCGAAGTATTCGAACTGGTCCACGTAAGCTGGTCGTCAGGAGGTGAGGTGCTCGGGTGATTGCTGGTCGTAAGGCGTGCAACGTGCTCGGCTTGAGAATGAGGAGAGGGGGGTGTACCTGCAAGGTACTCCGACGCTCAAGTAAGAAAGGGTCAGAGAAAAAGGGGCAAGTACAAAGTGTATTCTTAGGGCGAAAAAATGTGATACCTGACCCTCTCAAGTGAGAGGGTTTATATAGAGCCCCCAGCGCGTGGCCAACGGTCCTATTTTCGGGGCGAACTAGCCGTTTTTCCCAAAGAATAGGCAACTGCCCAAACTAGCCGTTATGTCGGGCAGGGTGCCATGAACTAGCCGTTATGTCGGGCATAGACGCAGTTGCGGGCACCTGCCCATCGTTGTTCGGGCAGCGAGGAAGCCGTGCGTAACGGGCATCAGAGCCGGGGAGGGACGTTGCGTTCCTTGCCCGGTTTGAGGGGCAGAAATGTCACTTTTGCCCCTCTGTGGATTGGGCTTAGGCAATTTGGGCCACTCTGGAGTGGAAGCGGATTGGGCCAATTTTAGCCATTGGTCCAGTCCAGAACAATATATATATATATATATATATATATATATATATAAATAAAAGTATAATATTAAAAAAAACAAAAAAAAAATAAAAAATATAAAAAATAAATATAAATAAAATTAAAATTAAAAATAAAAATAAAAATAAATAAATAAATAAATAATAAAAAATGTCACGTGGACTGTCACTCAGGCAATATGAAAGAATATTTGTTGCCATGTAGCAATCAAGTGCCTAAGTGAGAGAATCTGAGTATTACGAGGGGTTTTTTTTAAAAAAACTTTATCAGAGGCTAAAATGAGAACTCGCTAACATTACAGGGGGTTGTGTATTTAACCCATTAATTAATTAGTTGATTTAGAATTTAGTCTTTTTTTTTTAATTCTTAGAATTAGTTTTAGAATTAAATATTTAGTTTTAGAATTTAGCTTTAGAATTTAGTTAATAGTTTTTAATTAAGTTTTAGTTTTAATTAATTAGTTGTTAACTAAATAGTTTTAGTTTTAGATTTAGTTTTTTAGTTTTAAGTAGAAATTTTGTTTAGTTAGAATTTTAATTTGATTAGAATTTAATCAATTAGTTTTTTTTAAGTAGAATTCAGTTAATTAGTTGTTAATTAGGTTTTAATTCATTTTAGTTTTACTTTGAGTTTTAGAATTTAGTTTAATTAGTTAATTGGATTTTTCTTTAAATTAGTTTTTTAATTAGATTATATTTTAACAGAATTTGTTATTTAGTTTTAATTAGACTTCAGTTAATTAGGTTTTAATTAATTCTTAAATTTATCTTGACATATCCGTATTTTTATTGTAGTTAATTCTTGATGTTCAATTTTTTATTTAATTCTTGATGCTTTTGTTGTATATATTCATCTTACACTTGACACTCGAGATTTCCTCTTTGTTCCTCTGTTTCTTATACCTCATTCCAAAGGAGATGAGCCCTTTTGTTGACTTCCATGACATACTTACAAAGCTTTAGGTCCTTCCCTTTTAACCTAACCTTGGGTTTAGATTCGCCGCACTCTTCGTATGTATTCTGCCACGGACACTTCTTACCCATTCATCCTAGCCTTAGGATTAGAGTCACCGTACTCTATGTGAACGTCTTGCCATTGACGTTTACTTCCCCGTTTTACCTAGCCTTAGGTTTGGAGTCGCCGCACTCTATGTAGGTGTCTTGCCATAGACACTTACTTTCCCTTGGAACCTTGACCACAGTCAAGAGTTCCTCACCCCTAGTTAGGGGAACTACGGACGCTCTGACTTCTCAAAGTACATTTTGAGAATACGTAGGCATAGGATCGCGAGGTCCTAGCGAGCCACCTTTTCTTTTTTCCACCTTTTTATTTCTCACCCTTTTCTTTTTACACCCTTTTACTTCGTAGTGAGTGGAACTACGAATGCTCTAATTCTATTCCCGTCAGGATACGTAGGCACGAGATGCGATGTCTTGGCGAGCATACTTAGTGTACATACCCTAGGTCTTTACCTTAGCACATTTCCCTTAGCAAGCAAACTTTAGCATAACACAAATACTAACAAGAGGTTCCTATATAGTACTACAGATACTTAGGATGCTAACACCTTCCCTAGGTATAACCAAGCCCCGAACCTTAGATCTCTAGCTGTGTTCCTACATAGCGCACTTAGGGTTTTCTTTCGATCTTTCCCCTTTCCTTTGGATAAATCAAAGCTCGGTTAATCAATTAATATAATAAAATAAATAATTACTAAAATTGGGGTGTTACAACTCTCCCCCACTTAAACGATTTTCGCCCTCGAAAATTACTTCAAACGAATAACTCAGGATAAGACTCCGTCATTTGACTCTCAAGTTCCCAAGGCACATCCTTATTCTGACACACAAGCTCTCAAAAGATTTTCAAGTGACTGAATCGTCCTTTCCATCTGACCATCAGTCTGTGGATGATAAGTAGAACTCAAACGCAGCTTAGTACCCAGAGCACTTTGCAAACTCTCTCAGAATCTCAAAGTAAACCTCGGATCTCTATCTGACACAATGCTAGACGGAATACCATGCAAATTGAAAATCCTCTCAATGTACAGCTTCTCTAACTTCTCCAATGGATAATCCATTCTCATTGGAATAAAGTGAGCAAATTTCGTCAATCTATCCATAGTAACCTAAATAACCTCATAATTACTCGGTGTTCTAGGTAAACTAGACACAAAATCCATCGATATACTATCCCATTTCCACTTAGGAATAGATAACGGTTGCATCAAAACCGACTGTTTCTAATGTTCAATCTTTGACTTCTGACAAGTCAAACAAGAATACACAAACTCTACAATATCTTTCTTCATACAAGGCCACCAAAATACTTCCCTCAAATCCTGATACATCTTAGTAGCTCTCGGATGGATACTCAATCCACTACAATGCCCTTCCTCAAGAGTTCTCTTCTTCAACTCCGCAATATCCGGAACATAAACTCCATCACAACATCTCATGATACCATTCTCATCGATCCAAAAATCACCACCTCGACCTTGATTGATCAAAGTCAACCGATCCACCAAACTCAAATTAGATTTCTGACCTTCTCGAATCTCATCAAGAATACCACTAGTAAGCTTCAACATACCAAGCTTAACTCCATAAGAAGTCTCTTCACAAACTAAACTCATATCTCGAAATCGCTCAATCATCTCCAACTCTCTTACCATCATCATCGACATATGCAAAGATTTCCTACTCAATGCGTCAGCTACCAATTTTGCTTTACCCGGATGGTAATTCAAACCAAAATCATAACCTTTCAGAAGTTTCAACCATCTCCTCTATCTCGCATTTAATTCTTTCTGATCAAAGAGATACTTCAAACTCTTATAATCACTAAACACTTCAAATCTCGATCCAAACAAATAATGCCCCCAAAGCTTCAACACAAACACAACAGCGGCCAACTCTAAGTCATGCGTCGAATAATTCCTCTCATGCACTTTAAGTTGCCTTGAAGCATAAGCTACAACTTACTGATTTTGCATCAATACACCTCCCAAACCCATCAACGAAGCATCACAATACACAACAAATGGTTCTGTCGGATTCGGCAAAATCAAAACAGGAGTTGTCGTCAACCTTCTCTTAAGCTCTTGAAAACTTTCTTCACACTTTGCATTCCAAACAAAAGCTTGACCCTTCCTAGTCAACTGCGTCAACGGCAAAGATAACTTGGCAAATTCTTTAATTAATTTCTGATAATAACCTGCCAAACCAAGAAAACTTCTAATCTCAAAAACTGATTTTGGAGCTTCCTACTGCGATACAGCTTCAACCTTCGACGGATCAACTGCAATACCTCTACTTGAAATCACATGACCAAGGAAACTCACTTCCTTCAACTAAAACTCGCACTTAGAAAGTTTAGCATACAACTGCTTCTCTTTCAACCAAATAACACAATCCTCAGATGCTCGACATGATCCTCTTCACTCTTCGAATAGATCAAAATATCATCAATGAACACAACCACAAACTTGTCAAAATACGGATGGAAAATCCTGTTCATGTATTTCATAAATACACCTGGCACATTAATCACACCAAATGGCATCACAGAATACTCATAATGACCATACCTCGTTCTAAAAGCAGTCTTCTGAATATCTTTAGCTTTCACATGAATCTGATGATACCCAGATCTCAAATCTATCTTATTGAAAGCACTTGCACCAACCAACTGATTCATCAAATCATCAATTCTCGGAAGTGGATACTTATTCTTAATAGTTACCTTGTTCAATTGTCTATAATCCACACAAAGCCACATAGAACTTTCCTTCTTCTTAACCAACAAAACTGGTGCACCCCACGGTGACACACTCGGACGAATAAACCTCTTCTCAAGCAGATCTTCAAGTTGACTCTTCAACTCTTTCAATTCCGATGCGGACATACGATATGGAGCCATCGATACCGGACTAGTTCCAGGAACTAAGTCGATCGTAAACTCCACCTCACGTTCCGGCGGTAAATCACTTATCTCTTCAGGAAAAACTTCCGAAAAATCACAAACAATTGGCAAAAAACCAACTTCTCCACCTTCACTAATACTCAAAGTTGCCATCAACATAAACATCTCGGCATCATCTTGCACTAACTCATTCACTTGCTTAGCAGACATAAACAAGTCTCCTTCATTCTCAGGTTCAAGAAAAATAATCGTCGTATCACAACAATTTGTAAGCACGTGGCTTAACTCCAAATAATTCACTGCACACACTATCTAAGCTCGCAAGACACGTCTATTCCATCCAACAAGATCCTGTCTACTATCAATAAGAGATTAAGGGTGATCAGTTCCTCAATTTGTCAATAGACAACCGACAATCATGATGGGACATAAACCATATTTACCAAACTATAATAGTGTTTCTTGCAATCAGCAACACACCAAACCATCACTCCACAACTAAAACATCTCAGAGAAGAAAAAGCTTATCTCCCACTTATTTCAATCCCACTCCTGCAGACAAAGGTTAGAAAAACAAATGTGTACCGACAGTGTTTTCACACACATGTCGCATACTAGGGAACAAACAACATTAGACAACTTGGTCGGATGAACCAACCAGGCTCTATACCACTAATGTAACACTCTTCTAAACCCCGCAGAAAATATATAAATAATTAGAGTAAATTATCATGCATCTCAAATAAGGGTGTCACATATGTTTCAAAAACATCACACAGCCCCGTCATGCTCATTAACACTTTGAAATAAATTTATGTTTTTCATATACTTTCATATAACATGTAGCAGCGGATTCACTTTAGTCATAATAGACATACTGAAAGTATCATGCTCATCTCATTCATACTCACCACTTAGGCATAAAAGCCAATACTTCATATAATTTAAATAACAATAGCCAAATAAAGTAGAGTACATAAAATATCTCTCAAAACATGAATCGAAATGTTCCCAGTGTTACATGAATCAGAGCACGACTCGACCCAACATAAATAAAGGAACTAAACAAGCTACTCCAACGAGTATCTCGCGCTAGAAGCAACTCTACTCCTCGGTACCTGAGTGATGTCGTATAAAACATCATTTCAACAGAAGGGTGAGAATTCATATAATTATCGAATTTATAAGATAATATATAATTTAAAGCATACATGCATAAATCACAATTATCCTCACACTTCAAAAGTTTCATTAACACAGTATCACTCAAGTAATCGTACTATTCATAAGTATATACTCACAATTCACAATTTCACCAATTCAACAATTCACATAATACACATAATCTCATATTGCAACCATAGACACAATGAGACTCGATGCAAGACTCAAATGCAACTCATGCATGTGGTACCAATCTCTTGTTATCATTTTTCGGTTTTTACATTAAACCGGATCCGTTCCCTAGACCGATAACACATAAAAGCTCGTTCCCTAAGCTTTCAACCCCCTCTCTAGGTTTGGGACAAGTCACTAGTTCCCTCGGAACTAACAAACATTGTATCTTGACACAAATGATGCATGTGCAATTTCAACAACCATATGCAATTAAGATCATTCCCTAATCTTAATATTCATGCATATCTTCAATAATTCATCACACTTGAATTACCACACAATTGCACATACACACATACTCATGAATTATTCATATATAATTCATGCATATCTTCAATAATTCATCACACTTAAATTATCACACAATTTCCCACACAATTACATTTCCATAATCAAGACATTCTTACTTCAACATTACTTCTACACATAGCAAGTAATTCACAAACATCAATGCAAACCAATCTCAATTCACAAAACCCAAATTACCGATTAAATATTAGATAATTAATCCATCATCAATAATTAAATCCAATATTAATATGATGACTAAAAGAATTATCAATAATTAAATAAAGATTTATTATTATTATTAGACTAATGAAATAAAATATATCATTAAATTAAAAGAAAATTTTAGTTAAACACATGATGTTTATTTCAAAGAATTTCACTAAGCTAAAAAAAAACATGAACTACCACTTTTCTTGGAATAAATAACTACTTATCCTATTCCCACAAACTTTACATTTTCGTTTGGTAATATATATAGTGTACATGTGCTACCTTTTATTAAAGTTATACAATTATTACTACATGAGAATTACATGTCTCTTCGGCCTCAAGTGGGTTCACTAGTATCATATATATATATATATATATATATATATATATATATATATAAAAAGTCATAACATGTTTAATTAGTCTCCAGAAAGTGTCGCTACAGGTACCATATATAAATATACTACTTGTTTGTTCAGCTACAGGAACTAGTTTTATGGAAGTGCAACATTTACGCTACAGTAAGATATTAGTATCACTTTTTATTTTCCAATTGAAACCAATGTGTTCCATGACCAATTATATCACTTATTTTTCAATGAAACGCTACCGGAACAAGGTATAATATTATACAATTTCCACTTTTCCTACCAATTGCATATGCCTACTAAATTATTTATTAAAGCATCAATGAAACTTTTATGTTTCGTTGGCATCAAAATCGCTACTGTAGCGTAATTTTTCTAGTTAACTCATTCAATGCCTATACTATACTTTATTTACTAAGAATCTACCACCCTTTTCGTTGATCAACAAGACATATTACATTTTCATCAATAAATTAATGCATCACTTGGCTATTAGCACTACTACTTGTTTTCATTTAATACAAAGTGGATATCTAGTTATCTACCAAGTGCCACTAAAAGTCATTTTAAGAATTGCCCTTGAAATGTGCGCGCTACAGAGTCTTATAGTGAAACGATGATACCAAGTGGTGCTACCAAGTTATTATATTTCAACTAAACACCTACATACTTATTCAATTATTAAATCATGTATTGTTTTATCCCATAATCATGTTCTCCTTGGGTTTCACAAGATAAAGATGATCCTGTAGTTAAATAAAATGAAATGTTTTATTTCCATTTTGAGTAACAGTGTGGTGCGCTACCAATTCGTTAGCTTCTTAGTCCACGAGTTACTGTTCATACTTCTAAGACATTATCACATTTCCCTTGTTTTATATACTAAATCATGGTACTACAATGTACCAAAATACCAATTCCAAACACAATTGATCATCACAAATTAAAGTTTATCATCAAAATCTAACAATTACAAAATCATGAAAATTTAGGGGTTGTATCCTAAACATGTTTTTATTTATTATACACTATCATACAATCCCAATAATTATATAAAAACTCACTCTTACCTTAATTTTCTTGAATATTCTAGAGCTTCTTCTTCTCTTTGAGTTTTCCCCTCCTCTTCTCTACTTCTCTCTTTGCCTCTTTCTCCTCTCTATTATATCTCTTCTTTTGTTAAACACTAACAACTAACTCAATACAAATCTAATTTCTATTGGACTCACTAACCCGCCCTCACACTTACTATTCACACTCCCAATTTAGGTCAAATTAATCATTTCACCAAATAAAATAAATTAAATAATTCAAATAAACCAAATAAATTAAATAATTCAATTATTTCAATTATTTCAAATAATTTAATTAAATCAAATAATTTAAATAAATCTGATAAATCAATTAATTCAAATAAATCACATAATTCAATTGTATCAAATAATTCAATTAAATCAATTAATTCAAATAAATCAAATAAATCAATTAAATCATTTATTCACACAAAAAATCACTCAATTAATCAATTAATATAATAAAATACATAATTACTAAAATTTGGGTGTTACGCCGTACTCTATGTGAACATCTTGCCATGGACATTTACTTCCCCGTTTTACCTAGCCTTAGGTTTGGAGTCGCCGCACTCCATGTAGGTGTCTTGCCATAGACACTTACTTTCCCTTGGAACCTTGACCACAATCAAGAGTTCCTCACCCCTAGTTAGGGGAACTGCAAACGCTCTGATTTCTCAAAGTACATTTTGAGAATACGTAGGCATATGATTGCGAGGTCTTAGCGAGCCACCTTTTCTTTTTTCCACCTTTTTATTTCTCACCCTTTTCTTTTTACACCCTTTTACCCCGTAGTGAGGGGAACTACGAATGCTCTGATTCCATTCCCGCCAGGATACGTAGGCACGAGATGCGATGTCTTGGCGAGCATACTTAGTGTACATACCCTAGGTCTTTACCTTAGCACATTTCCCTTAGCAAGCAAACTTTAGCATAACACAAATACTAACGAGAGGTTCATGTAGAGTACTATAGATACTTAGGATGCTAATACCTTCCCTAGGTATAACCAACCACCGAACCTTAGATCTCTAGCTGTGTTCCTACATAGCGCACTTAGGGTTTTCTTTCGATCTTTCCCCTTTCCTTTGGATAAATCAAATCTCGATGGTGAACTTCATGATTTGCGATTCAAGTTAATTAATAGCTTGATATCCGATTCTCACCGCAACAGAAATGGCGACTTCACTAGGGATTATTCTCCTAAGAGGGTTAAGCTTATCTTGTTTGTATTTTTGTTATTTATATGTTTGCTTGCTTGTGTACTTGTATATTATGTATATCTGTATATATACCTGTTGTGCTTGGGCTTCTCCGTGTGCAAGGTTGTTACCTTGAGTGGTGAGGAAAAGTCCTATACCCGGACTTAAGTGTACACTTATGATAGGATGTTGGGTATAGTCAAGGAGAATTTGAGGGAGTGAATCCCGAAAAAGTTGACTTGAGATCCCCCGCTCAGTTGAGGCCCTCTTGCGAATAATATTGTTGAACGAGTAGTCGTGAAGACATTACTACTTTTGACCTAGGAGCCCGTGACATTGAGGACCTTTAGTTACCTTTTACCCCCACTTGGCCTCTTAAGGCATAGTGTGGTGACTATAAGGGAGTAGTCCCGAATTAGTTGATACGCGATACTACACTCAGACGAGACTCTCGTGAGAATATTATTGACTACCGAGTAGTTGAGAAATCGATAATATCCGAAAGATAGGATGTTGACTCTGAGAAATTTTAGAACCCTGTTCTACGGATACAAAAACCCTAGTACACACCATGTGGTTGGTCCTTTAACTAGACTTCATGCTATGATCTCGAACCTTCGATTCTGTTGCATGTGTTTTGTCTCATGTTGCTTTGCATTGCATGTCATTTGCATCTTTGCATGATTCATTGCATACATTTGTTTGTCTAGTGACTCATCTCCAGTTATCTCTATCTTCCAGTGTCACCTGTGAGTCGTCAAGCTGATTCCTCGACACAAATACCGGACTAGAGCTAACTATAGACGCAAGATGTCAGAGCAAGAGGTACACAATGATGAGATCCGAATGGAGAACGACGACCTTAAGTCAAGCATGACTAAACTCACCGAGATGCTCCAAGTCTTGATAGCTAGAGGAGAGCAACCCCAAAGGATTATCATCCAGGAAGTTTCAAGCGTCGACCCTCCACCGGTTCAAATGCCACCTTCAACTTGGCCCGAGTTTGGTTTGCCACACAACTACTTTCCACCGATTGCATCTACTGCGATGGTTGGTCAGACTGCTAGGCCTGTATTTCAAGCTCCTATTTTTGCCAAGCCCAGACCTGTGGTCCATGCTGTTACCCAGACTGTTCGAGCTCCCTTTGAGAACCCCCTCTATGAGTACAATGCTGCCAGTGCTCAGGGTGAAGACCGTGAAGACTTTGTTGAACCTGAGGTTGTCTGAGAACAGTTTCAGACCATAGACAAGAGACTCCGAGCCATTGAGGGTAATGACTTTTTTAATGTGGATGCAGACAACATGTGCCTGGTTTCCGATCTTGTTATGCCAGCCAAGTTCAAAATTCCCGAGTTTGTGAAGTATAAGGGTCACTCTTGTCCAAGAGCTCATCTGGTCATGTATTTTTGCAAGATGGCTGCGTATACCAACAATCTGAAGCTGCTTATCCACTGTTTCTAAGACATCTAGAATGGAACTTCTCTCAAATGGTATATGAGTCTTGAGCAAAACTCAATTCACTGCTTCCAAGATCCCGCAAATATCTTCATGAAGCAGTATAAGTATAACCTCGACATGGCTCCTGATCGCCGTCAGCTATAAAACATGACTCAACGTGAAAAGGAATCTTTTAAGGAGTATGCTCAGCGCTGGAGAGAGTTAGCTTCCCAAGTTGAACCTCCTTTGGCCGAGAAGGAATTGACTGAAATGTTCATGGACACTCTGCCTCCATTTTATTGGGAGAAGATGATCAGAACTGTTTCCTCCAACTTCATTGATTTGGTTACTATCGGCCAAAGACTCGAGAAAGGACTTAAGAACGGTAAAGTGTCCAAGGCTGCTGAATCTTCCAAGGATATGAAGAAATCCTATGGGAAATTTCAGAAGAAGAGGGAAGATCAGACTAATGTTGTCATGGTTGAAGTGAGAAGGCCTCGTCCCAGACCTCAGTACGTTAATACCCTTACTGTTGCTGTTGTTGCTGCTGTTACTACTCCACGACCAGCTTAAGCTCCTCAACGTCCAGTTGTTGGACAAAATCAGTACCGTAATAGGAATCAATTCGGACCTATTCCAATGAAGTATACTGAACTTTATCCTGGTCTGGTCCAACAAGGTTTGATTACCACAAGGACTTTGCCTCCTCCACCAAATCCTCTTCCAGTTGGATTTAGATTTGATCTCCATTGTGCATTCCATGAAGGCACCGCAGGCCACGACTTGGAAAACTGCTATGCGATGAAATCTAGAGTACGTGATTTGATTAAGACTGGAATTCTTAGCTTTCGTGACAATCCCAATGTCTAGAGCAACCCTCTGTCAGGGCACGCCAAGTGAAGTTTCGGTCGACTTTAGCTCAGCTACTTCCAGAGGACATGACAACTCATCCTTGTGTTCAACTAGTCACTAGGCCTTATTTCTTGTTGTTTGCATTTTCCTTATTTTGTACTGGTTGTTTGCCTTCAAACTATGTTTGTACTTTCGTTGATTAATGAAATGAACATTGCAACTTTTGATTCAATTCATTTGTGTTTGCTATTTACATCTTTATGCTTTCTTTTTCAAAAAAATATTTTATCTCTTTTCCACTTTCTTTTTTATTGTGCAAAGATTGGAGGGAGGATGATGAGAATATTATACTCATAATTGTTGGTATGCTTTCAAATAAACTTTGCTGACAATGTAAGGCATTGTTTCAATCCCCCAAAACACTGGAGAAATAAGGAAGTTATTCCCTTGTCAAACCCTTCGAGCCTAGAAGTAGGAGTTTCTTTCTTTGCAAAAACCTGCAATCTTAACCTTGGGGTGGGTAGCCCTCAGTTAGCTTGGTTGTATGTCCATTCAAGACACCTTTCATATAAAGGTTGCCCTCACAAATTTTCTTTCGCACACAGCAAGCAAGTGTCGAAGATGTCCCTCAAGTCAAATGCCAATGATGGTTCACCGTAATCATTAAGCTGGCAAGCCACTTTCCTTACCCAAAGAATGAGTCGAGTCCCTTTCAAGGAAAAAGCTAAGAATGATGGGAAGCTCATAACTTTGCCTTACACAAAAAGGTTTGTATGACAACCAAAAGGAGGAAATATTTAAATCCTTTACCATGAAAGTCCTCAATGGTAAACAGTTTGGTAAGGAAGGAGTGACCACCATTCCAAAAGTCCATTGACTTCTGGACCATCATCATCATTATCATTAGTATAATTCCCCGCCTGTGGGAACCTGACCGTATAGTCTGAGTTAACTGAGCATAGGACTGAAGATCATCACGAAGATTAGGTGGGTACAAATAAACTTTGAGCCTTTATCCTTTGTTTCATAAACCGTGAACCAGTCCACGTTACAACCCTCAAAAGACCTAACTAAAGCAACATTATTTTGAAAGCATACTACAGTAAGGTTGTGTAAACTGACTCCCAAAGGTCTTTGCAGATCATCTATTTAGGCATCATACCTTTCACTTAAAATTCTTTGAATCGTCGTGTTCTTATCAATGACTCATATTGTTTTTCATCTTTCCAAAAATGATTTTGATTTCAAAAGTTGCATGAACTTTGCATTTACCACGTTTGTATGAGCACTTTTGTTTGCAAACTGGCTTTCCTCTCAAGGAATTTTCAAATAATTAATAAACTTGGTCGGTGATCCTATCTGTAGCGCAATTTTTGTGGTTTCGAATCACTATTGCTTTGGTACTACAGTTCAATTCATTTTTTATCCTGTGAAGTTGATTAAGGAAGGGAAATAAATGTCTCCAATTAACCCTGCTTGCATACTGAGTTTAAACAGCTGACTGTTGGTTTACAGATGCTATCAAAATAGGGGGGTCTGTCTTAGGTTATTTTGCTTAAGAATCGAGTGTCTCGACGGTTCATGAGGCTTTTGGTAAGGTACTGGATCTGATGTTTTTTATTAGTATGCTCGCTAAGATTTCGCAATCTTATGTCTACGTATTCCCGTTTAACGAAACAGGGAAATCAGAGCGATCGTAGTTCCTCCTATTTTAAGGGAGGAAAGGATGTTTTGGTGTCTTGTTCAAAGCCCAAGATTGAAGCTAAAAGGTGATGTGTATCTTGTTCAAAGCCCAATATGTGAAGCTGAAGGGTCCTGACTGAGAGGGAATTTGTCATATCTAAAGAGGAATTGTTAATGTTTGTATGCTATGAGCAAAGCACAAATTTGATGTTAAAAGGTTGATTGACTCAACCGGGGATTTCCTTATACAAAGCCTAAGACGAGGCTGAAAGGTTGACTTTTCCGGGGAAAATGTTCTTTCTGTCTTGTACAAAGCCCAAGATTGAGGCTAAAAGGGTTAACTCACCAAGAGAGCGTTCTTTATATGTCTTGCACAAAGCCCAAGACGAAGGCTAAAAAGGTTTGACTCAACAAGAGAGTACTTTTATCTATCCTGTACAAAGCCCAGGATTGTGGCTGAACAAGCTGGAGAACTTGAGAGGAGACTAGCTCCTACTAGGGGGAAATCTTTATACCAAGTTTTGGATAAAGACTGACTCAACAAGAGAGTATTTTTTTTTGTCTTGTATGAAGCCCAAGATGGAGGTTAAAAAAGGTGGATTGAATCAACAAGAGAGTCTTTTATACTCAACAAGAGAGTGTTTTGATATGTCTTGTACAAAGCCCAAGACGGAGGCTAAAAGGAAGATTGACTCAACAAGCGAGTCTTTTATACTTGACAAGAGAGTGATTTGCTGTCTCGTACAAAGCCCGAGATTGATGCTAAAAGGAAGATTGACTCAACAAGAGAGTCTGAAAAGGTTAGCTCTGCTAGGGAGAATCATTGTACAGAGCCCGAGAGGAGGCTATCTTACTGCTGAGGGTTATTGAGATCCCTAGGCAGGTCTAAGTAGAGAACTCTCATGAGAGAGACTGGGTTACTGCTGGAGATTGATCCAAAATGATTGGGATTTCTTCCTAGGTTTAGAAGGAACATGAGAATGTCTTTGAGACTCAAGAGGATTTAGACTGTCCGAGTCTATTAGTATAAGCGAGTTTTATCTTTTGTACGATGCCCAAGAGGAGACACGAGCATTAAGGGATGAGAATCAACCCTAAAATGTCGGAGTTTTGACACTGGAAAGACTGCTCTATCAAAGGATGACTAATTTCTGTCTTATACCTTTAAGAGGTCATCAGGGTCCTTGTATTAAGCCCAAGAGAAGGCATGAGAACTTCTAAGAAGCCGAAGGGTCCTTGTACAACGCCCAAGAGGAGACGGGGATGCTTTTAGGAAGCCTGTGGGTCCCCAAACCAAGAGAAGTTCAAGAAATGAAATTCACAGAGAAGAGATCATTCCAGGAAAGTTCGAGAATTTGGAAGAAACTCAAGAGATGCCATTCACGGAGAAAAGATCATCTCTGGGGAGTAGAGTTTCTTTGACAATTTCTAAGGGTGACAGTCTGAGAAAAGGTTCACCGAGAATACTGCCTTTCTCTTTGTTCCATATTGTTTAACCCCAAGAGAAGGGAAGACTGTATCTGAAATCCTATGGGGGATCTAGTTTTATTTGTTGTTTTTTAGAGTGGCCAACGAGGCTTTACCTAGTTCTAGACGTAGTTTCCGGGGAAAACTCTAAATAACTATACTAGTATATACACAGTTGATATATGACGAGTATATAGGAGGTATGAAAGAATACTTACAGTGAAGCAGCCCCACAATACATTTATATATATATATATATATATATATATATATATATATATATATATGAAAGCAGATAAAAGAAAGCGGATAAACACTTACCCGTTGTAGAGCTTCCATGCTGTTTTGTTAGTTGTTCAACAGAGAAATTGATAACAACTATATATTTGGATTCAAAATCAAAGGAGAAAATATTTTGAAAAGCTGGTTGGGGCTTACAGCTCAAGGAGAGGCCCAAGATTTAACGATGGTCGCACTGTTGTTTTGAATTTATACAGGGACTTATACAGGTGACTGAGGCCCAAAGAAAGGTTTTTTGTACAAAGGGATGGGTCATACACTCTCTCAAGAGGCCCAAGGATTATTTAAAGAAAAGAAATGGGACTTACAACACGAGGGTAGGCCCAATGGTTTTCGTTTTGAAATGGCGATCGTGCCGAGATTTTTTTAACACAGTGGGACTTATACAATCTCTGAGGCCCAAAAAAGGTTTTGTTTAAAAAGGGATTGGTTCTTACACTCTATTAGAGGCCCATGAGTGTTTGAAAAAGATTGATGAGGGTGGAATCAATCAAAACCCTAATTTCATCATTTTTAAAAGTAAATTCTTAAAGAAAATCAATAAAAAAAAATGATAAAACACCAAATAAGCTTGAATAAACAACTTGTAATTTTTTGTTAAGGTTTGAAAAATGAGGTTTTAATCACAAGATGAATTAAAACTCATTTGGTTTTGATTTTCAAGATGAATATTCACTTTTAAAATGTTTAAAAACAATTAAAAATGAATTTATTCACAAAAATACCAACTATATTAAATAAATAATATAAATTTGATTTTTTTGTGGAATAAAATATCAACATTTTTGTGATTTTTTGCAAAAAGAAGCAATAAAAAATATTTAAAATTGAGAGAGTTATTAATTTTCCAAATCATTAAAAAATAATATGAAAAATGAGAAAATATGAAAAAGTGGTAAAAAAGAGGATCTGGGGCGAGGGAGATTCGAACCACAGACCTCTTGTGTGCAGTGCGCGCCCTCTACCACTAGGGTGGTGATACATCCGTGTATCAAAACCACCCCATGGATATATGAGGGTGACTTGGTTTTAGGCCTTGCCAAGGCAAGGCAAGGCAAGATTTTAGCCAAAAACATGAAGCTTGTAACTTTCTCATTTCTCCATGGATTGAGACAAAATTTAGGTCTATCCTGCCTAGAATTTCACAAGGAATCCAATGGTGGTGGTGGTTTTTTCAGATGAGGCTCCTATTGAAAAACCCGATAGTGGTTTTGAAATAGACCATGATTTGCATTTTTTGTGCTATCTCTTGTTGCAGGCATGAATTACATGATGAATTGGTTCAAACACAACATATATAACATGTATGAGATGTGCATGATCAGTGGACCTCAAAGCAATGCATATTTTAAAGAGTTCAAGTTGAGATGCCTACCTCTTTAGGAGCTTTTTGGGCAATCTGTCAAGTGCTTTATTCCAGAAACAATTTGATGCTTTGAACACCCTCAAATGATCCCTTAGAAGTTTTTAGAATGGTTGGAACCAACTGGAATCCTCAGGAACAAGTTTGAGCTCTTTCTTGCAAAAGGGGCAAAAGTGACCAATATATCAACTCTCTCAAATGGTGTTCCAGATGTGGGGAACCATTTGGGACAGTTCAAGGATGATATTGGAATGTGTTTGAGGTTTTATCTGGTTTTGAAAGTGACTGAACCAAGACATGGCCTGAAAAATGAAAAAAAGTCCAATTTTGAGGTTTTGAGAGGGGACTTTGTGATTTTGGTGTTACAGGTCACTTATGAGAGTTTGGACAGCTTAGATATGACATATTGGATGTGTTTGGATCATGAGCTATGATGAAAAAGCTCTCTAACTCAAAAACTCAGAGTTACCTTGCAAAAGAAGGCATTTTTGCCTAGAGAAAGAGATTTTGAGGAAAGCAAGTGTTGTAGTGCTTTGGTGTACTCAAACTGAGCATAAATGAGTTCTATTTATAGTAGAGCAAGTTTGTTTTGGCTGCAATAGTGAATGGTGGCTGCAGCAGCTCATTGTCCAATTGCATCACTTTGGAATCTTAAGTCTCCTCTAGCCATTGACTAGAGGTTAGAGCACAGGCCTATGTGTCTTTGGTTCAGAGCTTATCCTTGACTCATTCATTTGGAAATGGCTCAGTTCATGCCACCTTGGTGCATCCATTGAATGCTCCAAAACAAAATTGGAGTCTAGTCCCCCTTTTAGGGTTTTTTAGGTTTGGCATGCTACTTTTAGTTCAAAAGACTTGGGAGACTTATGGATCATTGTTTGTTCCTCCTTGGTCTCCCCCTAAGGTGTTCAGATGGATAAACTTGTTTGTCATTTGTACAAATTGCCCAAATCGAGCAAAATGCACAAATCTGCCTTGTTATGACAGTTGCAGCAAGGCATATTGCCACTGTCATAACTCTTAGCTCAGATGGAATTTGATGGAGTTCTTGGCCATTTTGGAAAGCTCTCATATGATACAACACATGTGTGATCATAGTTTGTTTTGACACTTTTTGGATCCAAGTGAAAAATGTCCTTACATTTTGGAAAAAGTGAAACAGATTCTGACTTAGTGAAAATTTCACCAAGTGTTGGAAAAAGTGACATTTCATGTTTTCAGCCATTTTGATCCAACCATAACTCAAAATCCATGATGAATTGGAATGAGGTGTAGTTGACACTTTTAAACTATGCCATGAGATCTACAAATCCATATTTGGATCATCCAAAATGGTTGCTTGGATCTCAAGTTATGATCCTTGGAAGTTGGTACCCTAGCCACTTTGTCTCATAACTTAGAAAATTTCTAAGTTTTTTCATGGTTACCCCTTTTACAAGTTATCCCACTTTATTTGATTTTTCTTGATGAATGATGATTCAAATCACACATTAACATCATTTTAGGTTCAAGGAACCATAATTGTGAAAAATCTCAAAAAGTCAAACTTTACTTTTGTGCACAGTTGACTTTTTGTCAAATGAATTCCAAATTGTGCGATCCTTAGTAAAATCAAGTACTTGACCTAAATAAAACCTAATGGCTATGTTCCATGGGTGTTATAGGGTGTATTGACTTATGTCCCAAGGTTTGGGAGCATGTCCTGGTCAAAAGTCAAAGGTATAGTTGACTTTTTCCGTAAAACCCTAATTGTGGTCCAGATGAAATTGAAACTTGTGAATCAAGCTTCTTGGATCAATCCATTGTTGCAAATGGATCAATTTTGTGCATTGGAGACCCTCAAATCATGTCTTGAGGTCTTGGCTCATGTTTTGTCCCAAAAGTCAACTTAGGGGTGAATTAGGTCAAGAAACCCTAATTCCTAATTTTTTATGAATGCATCCCCTGAGGCTAAATTGACTTGATGATGGGGTCTATGAGGTCCCTTGGAGTATATTGGGTTGTACTTTGAAGCATTGGCTCATGCCCAGATGAGATTTTCCATCTGGAGACCCTAGTTGACCAAAACCCTAATTTGGTGACACTAGCGATCCTGAGGCTTAATCCACTTGGAATGCTGCAACCTTCTGCTTGATTCTTGATGTGGGAGTCCTCTTGGTCCTTTATGGGTGTTTTAGAGGTTATACAAGTTGAAGATCATGTCATTTCTTGATTGATCCTTTGTCTAAGTGCTCTAAGAGGGCTCAAAACCCTAATTCTTGATTGTAATGAATGTTCACCCATCTTTGGGGAGACTGATGAGGCATGATGGTTCATCCATATTGTGATGATGATTTGTACAATGATGGGAAATCTTAGTGGTCAAAATTTGGGGTATAACAGATTCCCCTATTTAATCTTCTTGGACCCGAAGGTGTGAATGGCGAAGGTATTCGGGCATTCAGGGTGCAAGAGGATTAAATATCGGAATACCCGAAATTTTGACAGTGGTTATGAATGGCAGTTTGCCCATCCATCTTATTTTGCTAAGCAATGATGCCTAAAAAAGGTGAAAACTTTCCCTCGATCATGGTTTTTAGCCAAGGAACTGGTCTCAATTTTCGAAATAAACTTCCCCATGATCCTGGTTTCTTACCAAGAAACTGGTCTTAGTTTCCGATGTAAACTTCCCCTCGATCCTGGTTTCCTACCAAGGAACTGGTCTCAGTTTCTAAAATAAACTTCCCCGTGATCTTGGTTTCCTATCAAGGAACCGGTCTCAGTTTCTTTTGTCAATAAACTTTGACAATGGATGTTATTCGTAGCGGTTTTCCTCAAACTTCTCGCCGAATTTTCCTGGAGAGATGCCATTTGATGGGAAAAAGTTTTGATGTCAGACTTGCTGGGGAGACCCATCTGTCTGAGCTGTAGAGGTGTCCAAACTTCTCTGTCGGAGATGCCATTTGTTGACTCTACTAGGGAAAATGAGTCTCTTGAAAGATTATTTCCTGTTTGGGGATATTACATCATACTTTTCCTGAGATCTTCTCGGAGAAATACTATATGGTGTAATCCAAATTGGAGGTGCTGATGACTTCATTATCATTGACTCTCTTGGAGAGAAAAATCAATGTGTTGCTGAGAGTCTTTGGTTGAGAGGCTTTCTCTGGGGATCTTCCTTAATCCGGGAAAGCAAAGATATCATCTTCAATGGTGAAGAGTGACGTTCGTCGACTGTCTTCTTGTCTTTCAGAGGTTCAAGTTATCAAAGTGGTTAAGGACCAACTCCAATCCAGAAATAAACTGGAGGAGAAATTGTTCAGATGCAACATTTCCTGACAAGGAAAGAACTGACAACTCGAATGACAAGAGGACTTTTATCACTAGGGGATAAGACTGACTAGAGTGATAGTGATGCAATATGAATGTGAATGCAAATTAATAATGCATGATGTATGTATTTATATGCTGACAAAACTGACGTGACATACATACTAGTGGATGAACACGACTGGATACTCGGCCATTGCTGGGGACGAAGAAGTATCTTAGCTTCAAAATAGCAATTCTGCCTTGCTTAGGAGAGATAGTCCCGTGGGGAACTACGTTGGTCGGGCTTAGGAGGTAAGAACTCTGTCGGGGATGTCAGATGGAATATTCGCATCTGACATAGTTGATCCTTCATTCAGTCATACTGGTTCGATAAGGAGTACTTTGATTCTGCACTTTGAAGCCCAACCGCCTTTGGAGAAGCGATCAATGTTCTTTCGATGTTCAACAGTCAAACGAAATTGCCATCTTTATTTTAAAAGCAGAAAAAGTTTGACAAGTAATTCATTTTTGTTTTATTTCAAGAATCGTTGATCATATTAAAACATCGTTCTGTAAAGCTAAAACAAACAAGAATTGCAAACAAAAGCACAATGGCTCAAACTTTATTGATAGGATGGAAATCAGCCAAGCGCATGATTCCATAGAGTATTTACAAAGTTATAAAATGGTAATTTAAGGGAAAAGGGCTACATTGAAACATAACGACCACTATCCTTCTACCAACTTTGAATTCTGGGCATCCTGAGCTTCCGTCGAAGATGACCTTGACTGGAGATTTCTCCTGATGGATGACATTACTGCAGCTGGGGGATCTACCCCTTTGTTGGACGTAGTTACTTTCCATTAATCCCTAACTTTTACCTGGATTGTACTTCGAGATTTCCAATCCATCGGGATGATTTTTAATTATGTCTCTAATTTTTGCCTAGATCGCCCTTTTGGGTTTTCAATCCACCGAGACATTTTTTTTAGGTGAAGTATTTCTTGACTACGTCAACATTTATGGGGTAGGAAAATTCCTCTCCGTCCATGGTTGCGAGTCTCAAGGCGCCGCCTGAGAAAGCTTTCTTGACCACATAGGGGCCGTCATAATTCAGAGTCCATTTGCCCTGGGAATCAGTGAGAAATGATTGTATCTTCTTGAGCACAAGGTCTCCTTTCCTGAAGACACGGGGTCAGACCTTTTTGTCAAATGCCTTCTCATCCTTTGTTGATACAACTGACTGTGACATATAGTCGTTATTCGCTTTTCTTCAATCAGATTCAGTTCGTCGTGTCGACTTTGTCATCATTCAGCTTCTGTTAGCTTAGCATCCATCAATACCCAGATTGATGGGATCTCCACTTCTATGGGGAGCACTGCCTCCATGCCATATACTAGAGAGAAAGGGGTTGCCCTTGTTGAAGTGCGGACAGATGTACGATAACCGTGAAGAGCAAAGGGTAGCATCTCGTGCCAATCTTTATAGGTTACAACCATCTTCTGAACGATCTTCTTGATGTTCTTGTTAGCCGCTTATACCGCTCCGTTCATCTTGGGTCGGTAGGGAGATGAGTTATGGTGTTCGATCTTGAACTCAGTGCACAACTCCTTCATCATCTTATTGTTCAAGTTGGATCCATTATCCGTAATGATCTGGCTTGGAATACCATAATGGCAAATGAGATTGTTTTTTATAAATCGGACCACCACTTGTCAGGTTACATTGGCGTATGATGCTGCTTCGACCCACTTGGTGAAGTAGTCAATGGCAACTAGGATGAACCGATGTCCGTTTGAAGCCTTGGGTTTAATCATGCCAATCATGTCGATTCCCCATATGGAAAAAGGCCATGGGGAAGAAAGGACTTTCAGATGTGTTGGCGGTACATGGATTTTGTCTAAGTATGTCTGACACTTGTGACACCTCCTCATGTACTTGTAGCAATCGGATTCCATGGTCAACCAGTAGTACCCTGCTCTTAGAATTTTTCTTGCCATTGTGTGTTCGTTGGCATGAGTGCCAAAGGATCCTTCGTGAATTTCTTTTAATAGCATGTTTGCTTCTAGTCTGTCTACGCATCGGAGCAAGACCATGTCAAAGTTTCTCTTATAGAGTGTATCACCGCTCAAGAAGAAGTTTCCGGCCAGTCTTTTGAGGGTTTTTCTTGTCTTTTCTGGATGCCCCAGGTGGGTACTCCTGTTTCTGAAGGAAGAATTTGATATCGTGATACCATGGTTTGTCGTCTATGAGTGCTTCAATCCTGAATATGTAGGTGGGCCGTTCGAGGCGCATTGTGTCGATCTTAGGTAAGTCGTTCCATTGACCTACACTAATCATGGAAGAGAGAGTAGCTAATGCATCAGCCATGTGATTCTCCTCACGAGGAATGTGATGAAACTCGATTTTGTTGAAGAATTGTAACAATCTTCTCGCGTAGTCTTTGTAAGGAATCAATCCTGATTGGTATGTGTTCCAATCTCCTTTAATCTGATTGATAATCAGGGTTGAGTCGCCATAAACATCCAAGTTCTTGATCCTTAAGTCGATTGCTTCTTCGAGACCCATGATACAAGCTTCGTATTCAGCCTCGTTGTTTGTACACTTGAATGTCAGTCTGGCGGTGAAAGGAATGTGGGTACCCTGAGGTGTTATGATAATTGCCCTAATTCCGTTTCCATAATGATTGACAGCTCCGTCAAAGATTAGTCCCCATTGGGAACCTGGTTCTGGCCCTTCACTGGGTAGTGGTTCATCGCAGTCTTTCATTTTCAAGTACATAACATCTTCGTCTGGGAAGTCAAATCTGACTGATTCCTGATCGTCAATCGGTTGATGAGCCAAATGATCAGGTAAAACACTTCCTTTAACGGCTTTTTGAGCGTGGTATTCGATGTCGTATTCTGATAGCAACATCTGCCAACGGGCGATCCTTCCCGTGAGAGCAGGCTTTTCAAATACATACTTGATTGGATCCATTTTGGAGATTAACCAAGTAGTGTGACGAATCATATACTAGTGAAGACGTTTGGCTGCCCAAGCCAAAGCGCAGCAAGTTTTCTCAAGCATAGTGTACCGAGTTTTGCATTCGGTAATCTTCTTGCTTAAATAGTAAATGGCAGACTCTTTTCTTTTTGTTTCGTCTTGTTGGCCAAGTACACAACCCATTGAGTCCTCCAAGATTGTTAAGTAGATGATCAACGGTCTTCCTTCCACTGGAGGTGACAAAATCGGTGGGTTCAACAGGTATTCCTTGATATTGTCGAAGGCGATTTGGCAGTCTTCTGTCCAAACGCATTTCTGATTCTTTTTTAGTAATTTAAAGATTGGCACGCATGTCGCGGTCATGAGGAATATAAATCTGGAAATGTAATTCAAACGTCCCAGGAATCCTCTGACTTGTTTTTCAGTCTTTGGAGAAGGCATTTCTTAAATGGCCTTGACTTTGTCAGGATCAACCTCAATTCCTTTCTGGCTGACGACGAACCCTAAAAGTTTTCCTGAGTGGACACCGAATGTGCACTTGTTGGAATTCAAGAGGAGTTTGTACTTTCTCAGACGCTCGAATAGTTTTGATAGGTGGGTCACATGCTCCTCCTCTGTTTTAGATTTTGCAATAAAATCATCGACATATACCTCTATTTCTTTATGTATCATGTCATGAAACAGAGTAGTCATGGCCCGTCGATAGGTTGCACCGGCGTTCTTCAAACCGAACGGCATCACCTTGTAACAAAAGGTACCCCATGGGGTGATAAATGAAGTTTTCTCCATATCTTTCGGCGCCATTTTTATCTGATTATAGCCCGAGAATCCATCCATGAAGGAGAACACTTTGAACTTTGCCGTACTATCTACCAGTATGTCAATGTGCGGTAAGGGAAAGTCATCCTTTGGACTTGCTTTGTTCAAATTCCGGTAGTCTACACACATTCTGACCTTTCTGTCCTTTTTCAGAACTGGTACTATGTTGGCTAACCATTGAGGATATTCTGATGTGGCGAGGAAACCCGCGTCAATTTGTTTCTGTACTTCCTCTTTGATTTTGGTAGCCATGTCCAGGTGAGCCCGTCTCAGTCTTTGTTTTACCGGCGGGCATTCTGATTTCAACGGTAAATGATGTTCCACGATGCTGGTATCAAACCCTAGCATGTCCTGATAGGACCAAGCAAATACATCGGGAAAATATTTGAGAAGTTTTATCAAGTCTTCTTTGACAGTTGGACTGTGCAGCGCCCCAATCTTGACTTTTTTTCTCTCTCCTTCTGAACCCAAGTTAACTGTTTCCAATGGCTCTTTGTGAGGTTCAATGGACCTTTCCTCTTGTCTGAGTAATCGGGAGATCTCTTCTGGAATTTCTTCGTCATTTTCTTCTTCAGCCTCAAATACCGGGAATTCAAAGTTGTGAGAAGGCATTGGGTCGTATGTTTCAACGGGGTTTAAAACAAGCAATCTGCAATGACGTTATGATTGTTTTTAGAAGAGATAGAGAGAAATGCAAGAGTGGGTGCAGTGTATTTTCTTTGAAAAATGATCATTTTTATTATTTGTTTTGTTTTTTAGGATTACCATTTTTTGAAAAAACGAAAAGAGAAAACAGCAATAAATGCGGAAATTACAGAACAACGTTATTTTATTTATGATTTTGTCGATTCTTGAAACTGCAGCCCTATAAAACAAAACTCTGTTGCTTTGGGCGAAGCGAAGAGGTACATTTATAGAAAGTGAGACTTATCAAGACATCCGTTTCACCTGGGCAAGGTGAAAGGTTAAGATAAAGACGACAATTACTTTGACTTATGAACGACTTTCGGAACGTTGACTGCAACCCATTGGCGGTGAACTCCTCGGTGAATCACAAAGCCTGGTACCTTCTTTCTTGATTTGTCTTTAGAAATAACGCTGATTTCTGGTGGAGCAGGATCATTGGAATCTGTCTCCCAGGAAGAGTTGTCGTAGGAGGATTCTTCAGTTGTATTTTGCATAGTATTTGTACTCTCAAGTGTATCTCCCCATCCAGTTGGCTGGATGTCTTCGAGCCTGATACGAGAGCTTTCGGGAGCGGTGTATTTGACCATAAAGTCGTATTTGCCACTCGGTTGTCCTAAGGTGTCCCACACTTCTTTGAAACTAGAGGAGTCATCCCTTTCAATGACGTTGACCTCGGGAAAAGCATAGTTGATGAATTCTAGTCCTGCAAACTTTGCAAATTCATCGTCGTGCTGGGCATTTTTAGAATACCCTGAGTGTTAATCCCATGACATGGTGGGGACGCAGGTATTCTTTTCAAGGATGCTCAACTAATTTTCATTGTTTGGCTGATTCTCTTGCCCCGAGTCTCCTGGGTACGGCTGCCACATTGGCAGGCCATCCATCGAGCCATAATAGTCATGGTCAAAGTTGTCTTTCATCAAAGTGTCCTCCTCTAATGAGTTGTGTAACACCCTAAGTAATCCCCCGTGTAATATAAATAAAATCAGGGTAAAATAAAATATCAAACATTTTAGGATGCTACTTTCATCAAACACCTGCTCATATACTTGATATGCAACACATCATTTTAAAATTATTTTAACAACAACGATAATGATAAAAGATTTCTAACTTCATTTTCTTTTTATTAAAACAGCGGAAACATCAACACATATTCATTACAACGTAAGCATAGTATTTCAATTAAATAAATAACTAAAATTAAGAGATATATAAAATCTCAAGCAAAACATAGCCTAAGAAAACATAACGTTCCATGACCCCAGTGTTACATATCAGAGCAGACACCGACACAAAGGCATAAATGGAAGACTCCATCTTCCATTCACATCCGATCTCCTACTGCGGATTATCTGCACGTTACCCACATGGAGGCAACATTCAAACAGAAGGGGTGAGATTCTCAAATCAACAAAAGAAACAGATGATATAAATATGAAAGCATAAATCATCAAGTAATTCACCCTTCAACACAACTTTCATTAATTTCAACACAAACAGATAATCACACATTTCATAATGCAACACAATCTTAAGGCCACTACTCTTCACTACGGGTACATAAAACATAACAAATACACAACAACATACAATCAACTACAACAACTCATTATTATATTCACAAATAATAATTATATAAAAACGGGCGTTACAACTCTCCCCCACTTAGAATATTTTCGTCCTCGCACTCGAACCATCACCATATGTAACGAGGCAACAACAAGGATAAAAACACAAAAGTCCATAACACAACCTCAATGTAACCAAATTACCAACATCGTTGTTACACACGTACGAACAAACTGTACTACACCACGCTTTCGCTGCGCACTCAAATTACTAGCAACTATCAAATCTACCAAGTTCACAGCCAACTTCCGACCATCAAAGCAGGCATAAGAAACGACTTTCGACTTAATTCATTGGGAATTCCGACCAAATAGGTATTCTACACTCTTGTGATTACTAAACACTTCGGACCTAGATTCATAAAAATAATACCTCCGGATACCCAACACAATTACAACCTCAGCCAATTCCAAATCTTGAATAGGATAGATACTTTCATGAATCTCCACTATCGTAAAACATAAGCTACAACTTCACCATCTTATATTATCACACTGTCTAAACTCATCTTAAACACATAACAACATCCCAATACCATAACCGCATAAGGATACATATTTCCAATTAATTTCGACAAGAAAAATCACCTTTTCCACTCCCAGACCGCGCTAAGCGGGATCCGACTCGCGCTAAGCGCGCTCGCTTCTGCCTCGAGAGGGCGAGAGTCTTCCAGACCGCGCTGGGCGCGCTCAACGGCGCTAAGCGCCCTTCACGATTCCTGCTACAAAACTCCGTGATAATAACCGACTAAGTCCAAGAATATTATACTCCCCTTAATCCACTGCAGAGCTTCCTCATTGTAGAACTACATCTACTTGGATGGATCCACAACAATATCCTCCTCTGAATTAACACAATCAAGTAAACTCATCTCTACTAACCAAAAATCACACTTTGATAATTTAACATATAACTCCACTTCTTTCAATACTTGTAACTCAATTCTCAATTACTCTACACGTTCTTCTTCCGATTTTTATAATAAATCCGAGCATCCACAATGAACACCAGTTCTAACTTATCCAAATAAGTATGGAAGATACAATCCATACTCCCTACACACACTTTAAGGCATACTAGTCACTACTATCCTCTACCAAACATCCTTGGTTGAATCATGGTCTCGCATTTCCATTTACTCCCTCACTGGATCATTTTTCCAATGCTTCAAGTCTCATGTCTATCGGATTCTTGATTCATCTCAAATCAAAACTCATGCTACCCCAGACATAACTGTGAGTTTCCATACTACTCACTGATCCACACGCAACCTCATGCTGTCATCCTTTTCTTTACTAATAATAATAAGGATCTCCACGGCGACACCCTTGGCATATCTTTAGTCAGCATGTTGTTCTCCGCTTCTGATAAGTAACTATCAACGTCATCTGATCAACATACAAAAGCCTCGAATCCGCCTCATCTTCAGATATAGGAATCTGCATCGACTAATCAAACAATCCACAAGCACTTGGCTCTACTTCAAACAATTCAATGTACATACTATACCAGCTGGCAAGACACGTCTATCCCATCCAACATGATTCCGTCTACTATCAACAAAAGATTAAGGGTGATCAGTTCCTCAATTTGTCAATAGGTAGTCGGCAACCATAACTACGGCATAAATCGTCATTATCCAACTACAATAGCTTCTTTTCTTTAATTTCACAATCTCGATGATCCGTATAGTTTCACATTTGGTCTCATCCTAATCACAATCTTAACAGTACCATCTCATCATCGGGTTGGTGATAGAAACTTTCCAAAATCTCCCTGACACATGTTGACACCATGTCATCAATGACACACAATCCACGTTACTATTTAACCTTCTCCATTCCTCAAAAATCTCTCCACTATAATCATTCTCAACTGGCATACGCCGCATCTCCATGTGTTTCTCTGAGGTCCTCACCTCCGTCCTGTTACTAAACATCTTATACCTGACCTCATCTTACCCACTTTCAGCAAGGCTCACTCAACTTCAAACGCAATTATTTCCTTCAATACAGACCTTCTTGATACAAAATAATATGCCAAAATGAAGGGAATTTTCTGTAGATCCCGGAAATTCAAGAACCGCTTAAATCTGAGTTACAAGTAAAAAGTTATCACCTGTTTAGTGTAGGTTGTTCCTTAAGTACGAAAATGAAGATTGGAAATGGTGAACATGAGTTCCACCTCTTTCTCTTACTTCTAAGATTCTCCAACTATCCTCACTTTCCACCCAAATCTGAAGGTTATCCGACTTCAAATCCATTATATCGAAAACACACTAGCCCACCAGTTGGTCCATCAAATCATCAATCCCGTTGAAATGGATATTTATTCTCACTTATTACCTTACACAATTGTCACTAATCCACACACAATATCATACTACCTTCTTTCTCCTTAACTAATAACACCTGAGCTATATTTGTCTCAACAATACACTACACCACTCATCTAAATAATTGGTAAACACATGGTTTATCTCCACCAACTCGTCCCAAAAATGACATCATCTTGTTCCAACTAAAGATAACTATGCACCTCCTAAGGAAACACGTCAGGATACTCCACACATCACCGGCCTATCTCTAGCCACAACATCTCCTTCCCACTCACAAGGAAGTGAACAACAAAAACACCTGATCGTCTTCCCTCAAGGATCACACCATTCTCAAACAGTTGGACAATCCAACACTGCACTCCCTCATGCGACAACATGATATCCAATCCCTCAACCACTAGAATATCCAAGAGAAGCAGTTACTTCTCCCCCACTTGTTTCATTCCCAACCTGCAAATGGAAAACAAAAAAAGCACCGACAGTGTTTTCACACACATGTCGCATACTAGGGAACAACATAATTAGACAACCTGGCCAGACGGACCTGTCATACCCCAAATTTTGACCACTAAGATTTCCCATCATTGTACAAATCATCATCACAATATGGATGAACCATCATGCCTCATCAAATTCCTCAAGGGTTGTTGAGCATTCACTACAATCAGAATTAGGGTTTTAAGCCCTCTCAAAGCCTTAGACAAAGGATCAATAAAGGATTGACTTGATCTTCAACTTGTCTAGCCTCTAACATATCCACAATGGATCAAAAGGACTCCCAATTCAAGGATTAAGCACAAGGCTGCTCCCTTCTAGGTGGATCAAGTCTCAAGATCGACAGTGTCACCAAATTAGGGTTTTGGTCGACTAGGGCCTCCAGATGGAAAATTTTCATCTGAGCATAAGCCAATGATCCAAAACATAACCTAATATACTCCATGGGACATCATGAACCCAATCATCAAGTCAATTTTGCCTCAGGGGATGCATTCACTAAAAATCAGGAATTAGGGTTTCTTGACCTAATTCACCCCTAAGTTGACTTTTGGGACAAATCGTGAACCAAGACCTCAAGGCATGATTTGAGGGTCTCTAATATACTATATTGATCTATTTGCAACAATGGATTAATCCAAGAAGCTTGAGCAACAAGTCTCAATTTCATCTGCACCACAATTAGGGTTTCGCGGGAAAAGTCAACTGTAACTTTGACTTTTGACCAGGACATGCTCCCAAACCCTAAGACATGATTCAATATACCCTATGACATCCATGGAACATGTCCATCAAGTTTGATTTAGGTCAAGGACATGATTTCCTGAAGAATTGCACAGTTTGGAATTCATTTGATAAAAAGTCAACTGTACACAAAAGTCAACTTTGACTTTTTGAGATTTTTCAGCAAAATGGATTTTTAACCCTAAAATGATGTTAATGTATGATTTGAATCATCATTCATCAAGAAAAATCAAAGAAAGTGGGATAACTTGTAAAAGGGGTAACCATAAAAACTTAGAAAAATTTCTAAGTTATGGAAAAAGTGACACTAATGTGCCAACTTTGGAGGACCATAACTCCTAAACCACAAGGCCATTATTCCTCATTCAAAGCTTGATTTGTAGATCTCATTTCCCTCTACAAAAGCTTCATACTGACCTATGTCCAAATTCCTCATGGATTTTGAGTTATGGAGTGATCATAATCAAGAAAAGTCACTTTGTTCCAACACTTAGTGAAAATTTCACTAAGTCAGATTTTGCCCTACTTTTTTCCAAATGTAGGGACATTTTTCACTTGGATTCAAAAGAGATCAAAACCAAACATGTTCAAACAGTTGTTGTATCATGTAAGGGTTTTCCAAAATGGCCAAGAACATCACCAAATTCAACTTGAGCCATGAGAAATGACATTGGCAAGTTGCCTTGCTGAAATCCGCCAAGGCAAGGCAGATTTTTGCACTTTTGGTCGATTTTCCAAAATCAGCCAAATCCAAATGCTCCTATCCACTTGGACACCTCTCAGGATTGAATCTAAAAGGGGCAATCACTGAGCCAAGCCTCCAAAGTCTTTGGAACAAGAAATAGCATGTTGAACCTAGAATTGCCAAAATAGGAACAAGACTCCAATTTTGGATTAGAGCATTCAATGGAAGCATCAAGGTGGCATGAACTAAGCTCTTAGCAACTGAATTCAGTCAAGACTTATCCAAGACCAAGGGGACCAGCAGCCTGTGCCCTAACCTCTAGTCAATGGCTAGAGGAGACTTGGATTTTCATTTACCAACATTGGCCAAACCTACTCAGCAGTTGCCATTCACTATTCCTTGCAAAACAAACTTGCTCTTCTATAAATAGAGCTCAATTGTGATCATTTTGAGTACACCAAAGCCATCAAACAGATGCTTTCCTCAAAATCTCTTCTTTCACTCCATTTTGCCTTCTAAGGCAAGTCACTATCGAGTTTTGAGTTTGATAGCTTTTCCAATCAAACCAATCACACACACACACCTTACATACATTATATAGAAGTGATCCAAACACTCACATAACATCTGGAACACAGATTTCACAAAATCACCAGCCAATTGCTCAAGTTCTTGACAGATTTGCAGTTGGGGTACCATCTCAAGTTCCAGATCATTTCAATCCATTCCAAGCATTCAGACACACTCCATGGCACCTAGGGAAGCTATCCAGATCATTGGAACCTAGCTGTAACACCTCCAACACAAATCACGATCACCAGCTGCAAGTGGTAAGCATGGGCTCTTCTAACTCTATGATCCATGCAATTTTTGCTGCACAATAATTTGGCCATTTGTTCATAATCATGCATGGAATGTTTCCCCTCAATTAATTGCATTGTTTGAATCGTGTATCAAAAATCCTAGCCTTCATGCAGAAATTAGGGTTCTTGAGGATTTTTCGTGATTTCTTGTTTTATGCTTAATTTAAATGAAATTAATTGTCATAGACATGATCGTGAGGTTGAAACGAGTTGATTGGTAGGTGGATTGCATGATATAATCAAGTATTCAGTGAGATTGGAGAGAAAATGCAAATCTGGGCAAACCCAGAACACGCGCGTGTTCTTGGTGTGTTCTTGGCGCCATTTTTTGAAAATTCAAATATTTGAATTTTGTGATTTTATTTAATTGATTCAAAAATTAATTTCTCTCTGAGTTTTAATGATTTTGAGTTGATTCTTTTTTTAATAATTCACAAAAATGTTGAAATATTTTATTTTCCCAAAAAATCCCAAAAGTATTATTTATTTTATATAATTGATATTTTTGCAAAGAATTAATGTTTTAATTGTTTTTAACATTTAAAATATTTTTTCCACCTTGATTTTGCAACTTTTAATGCCTTCTAATTATTTTGTAGGTCAATACTTAATTTTTGAAGCATTAATCCAAGATCACAAGTTGTTTTCCATATGTTAAACAATTTTGATCATTTTTAATTGAATTTTTATTCAATTAAAACACATTTTGAAAACAAATTAGGGTTTTTGGATTAATTCAACCCTCATAAATCATTTTCACACTTTTGAGCCTCTAATAGAGTGTAAGACCCAAACCTTTTTTGACCAAATCATTTTTGGGCCTCAGTGTATTGTATAAGTCCCGATACCGTCAAAAACAAACGGCGCGATCGCCGCCTTTTGAAAAATAACCTTTTGGGCCTCTCCTTGAGCTATAAGACCCATTCAAAACTTTTGGGCCTCTATTAGAGTGTAAGACCCAACCCCCTTTTAACCAAAAACAACTTTGGGCCTCACTTATTGTATAAGTCCCTCTGCGTTAAAAGAAAACCTCGGCGCGATCGCCATTTTTAAACGAAAAATCAATTAGGCCTACCCTCGTGTTATAAGCCCCACTCTTTTTCTAAAAACTTTTTGGGCCTCTTGAGAGAGTGTGAGACCCATCCCTTTGTACAAAAAACCTTTTTGGGCCTCAGTCACTTGTATAAGTCCCTCTGTACAAATTCAACAGTGCGCTCACTGATAAAACCCTGGGCCTCTCCTTGAGCTGTAAGCCCCAAATCTTTCTTTTTCAAAGCACTTTCTCCTTTGATTTTGAATATACTGTTGTTTTCAATCTTTCTTTGTTGAACAACTAACTAAACAGCATGGAAGCTCTACAACCGAGTAAGTGTTTATACGCATTCATTTACCGCTTTCATATACATATAACTGTATTGTGGGGCTGTTTTGTTGTAAGTCTTCTTTCATAAACTCATATCAACTGTGTAATAATAGTATAGATATTTAGAGTTTCCCCGGCAACTACGTCTAGAACTAGGTGACGCCGTTTCGTTTATTCGTAGAAATAGACAACTAGATCCCCAATAGGATCACCAGATACAGTCTTCTCTTCGGCTGTACTCACTAGGAATTGTCAAGAAACTCTACTCCCAGAGATGAATGTATTCTCCGTGAATGGCATCTTTGAGTTTCTTTCAAATTCTTGAACTTTCCTGGCTTGATCTATTCCTTGTGAATAGCCTGTCTTGAATTTCTCGGGGTTTGGGGACCCACGAGCTTCTTAAAAGCATCGGCCTCCTCTTGGGCATCGTACAAGGACCCGTCGGCTTCTTAGAAGTATTCACAACCTCCTCTTAGGCCTCGTATAATGATCTCTTCCTCCGGGAATGATAGCATCCTCTTGGGCTTCGTACAAGGACCCGTCGGCTTCTTAAAAGCTTCCAGCCTCCTCTTGGGCTTCGTACAAATTGTTCCGACGACCTCCTAGAGGTATAGGAACATAACTTAGTCATCTTCATAGAGCAGTCCTTTCTAAGAGTCTACTATTGTTTCTCAAAGCATAGTACAAAAGATGAAACTCTAGACACGGACAGTCTAATATCCTTGAGTCTCAAAGACATTCTCAAGTGACCCCTTCGTCAAATAGGAAGGAAACCCATAGACCCGAACAGTCTCAATACCCTTCGGATTTCCCGTTTCCTCAAAGAAAAAGGAATAACCCTGATCCTCGAATCAAATCCTTGAGTACAACATTGCTCATATAAGAACTGATTTTCTCTTTTAAAATCAGCATACTGGACCTGTCACTCAACTGAAACAGCGTCATAGCCTCCTCTTGGGCTTTGTACAATGATTCTCCCCAGTGGAGTCAAACAACGTTTAGCCTCTCTCTCGGGCTTTGTACGAGACACATAAGAGACTCCCTCGTTGAGTCAATCACCCCTTCCGCCTCCATCTCGGGCTTTATACGAGATACAAAAAGGTTCTTATTGAGCCAAACAAATTTTAGCCTCCATCTCGGGCTTCGTACGAGATACAAAAACACTCACTTGTTGAGTATAAAAGATTCTCTTGCAGGATCAACCCCTTTTAGCCTCCATCTCGGGCTTCGTACGAGATACAAAAAACTCTCTTGTTGAGTCAAATAGCCTCCATCTCGGGCTTTATACGAGATACCAAAAGATTCCCTCGTTGAGTCAAAACCTTTTAGCCTCTCTCTCGGGCTTTGTACGAGATACATAATAGCCTCCTCTTAGGCTTCGTATAAGAAAACCACTAGTTGATCCAATCAACCTTTTAGCATCAAAGTTGTGCCTCGTTCATAGTAAACAAACATCAACAACTCCTTTCCCTTCATCTAATTGCTGTAAGCGGCAAGCCTCTGGATCATCTACATCCATGCCACTGTCCCTCTTTTAGCATGAGAAATTCCTAAGGAAAGATAGCATTGCTCTACACTGAGTTAAAGTCTTCTCCTTCAGGTTAAAATCCCCTATAAAGGAAATTATGGCATTGCCGGATTCACACATCCCGGTTAAAGTAATTCTCCTTTATAAGCAGTTGTGATATACAACCCCCTCTTTAGAGATGACAAATTCTCTCTAAAGTCAAGACCTTTCAGCTTCACATCTTGGGCTTTGAACAAGATACAAACTACCTTTCGCTTCACGTCTTGGGCTTTGAACAAGACACCAAAACAACCTTTTCCTCCCATAGAATAGGAGGAACTACGAACGCTCTGATTTCCCTGTTTCGGTAAACGGGAATACGTAGGCATAAGATTGAAAGAAAAATCTTAGCGAGCACACTAAACAAAAACCCAAAATCCCATACTTCCATATATATCTGTCCTAAACCTCCCACCAATCAACCGAACACCACTTTTAAAAAAATACACCCAATAGAGACCTCGAATCTTTGTAGCATCTGTAAACCAACAGTTTTGACTCTTTAACCTCAGTTTGCAAGCAGGGTTAATTTGAGACATCTATTTCCCTTCCTTCATCAGCTTTAATAGGATAAAAAATGAATCGAGCTGTAGATACCAAAGAGCGGTAGTGCTTCACAACCACATCCAAAAACCGCTCTCTACAGAAAAATGGCGACTCTACTGGGGACGTTCTGTCATTAGGATCTATCTCACCTTTGTAGCGAGATCTTGTTCTCTTCCCATCTATTAGGTGGAAAATTTAAAAGTGGCGCCCACTGTGGGGCTCTTCTAACCTTTTTTCTCTTCTCTTGTGTGAAAACCACAGATTGGGGCTTCTGCCGGGGAACCCATTTTCTGTCAGGAACATAGGATTCATAGCTTTAAAGGTCTAGGATGATTAGGAAAAATATATATACTGCTTTTCCTAATTGATATAAGTGTTTATTTTTCTGCTAATGGGAATGCGTGTGATGCCGCATGTGGAAAGATTGAGTATACACTTAAGATAAATGATGGCGACAAGGTCGACCATCAACCTCAGTGGAGGCTGACCAATGCAACCCATTCCCTCTCTTAGGCAATGGGCCGATTGTGATGTCTGAGAAGCTGAGGAGCCAAACCCTTTTGTAGTTTGGAAACTATCGGAAATAGTTGTCACGCGATACTACCCTCATTTGAGGCTAGTGATCTATTCTCGGTGAATGGCACTTACTCTAAGATTGCTCTACAACTCGCTGGCGATCCGCTTGTTGTTTTGCTTTCCTGGGAGGAGCTGATGATAATGAGTACAGGTACAAAAATCACCCTAGTATAAACCTTTGGGGATGGGTAGAGCCTTGACTTCATGACAACAACCCTTTGACCCCATGTTTTTTCTATGTTTTTGTGTGCTGCATTCATGCATTCATTTAAAAAAAACATTAAAACATTAAAAAAAAAAATTCTCTTCTAGTCTCTCTATTTTTCAAATTAAACTAAGACTGTGATTGCAAATATCAGAGAAAAGGATTGCGCTAATGGATTTCGGTAGAAGGAGAACTTATAAGTACACCTTCAGGATTCCAAAACTAGAGGATTTAAGAGGTTTGGGGAGGATGATCACAAACCAAGAGGCCTTCAGAGCCAAGTACGGGTTTGTTATCTCTGCTAAGGGTCCATGTGATTGAGGGAATCATGCACTACAAGAAAATTGGCAGATTGCGACGGTTTTTTTGGCAGGTTACGACGGTTAAAATCGCCGTAATTTGCAATGCACGACGGTTGTAGCACTGTCGCAGAATCGTGTGTTGCGAGGCCGTTTTGCGACGGTTATCAAAACCGTCACGCAAACCGTCGTTATCTTTCGCGACGGGTAGGGAACTGACGTAATCTACATATTACAACGGTTATTAACCGTCGTAAATTTCCATTTGATTTTTATTTTTTTTTGTTGATTACGACGATTCAAACCATCGCAACTTTTTGTTCCACAGGTACATCTGCAGGTAAATTCGTAGGAAATATCCTTTCCACAGGTAAATCCGCAGGTAATTTATTTTTAAAATTAAAAAAAAAATTAATTGTAGAAATATGAACAGAATGGGACAAAAAATCACATATTCTTCATTCAACTAAACATATATATCATATTGTATTTATACAACTCTATATTCTAACTAAAAAATAAATAAATTCCAACTATATTTGGCTTTGTCCCCTTCAGATTTTGGATTAATGTTTCTGTAGTGTATGCATAATTTTATCAGATTTTGCTATATGATATTGACTATAGATTAATATCTAATTATTGATAAAATATGAAAGGCAAGTTACATTATTACATATATGCATCTCAATTTTTCTGTATATGTATTTATATTGTAATCATTTACATCTATACAATTATGCACAGAACACGTTCACAGAACAGCAAGTTTTTCATAACAGTAACTGCAACATCACTCCACTTACATCAATACATATAAAGACGGCCAATTCATTCAGGAGTGATCTTGTTCCATCCAGTTCACATAAAACCTTCCTCCTTGTTTTTTATCTACCTCAACCCTTAACCTTTCTTCTTTGACTCCCCTGCTTACCTTCAGAAGCAAGTCAAATTTGATATGGTCTTTAATGACCTGCATTTTTAGCAGAAAAATGTCGACCGAGTAAGGTCCATACATAAAAAAGAATATAAACAGGTATGTTGAAGAAAGAAAAGTAACGAAAGAAAGGGGCAGGGGTGTGCAACCACAAGAGATACAGAGGCCAGCCATAATAAAAGTTAACAAATATAACTGCTCACCTTGGTTTTGGCTTGAACAATGTCCTGGAGTTTATACGGATACAGAGAGTTGGACCTCCGTGTAATAGATTTCACAGCATAATTAGCAGCGTCTTTGACATTGGGATTGTGATTTTGAACTTTATGCCATCCTAATTTGTGTTCCTCTGAATTAAAATTGGTACAATTTCTCATTAACAACCATTGAAATTTAAAATAAATTAAAGATAATATCCTTTCGGAGCAACAATTAGGGTAATAAAATCAGTACAAGCATGTAAAAAAATAGTGTGGTTCAACTTGGAGATTATACACACACTTTAGAGAGCCTTTTTTGTAAATAACCTGTGCGGTTCAACTTGAAAGTTTTGGAAGGGGGAGGGAGTATCGGCTCATAAGAAGATTACAGTTTCATCACCAAGTATCGCATAATGGTTATTAAGATTAGGAATGAAAACAAACAAATCTCTCTAGATAACCATCTATGAACACCCATATCAACATAAGGTACAAACCAACTACCATTGGCTTGTTATATAGCCAAACAGCCACATATATCTGATACATACTGCATCGAAAGTGCGAGAAAGATAACAGAGAGAAATTATGGTACTCCATAGTTTCTTATCTACAATCAATAAGAGCTACGGCTTTGCTCATGAACATCATAAAGAAAAAGCAGAGAGGAAGTGGCAGAGACAGGTAAGGCCATCAACCCAATTTTATAGTTTTCTAAGTGGCAAAGTGATAGGGACTTGGGTATTATCGAGTCTCACATTGGGTAGTATCGAGGCTCACATCATGGGCCATAGGGTAGAGTAAAATGTCGTAGAGTGCAACTAGTAATCACTGTGACATCAGCTTTCAGGGGAAATGTGTGATAGGAAAAATTCTTTCCACTACATCCTTTCTTTTTTTCAAAGCCCTCCCCTCCCTTACCCTCCAAACTCTCAAACACAGCCCAAGGAAAACATATAAACCAACCTAGGAAGCTCATTTCCTTCGATATCACGGGCACCAGTGTGTCCGAGGAAGACCTTGAATAAATTTAGCATTGAGAATTGATTACACGCCAAAATTAAAATTAATGGCTATACCTGAATCATTCCAGGGTGATCACGTGAATTATTGCCAGGCCAAGGTGTTCCGTCTTGCATACTCTATCGTTCTTCTGGTGTTTTCTGAGCCTTAGATACCACAGGCATTAACTCGTACTTTATACTCTTCGTATTCTCTCTGACAGAATTGTAATGCAATCACACAAATGAGTCGGTTAACCAATTAGTGAAGTTACAAATAAGTCGAGGAAGTTTCACATGCTTACCTTCATCGCTCTCTATTCCGTCACAAAAGAAGGCTGCACTTTATCTTTGAGGTAGTCAATCTTTTGTGAAAAGTAAAACTCAGGTGCTCTTGGTTCAATTGAAAACTTTTTGAAAAATGGAACCCACTTCCTTGCAAATTCAGTTGTCTCCACAAGAGATTCAAATGTGAGCATTGCTGCTCCATCATCCGACACATAACAAGATACTTTATCTACAGGATAGTCAACCGCGAGGATAGAAAGCACTGTATTAGCTGTAATCAACGGTGGTTCTTTCAAAGGATCGACCGTACTGACAAAGAAATCAACAGAAGCAAGTCCAGAAGATTCACCCTCTCTTTCAAACCTGGTTACGTCATAGCATTAAACATTTTACTCATACTCCATAATTGTATCATAGTGTTAAACAATATAATTTGTGCACTTACCTTGCAGAAAGGTTTTGATGAAAATGTGTCTATTAACCGGAGACCATTTAGGGAACTGATCCAACACCCAGGAAAACGCGAACCAAATCTCACATATGATAGATGTCAACCACAGAAGAAAAGAACTTTCAACAGGATTTGTAACTCGATAATGGTAGAAAATACCCAGTATTATTAGCCGAACGATTATCACAGTCCTGTATGGTGCGAGTTTGGATTTTACTATTGGCACAACAATGGAAAGCGGAAGAGCAGTAGCCTCTGTAGACCTGCAAAACAGATCATGCAAATGTCATAAATGCACGAAACATATTAAGAATAAAATCAATATTAAGAGTCTAATTGAGCATAATTTCATCTTAATAATATGGTTAACCTATCAAATACCTAAATTCCAACCACCAGTTGGTGGGAAACCATATATTAAAGTTCTACAATATGACTTATCTAAAATCATTGTTTCGTCATCACCTGATTATTGATCATTAGATATAAAACAAATGAAAATAATTGCTAATATTGTTTCTTATAGAATAATTATTTTATTCTGTTGTATCATGCCATATTACCTTGAATTGATTAGCAAACCTTTGCCGTTATGGCATATGGTCATTCAATTCAGTATACGTGTCGCAGAGATGAAAAGTAACATAAATATTAAACATAAGTCAGAAGCATTAATCCCTATTTTTCAAACATCAATAACCTAAATGTCATTATAATACCTCACAATTGTTATGATGAATGTAGGAAAAGGCTATGTAATACCTATGAAGTATAAATGTTGACAGAGGAAGAAAATGGGTGCTCAGAAAGTAATGAATGGATATGAAAGTTATCCTCATAATGAATCAGATTAACGAGATTGTTACCAAAGCATGTTAGTTCTCCACAACAGTATTGTAATAGATGTATTACCTGTAAAATGTTAAACAAGAATGATTTCAGTTAACTTCTCATTTATATGAAAATAGAGATAACATTAACAAATTTATCAATGAATTTAGTCCTCAAATTTTTAAAATTAATCCTCTTCTCCTCTTACTTATTCTTTTAAAAGTTCACAATTCAAAAAATAAAAAACTTCACTCAAATTTAAAATAAACAAATAAAACAACATTTTATTTTCAAACCCTAATCACACCAGCTAAAACTGCAATCAAAATTTTATCAGAAGTTATGAATATAAATTAATGAAGATGGTTTTAATTAACAATTTGCCTTCAGATGGATGTTCAAATCCAGAGTCGACAATAGCCCGAAGAAGCTCTGATTTGAGAAGTCTCTAAAGCCTAAACTGTGGATTCTGACATAGCCCCTATCATACAAAGAACAAAGATACATAAACCAAATGCAGAAAACATCATGGATCTGTGTCTTAAACCTACACACAGTATACTAAACTCGAATTGGTACTGAGTAATTAAAACCACTTTCCCAGAAAACATGAGAAAACTTACTTCTTGGTAGCTTCACCATTGACTTTAGCTCCGTTGGTGTCGGGAGCTTTGTCTTCTTCCTCTTCGTAGTCAAGAAACTCTTCCTCGTAAGCTTCGTCCTTGGTTTCTGCCATTAGCTGCAGAATTCACCGTGTTAATTGAATTAATCGTATAAACAAATTACCAAACGAACATATAATCAATTAAGGTAGGGTATTCTAGGGTTTTAGTAGAAGATGAGAGTACCTGCGAAAGGAAAGACTGAGAAGAAGGTTGCGAAGTGGGGGATAGGGATGGGGATAGGGTTAGGGTTCCGAGAGAGGCTGCAACGTAAATTTGTTAGATAAAAAACAATTTGGGGAAAATAAAGTGAGAGTGAAACTTCCGTGTGCCGGTGACTGAACAACCGAGCGACAAAGCTAATAGCTTTCACCCCCCAAAATAATATATCCCCAATTGAAAATTAAGACGCGACGGATTTTTAACTGTCGTAATCTATATTTTAGGACGGTTGAGGGAACCGTCGTAAAAATACTTTTAGGGCGGTTTACACTTTAACCGTCGCAAACTATATTAATTTTTAAAAAATATAACGACGGTTGGGGTAAACCGTCGTGGCAACCGTCTCTAAAGGAAAGTTACGACAGTTATAAAGTAACTGTCGCAAATTTTGTGTCGTAAAACCCTAATTTTCTTGTAGTGATGGACGCGCTCGTTCAATTCTACGATCCGGTTTATCATTGCTTTACATTCCCGGATTACCAGCTAGCACCAACGCTGGAGGAGTATTCTCATCTGATTGATCTACACATCACTGATCGAGCTCCATTTTCTGGACTAGAAGAAATTCCAAAGAATCAGACCATTGCAAGGTGATTCATTTGGATGAGTCAGAAGTCAGGACTCACATGACTACCAAGGGTGGCATACAAGGTTTGTCAGCCCAGTTTCTGACAAAGAAAGCTCTGTACTTCGCTAGTATAGGGAACGGGACTGCTTTTGAAAGCATCTTTGTTTTACTCACCTACGGATTATTTTTGTTGCCCAACATTAATAACTTCGTCGATATCAACGCTATTAAGGTTTTTCTCATTGGAAACCCTATGCTGACTTTGCTTGCAGATGCGTATCATTCTGTACACTTAGGGAATTTGTACAACGGAGGGGAGATCACATGTTGTTTACCTTTGCTTTACAAATGGTTTATCTCCCATTTACCTAAGTCTGCTGCTTTCTGGGATCATAAGAGTGACTTGCGCTGGTCGCGGAAGATCATGTCCCTCACCAACTCTGACATAGATTGGTGTAATAGGATTTATGATGGAATCAGGATCATTGACCGTTGCGGAAACTTCCCCAACGTACCCCTTATAGGAACTAAGGGAGGAATCAACTATCATCCGATATTGGTTCGCCGTTAGTTTGGATACCCGATGAGGCACGTCCCACAGAGTGCTCATCTGGAAGGTCTTTTCTTTAAGGAAGGAGAAAGTGACAGAGCACTAAAGACGGAAATAGTGCACGCTTAGAAACACGTTCATAAGAAAGGACGGGAGTCTCTAGGAAAACCGGACTGTGTCTCAGAGGAGCCTTATCTCCACTGGGTATAAACTAGAGCTCTCAAGCTAAAGATGCCTTATCCTCGTTACGAAATTCTTCCGCCGAGGGAATCTGTCATGTACTTCATGATGGAAACTGAAAAGCTTCAGGTTACTCTCAACAAAGTTCAACGGGAGAGGAGGTCTTGGAAGAATAAGTACCGCACCCTCAACATAGAATGTATCAAAATACAGCAACTACTGAAAGATAAGGATGCTCTGATTGAAATTTTGGGGCAACATGTTGTGGATAATCAGGATGACCAAAGGAATTTGCTCACTCCTTTCACTTGGCAAAGGAATGACAACCCGACAATGGCTCAAGAGCCCCGGTCAAAGAAAAGGAAGATACCAGAATCAGCACCCGAGTTCTCTCAGGACCCATTAGTTTAGGTTTCTGTTTTTGCACCTTGTAATCTACTATATTTCCATTTCTGTAATCCTTTGAATTTCAATAAAAAGGGGTTTCCCCACTGTTTGATATTTGCAATCTAATTGTCGAAGTTTATTTTGATTAAACAAAAAAAGAACAATTAACATTGCATTCATCATTCTCACATCGCGTATTCTTCTTACCTACGAATCTCACGTTTGTGTCTCGGTTCTAGAGTCAAACTGTCTCATTCGTTTAATACTCGGGCTAATCGTCAGAAAAAGATGGATGATCTTGAGGAAGAGAACAGAGAGTTGAAAGAAGAGATCGATGCTCTGAGAGAGGATATGAGAAAGCTTCGTAACGACATGCAAGCCATGGCAGAAGCTCAGCTACAAAGGACTGTGATCTCAGAGATCACCTCAACGCCCATAGTGGAAAAGTATGATCCTAGGTATCAAATGCCGAAAGATCTTCCTTGGGGCATGCCTGTTAACTATATCCCAAAAGGATATGTTCCGCCGATCACTGAAGATCAGAGAATCGCGACAGATGCCGCTGGTCCTGAAGGTTACAAACTTCAAGAAAGCGAAGATGCCAGAGGCATATTGAAGACTCCTGAAGGTTACAAACTTCGGGAAACGCCAAGACTCATTGCCGTAGTCACGGTACCACCCCCTGTGGTGCACACTATCCCGGAAGGACAGATTCCACCAATACCTTCTGGTAAGAAGGAAACTATGTTCGATAGAATGGATGAATTCCAGGAACAGTTCCTGGAAATGCAGAAGGAACTGCAAGCCATCCGCGGTCAGGATCTATTTGGAAAGGACGCCGCAGACCTTTGTCTGGTCCCCAATGTGAAAGTTCCGCACAAATTTCAAGTGCCCGTCTTTGAAAAATACAAGGGTAACTCTTGCCCTCAAAGTCACTTAGTGATGTACGCTCGGCGAATGTCAGCTCAGACGGAGAATCAGGACCTACTGATTCACTACTTTCAGGATAGTTTAACCGGTGCCGCATTAAAATGGTACATGGGTTTAAACCGTGCTACGATTAGCACATTCAGAGATCTTGGTACTGCCTTCGTCCAACAATACAAATATAATTTGGACATGGCACCAGACAGAGATCAACTCAGATCAATGTCACAAAAGGACAAGGAAACTTTTAAGGAGTACGCCCAGAGATGGCATGAAATTGCCGCTTAGATTTGTCCACCTCTTGAGGAAAAAGAGATGACAAGGATTTTCTTAAAGACCTTAAGCTCATTTTACTATGACAGAATGGTTGCCAGTGCACCCAGTGACTTCACCGAGATGGTGGGCATGGGAGTTCGTCTTGAGGAAGCCGTCCGAGAAGGACGTTTGGCAAAAGATGCTGGACCATCAAGCAGTACAAAACGATATGGTAGTGCTCTCCCTAAGAAAAAAGAGCAGGATATTGGGAATATCTCTCTCGGAAAGCAAAGGCGACCTTATCAACCTGTAGCAGCTGTAAATCCTGCTATCAGCCCTGCGCCTATTCCTACGTATCAACCTCAGGTTGCGCAAAGCCAACCTAATCAGCAAAGGACATAACAACCTCTTCAGCAGGCTCGTCCTCCATATAACAGCAACCGTACAACGCGGCCACCAGGGTTTGATCCTATACCCATGTTATATGCAGAACTATTTCCGTTACTATTGGCTAAGGGGCACATCCAGACTAAATCTCCTCTTACAGTACCGAAAAATCCGCCTTTTTGGTTTAAGGTGGATCAAACATGCCTGTATCATCAAGGAGGATCAGGGCATAACATAGAGAATTGTCTCAATTTCAAATCCGATGTGCAAAAGCTTGTTAGGAGCGGGCTCTTATCTTTCAAAGATACGAATCCCAATGTTCTCACAAACCCGCTGCCTCAACATGAGAAAGCTGCAGTCAACCTGATTGAGAGAGAGTCTAACAATGTCTATCAAATTCACGATGTACTCTTATTGAGGACCAATTTGGTCAAGATGCATTATAGACAGAGTGGGTACGACCATGTGCCACCTCATAATTATCACCAGTGTGATGTCTGCCCTAAAAACTATCAAGGATGTTCGGTAGTGTAATCAGCTCTACAGAAACAGATGGATCTTGGATGGATCCAAGAGCACCGAGTTCGTGGAGTTAACATGGTCTATACGAACTCCAACGTCATTCAGAACCACGACATCTGTGCAATGAATGTCAATTTGGTGGCGATGCACTCAAGGCAAAGCCAGTATCATAATCTGCCGTGGCACGATTATAGTTCCTGTCTGACTTGCTCGGTAAATAAACAGGGATGCTCTTTCATACAAGAGGCCCTCCAGCGTCAGATGGATCTTGGATGGATCCAAGACTACCATGATAGGAACCCTTATCAGATCAACATGGTTCAGATCTTCGATATTCGTGTGATGAATCCCGACCTGGTAGAATTACATGCTGAGCAGGTCCAACTCAGATTCTTAATATCGCACGACTATCAAAGCTGTAAAGCATGTTGCAAAAACGATCGAGGTTGTACCCTTGTCCAAGAGGCACTTCAGCACTTGTTAAATCACTGGTGGATGCCAATCTACATGGATGAAGATACTCAGCAAATTAGTATCAATAACAGGAATCCCACTCGACGTCAAAGTCAGGATGTCTGATCTGTGGAAGCTAACCTAGTGAAGTTACATTGTATTCAAAGTGGGCGTGGCCAGGTGCCACCACACAACTATGACCGTTGTAGTGTCTGTTCGGAAAGTAACCAAGGGTGTTACCTTGTGAGAGCAGCTCTCCAGGGGCAGGTGGATCGTGGAGAGATTCGCCCATATCCGGGTTCTGGACCCATCAACTGGACGCCGAACTACCTTGCCAATCAAGTCGAGGATGTTGTCACAATCTCTGGTCATCACCAGACCAGGGATGTCTTTGCCATCATCCCTCTACTTGACGAATCTTGAGCTCCCAACCGGGAACGGATCGAGATTACTTATGATGGTCAGAAAAACCAGAAGGTTCCCATAGTTATCTATCTACCGGGACCACTACCGTATGAATCAACTAAGGTTATCCCTTACAAATACAGTGCAACAACAATTGAAAATGGAAAGGAAATTCCATTACCCTCCGTCGTGAATATTACAGACATCAGTCGTGTAACACGGAGCGGTCGAATCTTCAACCGAGGAGTTGGAGAACCTAACAAGGAAAAGGAACTTCAGACAGAAGCTCCCGATCCATCAGTCGGTCAATCCAGTGATCCCGACCTTTCAAAAAATAATGATGAGATGCTAAAGCTCATCCAAAGGAGTGAATATAATATTGTTGATCAGCTGTTACAGACTCCTTCAAAGATCTTGGTATTATCAATATTACTCAGTTCAGAAGCCCACAGGGAGGCTCTACAGAAAGTCTTGGAGCAAGCCTTTGTGGAACAGGATATAACAATCAGACAGTTCGATAGCATTGTCTCTAACATCACTTCCTACAATAATTTGGGATTTAGTGATGAGGAATTACCCGAAGAGGGTCGCTGTCATAACATGGCGCTCAACATTACAGTTAACTGCCAGGGCGATGCTTTAGCCAGCGTACTGGTAGACACAGGGTCAGCCCTGAATATTATGCCGAAGTCCACTTTGATGCAATTATCATTCAAAGGCCCTCCGATGAGAACCAGCGAGGTCGTTGTCAAAGCGTTCGACGGATCCAGAAAAACAGTTATCGGCGAAGTTGATCTTCCCATAACTATCTGTCCTCACACTTTCCAAGTCACTTTCCAGGTCATGGACAACCGGGCAACATACAGTTGTTTATTAGGAAGACCTTGGATACATCAGGCTGGAGCGGTCACTTAGACCCTCCACCAAAAGCTACAGTTCGTTCAGAGCGACCAACTTGTCACAGTCTGTGGAGAACAGGCCTTGCTCGTGAGTAACTTATCATCATCTACTTGTGTAGAACCCGAGGAGGTTATTGGGACGCAGTTCCAAGCACTGTCGGTGGGCAAGGACAATCAATCCCAAGGAGGAACCTCGATTTCCTCATACAAAGATGCTATCAAAGCGGTCGAGAGTACCGATACAACCGGATGGGGACAGCTTGTCATTCCTATTGACAATAAAACAAAGAAGGGTCTTGGTTTTTCTGCAACCTGTACCCGAACAGCTGCTAGCGATGAAAGTCTTCATCCTATTCAGAACTTCTTCCACAGTGGAGGTTTTCTTCATCCAGTGTCTCAAATAGTTCATGCTATCAACGAGGAGGATCCCTCTGACACAGATGGGGAGTGGAAGTCCTATCTTAATGGAGACGATTATATGTCTCAGGAAGAGGTGCCTACGCCATTTTTCTATCCCGCACAGAGTCCGAGATTTATACCACGATCAGATGTCGAAATGATATATGGGGATTGTGATCCGGAAGGATGTCGTGCTCCGCCAAATTCATTAGAGGAAGACACTCCAATGAAAGACAATTTTGACTACACCTACTATGGCCTAATGGATGGTCTGCTAATGTGGCAACCTTATCCAGGGGACTTGGGGCAAGAGAGTCAGCCGAACAATGAAAATCAGCTGACCGTCATTAAACAGAATACCTGTGTCCCCACCATGTCATGGGATCAACACTCAACATAACGATGAATTCGCAACGTTTGCTGGACTTGAATTCATCAACTATGCCTTTCCCGAGGTCAACGTCATCGAGAGGGATGACCCCTCCAGTTCCAAAGAAGTGTGGGACACCTTGGGACAACCGAGTGGAAAGTTTGACTTCATGGTCAAGTACACAGCTCCCGAAAGCTCTCGTATCAGGCTCGAAGATGTCTAGTTAACTGGATGGGGAGATACAGCTGAGAGCACAAATGCTATGCAAAATACAATTGAGGAATTCTCCTACGACAACTCTGCCTGGGAGACATATTTCAATGATCCTACTCCACCAGAAATCAGCGTTATTTCTGAAGACAAATCAAGGAAGGTGCCAGACTTTGTGATTCACCGAGGAGTTCGCAGCCAATGGGTTGTCGTCGAGGTCCCGAAGATCGTTCATCAGTCAAAGTAATTGCCATCTTTAACCTTTCACCCTGCCCAGGTGAAATGGATGTTTTGATAGGCCTCACTTTCTGTAAATTTCCCTCTTCGCTCTGCCCAAAGCGACAGAGTTTTGTTTTATAGGGCTGTAGTTTCAAGGATCGACTTGTTCATTAATAAAATAACGCCGTTCTGTAATTTCCGCATTAATTGATGTTTTCTCTTTTTGCTTTCTCAGAAAATGGTAATCCTAAAAAACAATTAAAAATAAAAACAAGCAGTAAAATAAATACACTGCACACACTTGCATTTTCTCTATCTCTTCTAAACATGAATCATCACGCCATGCAGATTGCTTGTTTTAAACCCAGTTGAAACATACAATCCGATGCCTTCTCCCGACTTTGAGTTCCCGGTATTTGGGGCTGAAGAAGAAGTTGACGACGAAATTCCAGAAGAGATCTCCCGATTACTCAGACAAGAGGAAAGGTCCATTGAACCTTAAAAAGAGCCGTTGGAAATGGTAAACTTGGGTTCGAAAAAAGAGAGAAAAGAAATCAGGATTGGGGCACTACTCAGTCCAACTGCCACAGAGGGTTTGATAAAGATTCTCAGAGAATTTCCCGATGTATTCACTTGGTCCTATCAGGATATGCCAGGGTTGGATACCAGCACCGTGGAACATCACTTACCATTAAGATCGAAATATCCGCCAGTAAAGCAAAGGTTGAGACGGACTCACCCGGACATGGCCATCAAAATCAAAGAGGAGGTACAGAAATAGATCGCCGCAGGTTTCCTCGCTACATATGAATATCCTCAATGGTTAGCCAACATTGTACCCATTCTGAAAAAGGACAGAAAGGTCAGAATGTGTGTAGATTACAGAGATCTAAACAAGGCAAGTCCAAAGGACGACTTTCCTTTACCACACATTGACATGCTGGTAGACAGCACATCAAAGTTCAAAATTTTCTCCTTCATGGATGGATTCTCAGGCTATAACCAGATCAAAATGGCGCCGAAAGACATGGAGAAAACTTCGTTCATTACCCCATGGGGTACCTTTTGTTACAAAGTGATGTCGTTCGGTTTGAAGAATGTCGGGGCAACCTATCAAAGGGCCATGACTACTCTGTTTCATGACATGATACACAAAGAGATAGAGGTATATGTCGATGACATGATTGCAAAATCTAAGACAGAAGAGGAGCATGTGACCCACCTGTCAAAACTATTCGAGCGTTTGATAAAATACAAACTCCGCTTGAATCCCAACAAGTGCACCTTCGGTGTCCGTTCAGGGAAACTCTTAGGGTTCATCGTCAGCCAGAAAGGAATTGAGGTTGATCCTGACAAGGTCAAGGCCATTCAAGAAATGCCTTCTCCGAAAACTGAAAATCAAATCAGAGGATTCTAGGGACGTTTGAACTACATCTCCAGATTCATATTCCTTATGACCGCCACGTGTGCGCCGATTTTCAAATTACTGAAAAAGAACCAGGATTGCGTTTGGTCAGAAGATTTCCAAACCGCCTTCGATAGTATTAAGGAATACCTGTTGAATCCGCCGATTCTATCACCTCCAGTGGAAGAAAGACCACTGATCATTTACCTCACAGTCCTAGAGGACTCAATGGGATGTGTACTTGGCCAACAAGATGAAACCAAACGGAAAGAGTCTGCCATCTACTATCTAAGCAAGAAATTCACCGACTGCGAAACTCGGTACACTATGCTCGAAAAAACTTGTTACGCTTTGGCTTGGGCAGCCAAATGTCTGCGCCAGTACATGATTCGTCACACTACTTGGTTAATCTTCGAAATGGATCCAATCAAGTACGTCTTCGAAAAGCCTGCCCTCACGGGAAGAATTGCCCGTTGGCAGATGTTATTATCAGAATATGACATAGAGTACCACGCTCAGAAAGCCGTTAAAGGAAGTATTTTAGTCGATCATTTGGCTCATCAATCGATTGACAATCAAGAATCAATCGGGTTTGACTTCCCAGACGAAGATGTCATGTATCTAAAAATGAAAGATTGCGATGAACTGTTACCCAGTGAAGGGCCAGAACCAGGTTCCCAATGGGGACTTATCTTTGACGGAGCAGTTAATCATTATGGAAACGGAATTGGGGAAATCATTGTTACCCCTTAGGGTACCCACATTCCTTTCACTGCCAGACTTACGTTCAAATGTACGAACAACGAGGCCGAATATAAAGCTTGTATTATGGGTCTCGAAGAAGCAACTGATTTGAGGATCAAAAACTTGGACGTATACGGCGATTCAGCCTTGGTTATCAATCAGATAAAAGGAGATTGGAACACATACCAATCAGGACTGATTCCTTACAAAGACTATGCAAGAAGGTTGTTACCCTTCTTCGACAGAGTCGAGTTTCATCACATCCCTCGTGATGAGAATCACATGGCTGATGCCTTAGCCACTCTCTCTTCCATGATTAGTGTAGGTCAATGGAATGACCTACCTAAGATCGACATAATGCGCCTAGAACGGCCCGCCTACGTCTTCACGATCGAAGCAGACATAGACAACAAACCTTGATATCACGATATCAAATGCTTCCTTCAGAAACAAGAGTACCCATCTGGGGCACTCCGAAAAGACAGGAAAACCCTCAGAAGATTGGCTGGAAGCTTCTTCCTGAGTGGTGACACTCTTTATAAGAGGAATTTTGACTTGGTCTTGCTCCGATGCGTAGACAGACCAGAAGCAGATATGTTTATGAAAGAAATTCATGAAGGATCCTTTAGCACTCATGCCAACAGACACACAATGGCGATAAAAATTCTGAGAGCAGGGTATTACTGGTTGACCATGGAATCCGACTGCTACAAGTACATGAGGAGGTGTCACAAGTGTCAGATATACTCCGACAAAATTCATGTACCGCCATCACATCTCAAAGTTCTTTCTTCCCCGTGGCCTTTTTCCATATGGGGAATCGACATGATTGGCTTGATCGAACCTAAGGCTTCAAACAGACATCGGTTCATCCTGGTAGCCATTGACTATTTCACCAAGTGGGTCGAAGCAGCGTCGTACGCTAATGTAACCCGACAAGTGGTGGTCCGATTTATCAAAAACAGTATCATCTGCCGTTATGGTGTTCCGAGCCAGATCATTACTGATAATGGATCTAACTTGAACAATAAGATGATGAAAGAGTTGTGCGCAGAGTTCAAGATTGAACACCATAACTCATCTCCCTACCGACCCAAGATGAACGGAGCGGTAGAAGCGGCTAACAAGAACATCAAGAGGATCGTTCAAAAGATGGTTGTAACCTATAAAGATTGGCACGAGATGATACCCTTTGCTCTTCACGATTATCGAACATCTGTCCGCACTTCCACAGGGGCAACCACTTTCTCTCTAGTATATGGCATGGAGGCAGTTCTCCCCAAAGAAGTAGAGATCTCATCAATCCGGGTATTGATGGAAGCTAAGCTTTCAGAAGCTGAATGGTGTCAAAGTCGACACGACGAATTAAACCTGATCGAAGAGAAGCGAATCACGGCGCTATGCCACGATCAGTTGTATCAGCAGAGAATGAAGAAGGCGTTCGACAAAAAGGTCCGACCTCGTGTCTTCAGAAAAGGAGACCTCGTGCTCAAGAAGATACAATCATTTCTCACTGACTCTCGGGGCAAATGGACCCCAAATTATGATGGCCCCTATGTGGTCACGAAAGCTTTCTCAAGCGGTGCCTTGAGACTTGCAACCATGGACAGAGAGGAATTTTCCTACCCCACGAATGTTGATGTAGTCAAGAAATACTTCGCCTAAACTAAAAAAAAACGTCTCGGTGGATTGAAAACCCGAAAGGGCGGTCCAGGCAAAAGTTAGAGACATGGAAAAAAATCATCCCGATGGATTGGAAATCTCATAGTACAATCCAGGTAAAAATTAGGGATAATGGCAAGTAACTATGTTCAACAGAGGCAAGTCCCTCAGCAGCAGTTACATCATCCATCGGAGGAAAACGCCAATCAAGGTCATCTTCGACAGAAGCTCAGGATGTCCCTAATTCAAAGTTGGTAGAAGGATAGTGGTCGTTATGTTTCAACGTAGCCCTTTTCCCTGTAAATTACCATTTTCAAACTTTGTATATACTCTTTGGAATCACGCGTTTGGCTGATCTCCATCTTATCAATAAAATTTGAGCCCTTGTGCTTTTGTTTATAATTCTCATTTGTTTTAGCTTTACAGAACGACATTTTAACATGCTCAACGATTCTTGAAATAAAACAAAAATGAATTTACTTGTAAAACTTTTTCTGCTTTTAAATTAAAGATGGCAATTTCTTTTTACTGTTGAACATTGGAAGAACTTCGATTGCGTCTCCAAAGACATTTGAATTTCAAAGTGTAGAATCAAAGTACTCCTTCTAGCCCAGTACGCCTGAATGAAGGGATCAACTGTGTCAGAGACCTTGTTTCGTCTGACACGCCTCGGCCGAGTTTTTATCTCCTAAGCCCGATCAACGGTATTCCCCGCAGGGACTATCTCTCCTAAGCAAGGTAGAATTGCTACTTTTTTGACCAACGGTACTTCTTCGCCCCGCGATGGCCGAGTATCCGGTCGTGTTCACTCGTCAGTCTGTATGTCGCGTCAGTTTTGTCAGCATATACATACATACATCATGCATTTGATTTGCATTCATATTCATATTGCATCACTATCACTCTAGTAGGTCTTATCCCCTAGTGATAAAAGTCCTCTCAATCGAGTTGTCAGTTCTTGCCTCATCAGGAAACGCTGCGTTTGAACAATCTTGCCTCCAGTATATCTCTGGATTAGAGTCGGCACTCGGCCACTTTGATAACTTGAACCTCTGAAAAGCCAAAGAAGCTTTCTACAAATGTCACTCTTCGCCATTGAAGATGATATCCTTGCTTTCCCGGATTAAAGGAAAGTCCCCAGAGAAAGCCTCCTAAGCAGAGATTTGGCAGTACAGCTGCCTTTCTCTGAAAGACCGCTGATGAAAAGGTCATCGGCACCTCAAAATTGGAGCCCATCATACGACATTTCTCCGGGAAGATCCCAAGAAAAGTATGATGTAAGACCCCAAACGGAAGCAGTCTCTCAAGAGACTCATTTTCCCCAGTAGATTCGACAAATGGCATCTCCAACGAGAAGTTTGTACACCTCTGCAACTCAGACGACTGGGTTCCCCAGCAAGTCTGACGTCAACTTTTTCCGTCAAATGGCATCTCCCCAGGAAAATTCGGCGAGAAGTTTGAGGAAAATCGCTACAAATAGCGTCCCTTGTCAATAAAGTTTATTGACGGAAGAAAATGAGACCAGTTTCTTGGTAGAAAACCAGGATCGAGAGGAAGTTTAAATCAGAAACTTAGACCAGTTCCTTGGTAGGAAACCAGGATCGAGGGGAAGTTTACTTCAGAAACTGAGACCAGTTCCTTGGTAGGAAACCAGGATCGAGGGGAAGTTTATTTCAAAAAGAAACTGAGACCAGTTCTTTGGTAGAAAACCAGGATCGAGGGGAAGTTTAAATCAGAAACTTAGACCAGTTCCTTGGTAGGAAACCAGGATCGAGGGGAAGTTTACTTCAGAAATTGAGACCAGTTCCTTGGTAGGAAACCAGGATCGAGGGGAGGTTTATTTCAAAAGGAAACTGAGACCAGCTCCTTGGCTGAAGACCAGGATCGAGGGGAAGTTTTTACCTTTTCTAAGCATCATTGCTTAGCAAAAAGAAGATGAATGTGCAAGCTGCCATTCATAGCCATCAAAATTTTGGGTATTCCGATATTTAATCCTCTTGCACCCCGAATGCCCGAATACCTTCGTCATTCACACCTTCGTGTCCAAGAAGATTAAATAGGGGCATCTGTCATACCCCAAATTTTGACCACTAAGATTTCCCATCATTGTGCAAATCATCATCACAATATGGATGAACCATCATGCCTCATCAAATGCCTCAAGGGTTGTTGAGCATTCACTACAATTAGAATTAGGGTTTTAAGCCCTCTCAGAGCCTTAGACAAAGGATCAATCAAGGATTGACTTGATCTTCAACTTGTCTAGCCTCTAACATATCCACAATGGATCAAAAGGACTCCCACTTCAAGGATTAAGCACAAGGTTGCTCCCTTCTAGGTGGATCAAGTCTCAAGATCGATAGTGTCACCAAATTAGGGTTTTGGTCGACCAGGGCCTCCATATGGAAATTTTTCATCTGGGTACAAGCCAATGATCCAAAACATAACCTAATATACTCCATGGGACATCATGAACCCAATCATCAAGTCAATTTTGCCTCAGGGGATGCATTCACTAAAAATCAGGAATTAGGGTTTCTTGACCTAATTCACCCCTAAGTTGACTTTTGGGACAAATCATGAACCAAGACCTCAAGGCATGATTTGAGGGTCTCTAATATACTATATTAATCTATTTGTAACAATGGATTAAACCAAGAAGCTTGAGCAACAAGTCTCAATTTCATCTGCACCACAATTAGGGTTTCGCGGGAAAAGTCAACTGTAACTTTGACTTTTGACCAGGACATGCTCCCAAACCCTAAGAAATGATTCAATATACCCTATGACATCCATGGAACACGTCCATCAAGTTTTATTTAGGTCAAGGACATGATTTCCTAAAGAATTGCACAGTTTGGAATTCATTGATAAAAAGTCAACTGTGCACAAAAGTCAACTTTGACTTTTTGAGATTTTTCACCAAAATGGATTTTTAACCCTAAAATGATGTTAATGTATGATTTGAATCATCATTCATCAAGAAAAATCAAATAAAGTGGGATAACTTGTAAAAGGGGTAACCATAAAAACTTAGAAAAATTTCTAAGTTATGGAAAAAGTGACACTAATGTGCCAACTTTGGAGGACCATAACTCCTAAACCACAAGGCCATTATTCCTCATTCAAAGCTTGATTTGTAGATCTCATTGCCCTCTACAAAAGCTTCATACTGACATATGTCCAAATTCCTCATGGATTTTGAGTTATGGAGTGATCAAAATCAAGAAAAGTCACTTTGTTCCAACACTTAGCGAAAATTTCACTAAGTCAGATTTTGCCCTACTTTTTTCCAAATGTAGGGACATTTTTCACTTAGATTCAAAAGAAATCAAAACCAAACATCTTCAAACAGTTGTTGTATCATGTAAGGGCTTTCCAAAATGGCCAAGAACATCACCAAATTCAACTTGAGCCATGAGAAATGACATTGGCAAGTTGCCTTGCTGAAATCCGCCAGGGCAAGGCAGATTTTTGCACTTTTGGTCGATTTGCCAAAATCAGCCAAATCCAAATGCTCCTATCCACTTGGACACCTCTGAGGATTGAATCTAAAAGGGACAATCACTGAGCCAAGCCTCCAAAGTCTTTGGAACAAGAAATAGCATGTTGAACCTAGAATTGCCAAAATAGGGACAAGACTCCAATTTTGGATTAGAGCATTCAATGGAAGCATCAAGGTGGCATGAACTACGCTTTTAGCAACTGAATTCAGTCAAGACTTATCCAAGACCAAGGGGACCAGCAGCCTGTGCCCTAACCTCTAGTCAATGGCTAGAGGAGACTTGGATTTTCATTTGCCAACATTGGCCAAACCTACTCAGTAGTTGCCATTCACTATTCCTTGCAAAATAAACTTGCTCTAATATAAATAGAGCTCAATTGTGATCAGTTTGAGTACACCAAAGCCATCAAACAGATGCTTTCCTCAAAATCTCTTCTTTCACTCCAATTTTGCCTTCTAAGGCAAGTCACTTCGGGTTTTGAGTTTGAGAGCTTTTCCAATCAAACCAATCACACACACACCTCACATACATCATATAGAAGTGATCCAAACACTCACATAACATCTGGAACACAGATTTCACAAAATCACCAGCCAATTGCTCAAGTTCTTGACAGATTTGCAGTTGGGGTACCATCTCATGTTCCAGATCATTTCAATCCATTCCAAGCATTCAGACACACTCCATGGCACCTAGGGAAGCTATCCAGATCATTGGAACCTAGCTGTAACACGTCCAACACAAATCACGATCACCAGCTGCAAGTGGTAAGCATGAGTTCTTCTAACTCTATGATCCATGCAATTTTTGCTGCACAATAATTTGGCCATATGTTCATAATCATGCATGGAATGTTTCCCCTCAATTAATTGCATTGTTTGAATCGTGTATCAAAAATCCTAGCCTTCATGCAGAAATTAGGGTTCTTGAGGATTTTTCGTGATTTCTTGTTTTATGCTTAATTTAAATGAAATTAATTGTCATAGACATGATCGTGAGGTTGAAACGAGTTGATTGGTAGGTGGATTGCATGATATAATCTAGTATTCAGTGAGATTGGAGAGAAAATGCAAATCTGGGCAAACCCAGAACACGCGCGTGTTCTTGGCGCCATTTCTTGAAAATTCAAATATTTGAATTTTGTAGTTTTATTTAATTGATTCAAAAATTAATTTCTCTCTGAGTTTTAATGATTTTGAGTTGATTCTTTTTTTAATAATTCACAAAAATGTTGAAATATTTTATTTTCCCAAAAAATCCCAAAAATATTATTTATTTTATATAATTGATATTTTTGCAAAGAATTAATGTTTTAATTGTTTTTAACATTTAAAATATTTTTTCCACCTTGATTTTGCAACTTTTAATGACTTCTAATTATTTTGTAGATCAATACTTAATTTTTGAAGCATTAATCCAAGATCACAAGTTGTTTTCCATATGTTAAACAATTTTGATCATTTTTAATTGAATTTTTATTCAATTAAAACACATTTTGAAAACAAATTAGGGTTTTTAGATTAATTCAACCCTCATAAATCATTTTCACACTTTTGGGCCTCTAATAGAGTGTAAGACCCAATCCTTTTTTGACCAAATCATTTTTGGGCCTCAGTGCATTGTATAAGTCCCGATACCGTAAAAAACAAACGGCGCGATCGCCGCCTTTTGAAAAATAACCTTTTGGGCCTCTCCTTGAGCTATAAGACCCATTCAAAACTTTTGGGCCTCTATTAGAGTGTAAGACCCAACCCCCTTTTAACCAAAAACAACTTTGGGCCTCACTTATTGTATAAGTCCCTCTGCGTTAAAAGAAAATCTCGGCGCGATTGCCATTTTTAAACGAAAAATCAATTGGGCCTACCCTCGTGTTATAAGCCCCACTCTTTTTCTAAAACCTTTTTGGGCCTCTTGAGAGAGTGTAAGACCCATCCTTTTGTACAGAAAACCTTTTTGGGCCTCAGTCACTTGTATAAGTCCCTCTGTACAAATTCAACAGTGCGCTCACTGATAAAACCCTGGGCCTCTCCTTGAGCTGTAAGCCCCAAAACTTTCTTTTTCAAAGCACTTTCTCCTTTGATTTTGAATATACCGTTGTTTTCAATCTTTCTTTGTTGAACAACTAACTAAACAGCATGGAAGCTCTACAACCGAGTAAGTGTTTATACGCTTTCATTTACCGCTTTCATATACATATAACTGTATTGTGGGGTTGTTTCACTGTAAGTCTTCTTTCATAAACTCATATCAACTGTGTAATAATAGTATAGATATTTAGAGTTTCCCCGGCAACTACGTCTAGAACTAGGTGACGCCGTTTCGTTTATTCGTAGAAATAAACAACTAGATCCCCAATAGGATCACCAGATACAGTCTTCTCTTCGGCCGTCCTCACTAGGAATTGTCAAGAAACTCTACTCCCAGAGATGAATGTATTCTCCGTGAATGGCATCTTTGAGTTTCTTCCAAATTCTCGAACTTTCCTGGCTTGATCTATTCCTTGTGAATAGCCTGTCTTGAATTTCTCGGGGTTTAGGGACCCATGGGCTTCTTAAAAGCATCGGCCTCCTCTTGGGCATCATACAAGGACCCGTCGGCTTCTTAGAAGTATTCACAGCCTCCTCTTAGGCCTCGTATAATGATTTCTTCCTCCGGGAATGATAGCCTCCTCTTGGGCTTCGTACAAGGACCCATCGGCTTCTTAAAAGCTTCCAGCCTCCTCTTGGGCTTCGTACAAATTGTCTCAATGACCTCCTAGAGGTATAGGAAAAGAACTTAGTCATCTTCATAGAACAGTCCTTTCTAAGAGTCTACTACTATTTCTCAAAGCATAGTACAAAAGATGAAACTCTAGACACGGACAGTCTAATATCCTTGAGTCTCAAAGACATTCTCAAGTGACCCCTTCGTCAAATAGGAAGGAAACCCGTAGACCCGGACAGTCTCAATACCCTTCGGATTTCTCGTTTCCTCAAAGAAAAGGGAATAACCCTGATCCTCGAATCAAATCCTTGAGTACAACATTGCTCATATAAGAACTGATTTTCTCTTTTAAAATCAGCATACTGGACCTGTCACTCAACTGAAACAGCGCCATAGCCTCCTCTTGGACTTTGTACAATGATTCTCCCCAATGGAGTCAAACAACGTTTAGCCTCTCTCTCAGGCTTTGTACGAGACACATAAGAGACTCCCTCGTTGAGTTAATCACCCCTTCCGCCTCCATCTCGGGCTTTATACGAGATACAAAAAGGTTCTTATTGAGCCAAACAAATTTTAGCGTCCATCTCGGGCTTCATACGAGATACAAAAACACTCTCTTGTTGAGTATAAAAGATACTTTTGCAGGATCAACCACTTTTATCCTCCATCTCGGTGTCATACCCCAAATTTTGACCACTAAGATTTCCCATCATTGTGCAAATCATCATCGCAATGTGGATGAACCATCATGCCTCATCAAATGCCTCAAGGGTTGTTGACCATTCACTACAATCAAAATTAGGGTTTTAAGCCCTATCAGAGCCTTAGACAAAGGATCAATCAAGGAATGACATGATCTTCAACTTGTCTAACCTCTCAAACATCCACAATGGATCAAGCTTCAAGATCGCCAGTATCACCAAATTAGGGTTTTGGTCGACCAGGGCCTCCAGATGAAATATTTCATCTGGACACAAGCCAAAGATCCAAAACACAACCTAATGTACTCCATGGAACCTCATGGACCCATTCATCAAGTCAATTTTGCCTCAGGGGATGCATACATCAAAAATCAGGAATTAGGGTTTCTTGACCTAATTCACCCCTAAGTTGACTTTTGGGACAAACCATGAGCCAAGACCTCAAGAGAGGGTTTGAGGGTCTCTAATGAGCTATATTGATCCATTTGTAACAATGGATTAATCCAAGAAGCTTGAGCAACAAGTCTCAATTTCATCTGCACCACAATTAGGGTTTCGCGAGAAAAGTCAACTATAACTTTGACTTTTGACCAGGACATGCTCCCAAGCCCTAGGACATGCCCCAATATACCCTATGACACCCATGGAACATGTCCATCAAGTTTGATTTAGGTCAAGGACATGATTTCCTGAAGAATTGCACAGTTTGGAATTCATCTGATAAAAAGTCAACTGTGCACAAAAGTCAACTTTAACTTTTTGAGATTTTTCACCAAAATGGATTTTTAACCCTAAAATGATGTTAATGTATGATTTGAATCATCATTCATCAAGAAAAATCAAGAAAAGTGGGATAACTTGTAAAAGGGGTAACCATAAAAACTTAGAAAATTTTCTAAGTTAAAAATAAAGTGACAAGGGTACCAACTTTGAAGGATCATAACTCCTAAACCACAAAGCCATTTTTTCTCATCCAAAGATAGATTTGTAGCCCTCATTACCCTATACAAAAACTTCAACTAGACCTAAGTCTAATTCATAAAGGATTTTGAGTTATGGAGTGATCAAAATGGCTGAAAAATGAAAATGTCACTTTTTCCAACACTTAGTGAAATTTTCACTAAGTCAGAATCTGCCTTCACTTTTTGCCAAATGTAGGGGGATTTTTCACTTGGATTCAAAAGAGATCAAAACCAAATATGTTCAAACAGTTGTTATATCATGTAAGGGCTTTCCAAAATGGCCAAGAACATTGCCAAATTCAACTTACACCATGAGATATGACATTGGCAAGTTGCCTTGCTGAAATCTGTCAAGGCAAGGCAGAATTTGCAATTTTGCTCGATTTGCCAAAATCAGCCAAATTCAAATGCTCCTTTCCACTTAGACACATCTGAGGATTGAATCTAAAGGGGACAATCACTGAGCCATGCCTCCAAAGTCCATGGAACAAGAAATAGCATGTTGAACCTAGAATGGCCAAAATAGGGACAAGACTCCAAATTTGGATTGAAGCATTCAATGGAAGCATCAAGGTGGCATGGACTGAGCCATTCTTATCTGAAATCAGTTAAGACTTATCCAAGACCAAGGGAACCAAAGCTCTGTGCCCTAACCTCTAGTCAATGGCTAGAGGAGACTTGCATTTACATTAGACAACATTGGCCAAACCTACTTACCAATTGCCATTCACTATTCCTTGCAAAACAAACTTGCTCTACTATAAATAGAGCTCAATTGTGATCAGTTTGAGTACACCAAAGCCATCTAACAGATGCTTTCCTCAAAATCTCTTTCTCTTGGCAAAAATGCCTTTCTTAGCAAGGTAGCTATCGGGTTTTGAGTTTGAGAGCTTTTCCAATCAAACCAATCACTCACACACCTCACATACATCATATAGAAGTGATCCAAATACTCACATAACATCTGGAACACTGATTTCACAAAATCACCAGCCAATTGCTCAAGTTTTTGACAGTTTTGCAGTTGAGGTGCCATCTTCAACTCCAAACCATTTCAATCCATTCCAAGCACTCAGACACATCACTTGGTACCTAGGGAAGCTATCCACATCGTTGGAACCTAGCTATAACACCTTCAACACAAATCAAGATTACCAGCTGCAAGTGGTAAGCATGAGCTATTCTAACTCTATGATCCATATAATTTTTGCTGCACAATAATTTGGCCATATGTTCATAATCATGCATGGAATGTTTTCCCTCAATTAATTACATTGTTTGAATCGTGTATCAAAAATCCTAGCCTTCATGCAGAAATTAGGGTTCTTTCTTGTTATATGTTTAATTTAAATGAAATTAATGGACATAGACATGATCGTGAGGTTGAGACGAGCATAATGATATGTGGATTGCATGTTATAATCAAGTATTCAGGGAGATTGGATAGAAAATGAAAATCAGCCAAACCCAGAACACGCGCGTGTTCTTCAGCTGCTCTTGGCGCCATTTCTTTCAAATTCAAATATTTGAATTTTGTGATTTTTATTTAATTGATTCAAAAATTAATTTCTCTCTGAGTTTTAATGATTTTGAGTTGATTCTTTTTTTAATAATTCACAAAAATGTTAAAATATTTTATTTTATCAAAAAATCCCAAAAAATATTATTTATTTCATATAATTGATATTTTTGCAAAGAATTAATATTTTAATTGTTTTTGACATTTTAAATATTTTTTCTACATTGATTTTGCAACTTTTAATGCTTTCTAATTATTTTGTAGGTCAATACTTAATTTTTGAAGCATTAATCCAAAATCACAATTTTTTTTTTCATATGTTAAACAATTTTGATCATTTTTAATTGAATTTTTATTCAATTAAATACATTTTTGAAAACAAATTAGGGTTTTTGGATTAATTCAACCCTTATAAATCATTTTCAAATCACTTTGGGCCTCTTGAGAGAGTGTAAGACCCAACCCACTTGTACAGAAATATTTTGGGCCTCATTCGTTGTATAAGTCCCTCTGTACATTTTCAAATAAACGGCACGATCATCGCCTTTTGAAAAATAACCTTGGGCCTATCCTTGAGCTATAAGACCCATTCAAAAACACTTTGGGCCTCTAATAGAGTGTAAGACCCAGTCCCCTTTTAACCAAAACATTTTGGGCCTCACTTATTGTATAAGTCCCTCTGCATTAAAAGAAAACCTCGGCGAGATCGCCATTTTTAACGAAAAATCAACAGTGCGCTCACTGATAAAACCCTGGGTCTCTCCTTGAGTTGTAAGCCCCAAATCTTTCTTCTTCAAAGCACTTTCTCCTTTGATTTTGAGTATGCTGTTATTTTCAATCTGTCTTTGTTGAACAACTAACCAAACAGCATGGAAGCTCTACAACCGAGTAAGTGTTTACACGCTTTCATTTACCGCTTTCATATACATATAACTGTATTGTGGGGCTGTTTCACTGTAAGTCTTCTTTCATAAACTCATATCAACTGTGTAATAATAGTATAGATATCTAGAGTTTCCCCGGCAACTGCGTCTAGAACTAGGTGACGCCGTTTCGTTTATTCGTAGAAATAGACAACTAGATCCCCAATAGGATCACCAGATACAGTCTTCTCTTCGGCTGTCCTCATTAGGAATTATCAAGAAACTCTACTCCTAGAGATGAATGTATTCTCCGTGAATGGCATCTTTGAGTTTCTTCCAAATTCTCGAACTTTCCTGACTCGATCTATTCCTTGTGAATAGCTTGCCTTGAATTTCTCGGGGTTCGGGGACCCACGGGCTTCTTAAAAGCATCGGCCTCCTCTTGGGCATCGTACAAGGACCCACAGGCTTCCTAAAAGCAAACCCGCCTCCTCTTGGACTTAGTACAAGGAACCTACGGCTTCTTAGAAGTATTCACAGCCTCCTCTTAGGCTTCGTATAATGATCTCTTCCTCTGGGAATGATAGCCTCCTCTTGGGATTAGTACAAGGACCGATCGGCTTCTTAAAAGTTTCCAGCCTCCTCTTGGGCTTCGTACAAATTGTCCCGACGACCTCCTAGAGGTATAGGAACAGAACTTAGTCATCTACATAGAACAGTCCTTTTAAAGAGTCTACTACTGGTTTTCAAAGCATAGTACAGAAGATAAAACCCTAGACTTGGACAGTCTAACTTCCTTGAGTCTCAAAGACATTCTCAAGTGACCCATTCGTTAAATAGGAAGGAAACCTGCAGACTCGGACAGTCTCAATACCCTTTGGATTTCCCGCTTCCTTAAAGAACAGGAATAACCCAGATCCTTGAATCAAATCCCTGAGTACAGTGTTGCTCATATAAGAACTGATTTTCTCTTTCAAAATCAGTATACTGGACCTGTCACTCAACTGAAATAGTCACCCTAGCCTCCTCTTGGGCTTTGTACAATGATTCTTCTCAGCGGAGTCAAACAACGTTTAGCCTCTCTCTCGGGCTTTGTACGAGACACATAAGAGACTCCCTCGTTGATTCAATCACCCCTTTCGCCTCTATCTCGGGCTTTATACGAGATACAAAAAGGTTCTTATTGAGCCAAACAAGCAACAGCCTCCATCTCGGGCTTCATACGAGATACAAAAAACTCCCTTGTTGAGTCAAATAGCCTCCATCTTGGGCTTTATACGAGATACCAAAAGATTCCACCATTGAGTCAAAACCTTTTAGCCTCTCTCCCGGGCTTTGTACGAGACACATAATAGCCTCCTCTTAGGCTTTGTATAAGAAAACCACTGGTTAATCCAATTAACCTTTTAGCATCAAAGATGTGCCTCGTTCACAGTACACAAACATCAACAACTCCTTTCCCCTTCATCTAATCGTTGTAAGCGGCAAGCCTCTGGATCATCTACATCCATGCCACTGTCCCTCTTTTAGCATGAGAAATTCCCAAGGAAAGATAGCATTGCTCTACACTGAGTTAAAGTCTTCTCCTTCAGGTTAAAATCCCCTTTAAAGGAAATTATGGCATTGCTAGGATCCGCGTATCCCGGTTAAAGTAATTCTCCTTTATAACCAGTCACCCAACAGTTGTAACAAACAAACCCCTCTTTAGAGATGACAAATTCTCTCTAAAGTTGGGACCTTCAGCTTCACATCTTGGGCTTTGAACAAGATACAAATAGACCTTTCAGCTACACATCTTGGGCTTTAAACAAGATACAAACCACCTTTTCGCTTCGCGTCTTGGGCTTTGAACAAGACACCAAAATAACCATTTCCTCCCATAGAATAGGAGGAACTACGAACGCTCTGATTTCCCTGTTTCGGTAAACGGGAATACGTAGGCATAAGATCGAAATAAAAGATCTTAGCGAGCACACTAAACAAAAACCCAAAATCCCATATCTCCATCAATCAAAAGCAGTAATTCAAAAACATCAGTCCTAACATCCTAATCCTTGTTCCCCGCCAGAAACCTTCTGTCTAGATAAAAACCAGTATTGGCGAAAATACAAATAACCAGTACAAAGGCCCCCCACATTGATAACATTCGTAACCTAACAGACCGCTGTTTAAACTCAGTATGCAAAGCAGGGTTAATTGGAGACATCTATTTCCCTTCCTTCATCAGCTTTAATAGGATAAAAAATGAATCGACATGTAGTTTTAAGCTCAACTGCAGAGAGCGACCAGCGCTTAAGAACCGCGTCTAAAATCGCTCGCTACACTCAGGCTTTGTACGAGATACAAAAAACTCTCTTGTTGAGTCAAATAGCCTCCATCTCGGGCATTATAGGAGATACCAAAAGATTCCCTCGTTGAGTCAAAACCTTTTAGCCTCTCTCTCGGGCTTTGTACGAGACACATAATAGCCTCCTCTTAGGCTTCGTATAAGAAAACCACTGGTTGATCCAATCAACCTTTTAGCATCAAAGTTGTGCCTCGTTCACAGTAAACAAACATCAACAACTCCTTTCCCTTCATCTAATTGCTGTAAGCGGCAAGCCTCTGGATCATCTACATCCATGCCACTGTCCCTCTTTTAGCATGAGAAATTCCTAAGGAAAGATAGCATTGCTCTACACTGAGTTAAAGTCTTCTCCTTCAGGTTAAAATCCCCTATAAAGGAAATTATGGCATTGTCGGATTCACACATCCCGGTTAAAGTAATTCTCCTTCATAAGCATTTGTGACATACAACCCCCTCTTTAGAGATGACAAATTCTCTCTAAAGTCAAGACCTTTCATCTTCACATCTTGGGCTTTGAACAAGATACAAACTACCTTTCGCTTCACGTCTTGGGCTTTGAACAAGACACCAAACCAACCTTTTCCTCCCATAGAATAGGAGGAACTAAGAACGCTCTGATTTCCCTGTTTCGGTAAACGGGAATACGTAGGCATAAGATTGAAAGAAAAATCTTAGCGAGCACACTAACCAAAAACCCAAAATCCCATACTTCCATATATATCTGTCCTAAACCTCCCATTAATCTACCGAACACCACTTTTAAAAAAATACACCCAATAGAGACCCCGAATCTTTGTAGCATCTGTAAGCCAACAGTTTTGACTGTTTAACCTCAGTTTGCAAGCAGGGTTAATTTGAGACATCTATTTCCCTTCCTTTATCAGCTTTAATAGGATAAAAAATGAATCGAGCTGTAGATACCAAAGAGCGGTAGTGCTTCGCAACCACATCCAAAAACCGCTCGCTACAGGACCGACCTGCTCTGATACCACTTGTAACACCCTAAGTAATCCCCCGTGTAATATAAATAAAATCAGGGTAAAATAAAATATCAAACATTTTAGGATGCTACTTTCATCAAACACCTGCTCATATACTTGTTATGCAACACATCATTTTAAAATTATTTTAACAACAACGATAATGATAAAAGATTTCTAACTTCATTTTCTTTTTATTAAAACAGTGGAAACATCAACACATATTCATTACAACGTAAGCATAGTATTTCAATTAAATAAATAACTAAAATTAAGAGATATCTAAAATCTCAAGTAAAACATAGCCTAAGAAAACATAACGTTCCATGACCCCAGTGTTACATATCAGAGCAGACACCGACACAAAGGCATAAATGGAAGACTCCATCTTCCACTCACATCCGATCTCCTACTGCGGATTATCTGCACCTTACCCACGTGGAGGCAACATTCAAACAGAAGGGGTGAGATTCTCAAATCAACAAAAGAAACAGATGATATAAATATGAAAGCATAAATCATCAAGTAATTCACCCTTCAACATAACTTTCATCAATTTCAACACAAACAGATAATCACACATTTCATAATGCAACACAACTCTTATATAATGCAATGAGACACCAACTTGACTCAATGCATGTGGTACCAAAATCGACCCATATTCCATGGTCACAATTCCCGTCGGAACTCTCGACCCCTGTTTCATGGTCAAGTATGACCCCTATTTCATGATCACACCAACGACCCCTATTTCATGGTCACGTACGACCCCTATTTCATGATCGTACCAAAAATTGTGATTGCTTACACCACATCTGGGCACACAATCACGCCAACAACAACGATTCCATCAAGGAATTCGGATAGACGATAACACCCACCTGGGCACGCCATCCCATAACTATGCACATACCATGCACCATCAATGACAACATGCAACAATAGCTCATGCACGCACATAGCATATTCCTCATCATGCCAATACCACTCGACAATCAACACGCATTCATCGAAACATGCATATAACTCATCAAAACATGCCTACCACATAACATGTTGTATCAACTCAACGTCATCATCATACTACCACATAAGTAACGGCTAGTGCGTTTACAAGTTACGTCACAACAACTCAACAACAACATCATGCAACTTCATAAACAACAACTATTGCATTTATCAGTTAAGTCACACACATCATACCATAACTAGTCAACAATATCATCACACAATATTATAAGCAACAACGATTACAATCACATGGTATGCTACAACAACTTCTCAACAACCTCACGCAACATCATAAGCAACAATCACAACACACATTCCTACGACTAACTCCCACATTTCACATTTCAACACATCGGAACCTACACGGAAACTCATATGGTGCATTGAATAGTTGGAAATCTATCATTGAAAATAATTTTAACATAAAGTACATAAAGTCAGCTTTCCAACAATTCGAACGGCGACCCAAACGGACTTACGAGTCAAAAGTTATGAATTTTCGAAGTTTTTAAAATAAGCTGCCCGAGGGGACCACGCTAAGCGCCAAAAACCGGGCTAAGCCCGCTCTGCGATTCAGCCAAAAGTGTTTGTGATGACAACACTTCTCCCACTGCGATTTCACACCCTTAAATTGCAATTTTTAACCCTAATAACCCCAGTTTAAGTCATTAAAACCCATTTATACCACATATACATTATTCAAAACAATCTCAACAATTCGAATACAACAATTTCGTCAATTCCAAACATTTTAGTTATAGATTCTTCCCAAAAACCCCAATTAATCCACAAACAACAATCCATGACATCAACCTAATGATTCCTACCCACATACCTACATCATCTAACCCTTGAGTGATTAAAGAAATCCCACCCTTACCTTGTATTGATGAGCTTCCCTCTTCCTCAATGGGTTCCTCTCTTTCTTTTTGCCCTAGTCTCTTCTCCCTTTTGCTTTCACTTTCGCGTATGATTAAAACTCCTTTCTCATTCTCTAATTTTTCTTTATAAAGTCCCTCATTATGGATTACCTCTTTTACCCTCACTTACTCTTCTACAATTACTAGCTTGCCCCTCAATTATCTACACACCTTATTTTCTATTTATCCCATTACATTATTAGTAATATTTTTGGATCCAACTAAATACTAATAATAATAATTCTCGTCAATTATATCATTCTACTAATGTTCATTTTACACTATGGTTAAGCAAATATTAATTAAATAAGCCTAACTAATTTTAGTCTCCACACTATCAACTTCTACGCTTTCGGTCATACACCCCTACGACCCTCAAGACTCAATCTTAAGACCACTACTCTTCACTACGGGTACATAAAACATAACAAATACACAACAACATATAATCAACTACAACAACTCATTATTATATTCACAAATAATAATTAAATAAAAACGGGCGTTACAACTCTCCCCCACTTAGAGATTTTCGTCCTCGAAAATTCACCTGATGCGAACTACCCCGGATACGTCCTCGTATCCGACTAATCAATTCCTATGCCATGAAAGGCAACACCGCGGTTAAAACAAAACAACAAACTACCTTATTAACGACAATAACAACAAGATGCAATGCTCATGCAATGCACTCGACGACTAACTCAAGACACAAAGAATACCCAAGTTAAGAACGCACATGTTCACTATGAGCCAGAACACAACACGATCGTTACCATCACCATAGGAAACACTCCCCTAATTCCCCATCATAGTAATTAGCTACTCGCACTTGAACCATCACCATAGGTAATGAGGCAGCAACAAGGATAAAAACACAAAAGTCCATAACACAACCTCAATGTAACCAAATTACCAACATCGTTGTTACACACGTACGAACAAACTGCACTACACCATGCTTTCGCTACACACTCGAATTACTCGCAACTATCAAATCTACCAAGTTCACATCCAACTTCCGGCCATCAAAGCAGACATAATAAATGACTTTCGACTTAATTCATCAGGAATTCCGACAAAATAGGTATTCTACACTCTTGTGATTACTAAACACTTCGGACCTAGATTCATAAAAATAATACCTCCGGATACCCAACACAATTACAACCTCACCCAATTCCAAATCTTGAATAGGATAGATACTTTCATGAATCTCCACTATCGTAAAACATAAGCTACAACTTCACCATCTTATATTATCACACTGTCTAAACTCACCTTAAACACATAACAGCATCCCAATACCATAACCGCATAAGGATACATATTTCCAATTAATTTCGACAAGAAAAATCACCTTTTCCACTCCCAGACCGCGCTAAGCGGGATCCGACTCGCGCTAAGCACGCTCGCTTCTGCCTCGAGAGGGCGAGAGTCTTCCAGACCGCGCTGGGTGCGCTCAACGGCACTAAGCACACTTCGCGATTCCTGCTACAAAACTCCGTGATAATAACCGACTAAGTCCAAGAATATTATACTCCCCTTAATCCAATGCAGAGCTTCCTCATTGTAGAACTACATATACTTGGATGGATCCACAATAATACCCTCCTCTGAATTAACACAATCGAGTAAACTCATCTCTACTAACCAAAAATCACACTTTGATAATTTAACATATAACTCCACTTCTTTCAATACTTGTAACTCAATTCTCAATTAATCTACACGTTCTTCTTCCGATTTTTATAATAGATCCGAGCATCCACAATGAACACTAGTTCTAACTTATCCAAATAAGTATGGAAGATACGATACATACTCCCTACACACACTTTAAGGCGTACTAGTCACTACTATCCTCTACCAAACATCCTTGGTTGAATCAAGGTCTCGCATTTCCATTTACTCCCTCACTGGATCATCTTTCCAATGCTTCAAGTCTCATGTCTATCGGATTCTCGAATCATCTCAAATCAAAACTCAAGCTACCCTGGACATAACTGTGAGTTTCCATACTACTCACCGATCCACATGCAACCTCATATTGTCATCCTTTTCTTTACTAATAATAATAAGGCTCTCCTTGGCGACACCCTTGGCATATCTTTAGTCAGCACGTTGTTCTCTGCTTCTGATAAGTAACTATCAACATCATTTGATCAACATACAAAAGCCCCGAATCCGCCTCATCTTCAGATATAGGAATCTGCATCAACTAATCAAACAATCCACAAGCACTTGGCTCAACTTCAAACAATTCAATGTACATACTATACCAGCTGGCAAGACACGTCTATCTCATCCAACATGATTCCATCTACTATCAATAAGAGATTAAGGGTGATCAGTTCCTCAATTTGTCAATAGGTAGTCGGCAACCATAACGGTGGCATAAATCATCATTATCTTACTACAATAGCGTCCTTTCTTTAATTTCACAATCTCGATGATCCACATAGTTTCACATTTGGTCTCATCCAAATCACAATCTTAACAGTACCATCTCATCATCGGGTTGGTGATAAAAACTTTCCAAAATCTTCCTGACACATGTTGACACCATGTCATCAATGACACACAATCCACGTTACTATTTAACCTTCTCCATTCCTCAAAAATATCTCCACTCTAATCATTCTAAACTAACATACGCCGCATCTCCATGTGTTTCTCTGAGGTCCTCACTCCGTCCTGTTACTAAACATCTTATACCTGACCTTATCTTACCCACTTTCAGCAAGACTCACTCAACTTCAAACGCAATTATCTCCTTCAATACAGACCTTCTTGATACAAAATTATATGCCAAAATGAAGGGAATTTTCTGTAGATCCCAGAAATTCAAGAATCGCTTAAATCTGAGTTACGAGTAAAAAGTTATCACCTGTTTAGTGTAGGTTGTTCCTTAAGTGCGAAAATGAAGATTGGAAATGGTGAACATGAGTTCCACCTCTTTCTCTTACTTCTAAGATTCTCTAACTATCCTTACTTTCCACCCAAATCTGAAGGTAATCCGACTTCAATTCCATTATACCGAAAACACACTAGCCCACCAGTTGGTCCATCAAATCATTAATCCCGTTGAAATGTATATTTATTCTCACTCATTACCTTACACAATTATCACTAATCCACACACAATCTCGTACTACCTTCTTTCTCCTTAATTGGTAAACACATGGTTTATCTCCACCAACTCGTCCCAAAAATGACATCATCTTGTTCCAACTAAAGATAATTGTGCACCTCCTAAGGAAACACGTCAGGATACTCCACACATCACCGGTCTGTCTCTAGCCACAACATTGCCTTCCCCCTCACAAGGAAGCGAACAACGAAAACACCTGACGGTCTTTCCTCAAGGATCACACCATTCTCAAACAGTTGGACAATCCAACACTACACTCCCTCATGTGACAACATGATATCCAATCCCTCAACCACTGGAATATCCAAGAGAAGCAGATACTTCTCCCCCACTTGTTTCATTCCCAACCTACAAATGGAAAACAAAACAAGCACCGACAGTATTTTCACACACATGTCACATACTAGGGAACAACATAACTAGACAACCTGGCCGGACGGACCGACCTGCTCTGATACCACTTGTAACACCCTAAGCAATCCCCCGTGTAATATAAATAAAATCAGGGTAAAATAAAATATCAAACATTTTAGGATTCTACTTTCATCAAACACCTGCTCATATACTTGATATGAAACACATCATTTTAAAATTATTTTAACAACAACGATAATGATAAAAGATTTCTAACTTCATTTTCTTTTTATTAAAACAGCGGAAACATCAACACATATTCATTACAACGTAAGCATAGTATTTCAATTAAATAAATAACTAAAATTAAGAGATATCTAAAATCTCAAGCAAAACATGGCCTAAGAAAACATAACGTTCCATGACCCCAGTGTTACATATCAGAGTAGACACCGACACAAAGGTATAAACGGAAGACTCCATCTTCCACTCACATTCGATCTCCTACTGCAGATTATCTGCACGTTACCCACGTGGAGGCAACATTCAAACAGAAGGGGTGAGATTCTCAAATCAACAAAAGAAACAGATGATATAAATATGAAAGCATAAATCATCAAGTAATTCACCCTTCAACACAACTTTCATTAATTTCAACACAAACAGATAATCACACATTTCATAATGCAACACAACTCTTATATAATGCAATGAGACACCAACTTGACTCAATGCATGTGGTACCAAAATCGACCCATGTTCCATGGTCACAATTCCCGTCGGAACTCTCGACCCCTGTTTCATGGTCAAGTATGACCACTATTTCATGATCACACCAACGACCCCTATTACATGGTCACGTACGACCCCTATTTCATGATTGCACCAACAACTGTGATTGCTTACACCTCATCTGGGCACACAATCACGCCAACAACAACGATTCCATCAAGGAATTCGGATAGACGATAACACTCTACCTGGGCACGCCATCCCACAACTATGCACATGCCATGCACCATCAATGACAACATGCAACAACGACTCATGCACGCACGTAGCATATTCTCATCATGCCAATACCACTTGATAATCAACACGCATTCATCGAAACATGCATATAACTCATCAAAACATTCCTACCACATAACATGCCGTATCAACTCAACGTCATCATCATACTACCACATAAGTAACGACTAGTGCATTTACAAGTTACGTCACAACAACTCAACAACAACATCATGCATCTTCATAAACAACAACTATTGCATTTATCAGTTAAGTCACAACACATCATACCATAACTAGTCAACAATATCATCACACAATATTATAAGCCACAACGATTACAATCACATGGTATGCTACAATAACTTCTCAACAACCTCACGCAACATCATAAGCAACAATCACAACACACATTCCTACGACTAACTCCTACATTTCACATTTCAACACATCAGAACCTACACGGAAACTCATATGGCACGTCGAATAGTTGGAAATCTATCATTGAAAATAATTTTAACATAAAGTACATAAAGTCAGCTTTCCAACGATTCGAACGGCGACCCAAACGGACTTACGAGTCAAAAGTTATGAATTTTCGAAGTTTTTAAAATAAGCTGCCCGAGGGGACCGCGCTAAGCGCCAAAAACCAGACTAAGCCCGCTCTGCGATTCAGCCAAAAGTGCCTGCGATGACAGCACTTCTCCCACTGCGATTTCACACCCTTAAATTACAATTTTTAACCCCAATAACCCCAGTTTAAGTCATTAAAACCCATTTATACCACATATACATTATTCACAACAATCTCAACAATTCGAATACAACAATTTCGTCAATTCCAAACATTTTAGTTATAGATTCTTCCCAAAAACCCCAATTAATCCACAAACAACAATCCATGGCATCAACCTAATGATTCCTACCCACATACCTACATCATCTAACCCTTGAGTGATTAAAGAAATCCCACCCTTACCTTGTATTGATGAGCTTCCCTCTTCCTCAATGGGTTCCTCTCCTTCTTCTTGCCCTAGCCTCTTCTCCCTTTTGCTTTCACTTTCACGTATGAATAAAACTCCCTTCTCATTCTCTAATTTTTCTTTATAAAGTCCCTCATTATGGATTACCTCTTTTACCCTCACGTACTCTTCTACAATTATGAGTTTGCCCCTCAATTATCTACACACCTTATTTTATATTAATCCCATTACATTATTAGTAATATTTTTGGATCCAACTAAATACTAATAATAATAATTCTCTTCAATTATATCATTCTACTAATGTCCATTTTACACTATGGTTAAGCAAATATTAATTAAATAAGCCTAACTAATTTTAGTCTCCACACTACCAACTTCTACGCTTTCGGTCATACACCCCTACGACCGTCAAGACTCAATCTTAAGGCCACTACTCTTCACTACGGGTACATAAAACATAACAAATTCACAACAACATACAATCAACTGCAATAACTCATTATTATATTCACAAAAAATAATTAAATAAAAATGGGCGTTACAAGTTGGGTAGAGCACGACATCCTTCTGGATCACAATCTCCGTATATCATTTTGACGTTTGACCTTGGTATAAATCTCGGACTCTGTGCGGGATAGCAAAATGGCGTAGGCACTTCTTCCTGAGACATATAACCATCCTTGTTAAGATAGAACTTCCACTCTTCATCTGTATCGGAGGAATCACCTTCGTTGTTAGTATGTACTTCTTGAGACACTGGGTGAAGGAAACCATCATTGTGGAAGAAGTCCTGAATGGGATGAAAGCTTTCATCGTTAGCAGTAGTCTGGGTACAGGTTGAAGAAAAACCAAGACCTTTCTTCGCTTTATTATTATTAGGAATGACAAGTTGTCCCCATCCTTTCGTATTGTTACCTTTGATTGCTTCGAGAGCATCTTTGTATGAGGAAATCGAGGTTCCTCTTTCTGATTGATTGTCATTGCTCACCGAAAGTGCTTGGAACTGGGTTCCGATTACCTCCTCTGGTTCTACACAAGTGGATAACGATAAGTTACTCACGAGCAAGGCTTGCTCTCCGCAGACTGTGACGAGTTGGTCGTTCTTGACAAACTTCAGCTTCTGGTGAAGTGTCGAAGTGACTGCCCCAGCCTCGTGTATCCAAGGTCTTCCTAACAAGAAACTGTATGTTTCCTGGATGTCCATGACCTGGAAAGTGACTTGGAAGGTAAGAGAACCGATAGTTATGGGAAGGTCGACTTCGTCGATAACTATTTTTCGGGATCCGTCAAATGCTTTGACGGTGACCTCACTGCCTCTCATCGGAGATCCTTTGTATGACAGTCACATCAATGTAGACTTAGGAATTACATTTAGAGCTAATCTGGTGTCTACCAGTATGCTGGCTAATGCATCATTCTGGCAGTTGACTGTAATATTGAGTGCCATGTTGTAAAGGTGGCCCTCTTCCGGCAGTTCCTCATCACTGAATCCCAAGTTGTTGTAGAAAGTGATATTGGAGACGATGCTATTAAACGGTCGTATCGTTACATCCTGTTCCATAAAGGCCTGCTCTAAGACTTTCTGTAGAGCCTCTTTGTGCGCTTTGGAACTGAGTTATAGGGATAGCACCGATATTTTTGAAGGAGTTTGCAACAGTTGATCAACAATGTTGTATTCACTCTTCTGGATGAGTTTCAGCATCTCATCGTTGTTCTTTGAAAGGTCGGGATTACTGGACTGGCCGACTGGTTGATTAGGAACTTCTGCCTGAGGTTCTTTTTCTTTGCTGGGTTCTCCAACTCCTCTGTTGAAGATCCGACCGCTCCGTGTTACTCGACTGATGTCTGCAATATTCACGACGGAGGGTAATGAAATTTCCTTTCCATTCTCAATTGTTGTAGCACTGTATTTGTAAGGGATAGCCTTAGTTGATTCATACGGTAGTGGTCCCGGCAGATAGATAACTACAGGAGCCTTCTGATTTTTCTGACCATCGTAAGTAATTTCAATTAGTTCATGGTTAAGAACTGTCGCTCCCAGGATTTTCATCCAGGTACAAACGCGAGAGTGGCGTGGAAAACAGAGTCGCCAGCCGTGTAAATTTATCCCAAGAGAGGGAAAGGGAACACCGCATAAACTTGAGGAAGAGGGAAAGGAATGGTCATCGCAACCATAGCCTGGGTTCGGGATTCGGTTACGTGAGGGGAAGGTGCTAGCACCCCACGCGTCCATCGTACTCGATGGGATCCACGTTTGTTGTCTAATCTAAGGGTGAGTTATCCTATCATCTACGGCTGTACTAAGACGGGGGAGGGAAACACTAAGACAGACTCGGTAGGATGTCGACGTCCTAGACCTACGTACCCCCTTTGTGCAATGGGGAATTCAGAGTCAACGTAGTTCGGACCAAGTTCTTTTTGTGTTTTTATGAGCGACGTTAAATTCGCGTCCGGCAGTTAGGGTCGATGCCTGTTTGCGACTCAGACGGAAGGTAACGTGCCCTTTTTGAAAATAGCCTTTAAGTTGAAGGTCCCGAAGGACAAAAAGGTTTGAAGTTGGCTTGTGTTTTTTAGGACAGAAGTGGCTTAAGTTAGTTCCTAAGTTGCATTGCACCAAAGTCTAGGGCACAGGGGCGAATACTTAATGCATCGTCCCAAGACAGGACGCTTGCTAAGCACTCTAGAAAGATGAGAGGAAGCCCCTTATCTCTCATTCCCTACGCTTAAGGCTCGTGCGCAATACACCTTATTATTATTAAGTGTTTTAAAGAAATTTGAGATGAGAAGAGAGAAGACACAAGGGTAACTCTAAGGGGGACTATGAATCCTAAAGTCATCATGCATGGGTGACCTACGGTTAGTGAGGTTCAACCTAAACCCTAAAGAATGAAGATAGGAGAGAAAGAAAGAACAAAGGTGAAGAGGGATACTTTTCCACCCTTAAAGAACTTACCTTAGTCCCTGCATAAAAGATTAGTGAGAAACAAACATAAGTAAGAGAAATGAGGTGAATGAAAATCAAACAATGGCAAACAACAATGATAATAATCCAAACATGAATTCAGAAATTAAAGGAACAACCCCAAAGCAAATGGCACAAGTGCCTTTCAAACAGATAATCAGATGTAGTCGGAAATAGGCATACAAGAAGATCTCAAGTGAAAGCCAATCAAATAATTAGAAAAATAACTCCTAAAATTCCCAAATTAAACATCACTATTATTCAACCAGAGATAAACCAAATATCAAAAATCCCTGTACAAAATCAAGATATTAGTCATCTAAATAATTAGACAAAGTTCAGGTGGGAAGTGGGGTTCAGTGTGCCAAAGAGAAGGACCAAAATGCAATATGAAATAAATTTAAAAATGAAATAAAAATGTTTTAATGAATTCTAGGATGTTATCTAATAGATGCAAAAAGAACGGATTAAAAATGTGTTATAGATGAGGAGAATTAAAATAAAGAAATTTATGTATGCATGAGATGTGTAATGCAAAAAGGAAATTAATAAAATAATTAATTTGGATGATAAAAATAAAATAAAAATAAAAAATAAAATTTGTAAAAATTTTATAAAATGCTGAAAAATATGCATGAATTTTATGATGATTTTTAAATGCATTTATGTATTTTTAAAAATTAAATATGAAATGTAATAATTAAAATAAAATAAAAATGAAGTGAAATGCAAAAGGGGTGTGGGAAGTAAGGAATAGGCGTTGGAAATGAAGGTTGGGCCAGGGTGGGGGGTGTGAATAGCAGCCCAGCCCACCCAATTATTCAGAAAAAAAAAATCTGGGAGCTTACCGTGTGCCCCCATGTGCCATGCGCGTGACGTTTTTAATGCGTTGGCATGCTGTGGTTCGTTTGATTCATCCAATGATCCATAGCTAGTCAACACAAGTAAAAGTAATTGAAATGGAAAAAAAAGGTTGGTCGTACACGATACTTACGGTGAGGTAATATACATACGATTAATAATTAAAAAACAGAAAAAATAAAAGAAAAAAGACATGTGGCAGCGTGAGAGCCACACGATCAACCATATCAACGGCTCTGGTTCATCTTCTTCCTTGAAACCCTTGGCCGGCCGGAGCACCACCCAGTCGCCGGAGCCCTAGCTCCGGCCGCCACCCACGGCAACCTGCAACCTATATTTTTCCAGAAAATGCGTATGGGTACACTATCCGACCCAAAATTTCGTCAGGAATCCAAATATGGCATCAAAAATCCCAAATTGTTAGTGTATAATAAAAAACGAATGAAAAACCATTAGGGCACAAAACTTTAAATCCATATTACAAGCAAACCACACGTCCAAAATTAAAAATAAATAGATCAGGGTAATCACCAATCATCACACATCAATATGCATATAAAAAAGGAGAGTTTTATGATGGTCAAAAAACCTACCAACCTGAGATGGTGCAACCCTACTCTTTGCTTTTGGCTGCGAATGGTGGTTGGTTTCTACTCTGTGGATCACCAGGATTCTGTTGGTGAAATAATTTCTCCAAAACTCCTTGTGAATTGAGAGATCTAATGAATTCAAGAATTAGGGTTCACTTTCTTTTTCTCCAAGATATCACGTGTGTATCTGCCTCTAACCAGTGCATGATTGAGCTTATATAGACTAGGGTTTTCTACTGAATATGAATTGGGCTTGGGTAATTACTTGTTTAATGATTTTTTGAATTATTTTGGAAAAACACATTATGTTAAGCACACCTCCTCCATGCATGGATATTTGAAAGTTTCATGATGGATCACTTGCGTTTGAGTTGCTAATCACACCACATTTAAATTGGGCCTTGAAACTTTTTTGATTCATGACTTTTGAATAATTTGGCATTTTTGAACAATGGAGAATAAGTGAAGAACACACCATGGAATTTCTTCATTCTTGGGCCCAAAATAATCCTCAAGGAATGTCTTTTAATATTGGAATGTGGCATGAAGCAATGGACTTGATTATAGGTCATTATGCCCAAAGTTGTGAAAATGGAGCCATGAAAAACCCTAAAAACCACTTTGCATTCTTTTGATCATAACTGGAGTTTCACAAATGATATGGAGACCCACTAGTACTTGTTGGAAAGAGAAGAAAAAGATCTTTAACTTTCATGTTGGAGAAAAATTCAGTTGAAGGTTTCTTGATGGTGAAAAGTCAAGTTTAATGCAGTGCAGGAACTTGCCAAAAATGGAAACTTTTCATTATAGGTCACTTTCCAAATTTAGAAACTTTGCACCAACTCCTGATTCTTGATATATGGCATGAAACTTGACTTTTGAAGACCATATGAGGATGTGAGACCTTGAAAACCTTGGAGAGAACCTCAAAATTCCACAGTTGACTTCTCCTCTCACTGTTGACTTTTACCCAATTCAACCGATTTTCAATCTATTGGCCAATTGAACTTCTCCTGAACCAAACTGATGGACAACCTCCCATCTCTAGGTATTTAGGGACCCAAGGAGTACCATGGAATCAAGACTTGCCCAAAAAATCAGAAATAAACTGACTTTATAGCAAACCCTAGTTGTGGTACCCTCAGTCTAGGAGGAAATAACACAGTCTCCAAATCCAAATTCCTATGATGTGTATCCTCTCCAACAAAGATAAGATATGCCATTTGATGATGAAGCAATAAACCCAAGAATCTCAAAACCCTAATCTATGCACTGGTTAGGAGAGGATGATCCACCTGAGCTCTCTTGGACAATACCAGGACTCTTGCTTGACCCTCTGAAGCACTGCCTCAGGCATCTTGACCCCATACTAAGAACCAATGATATGCACACATGATAATGCAAAATGCAATGCAACATAAGCCAGTTAGTAATAAAGTAAGGAGGGCAAATTTTGGGGTGCAACAGCTGCCCCTATTCAATCAACTTGGTCCTCAAGATAGCGACGGCTCTCAGACATTCGGGATGCACGGAGATTGAATATCAAAGAACCCAGAAATTTGAAAACTGTGGGGAGAGAAATGACATAGTGATTGCCGACCTACAACCGGAGGTTTGTAGAATCAACGGACCTACAAAGATGACTCCGCTGGGGATAAGAAGGTAGACCATCAACTCTGAGGTTGAGGACAATCTGGATTAAACACCAACTTTGAATGTTTGAGGAAAAGGTAGACATCACCTCTGATGTTGAGAAAAAACATAACTTTAACTCTGAGGTTAGAAGAAGGATATACGTCAACTCTGAAGTCGGTAAAAGGGGCGTCAACCCTGAGGTTGGACAAAAGGGAGTATTCATCAACTCTGAAGTCGAGCAAAGGTGTCCGATAACTTTGAAGTTGGAGAAGAAGAGGTATGACAACTCTGAGGTTGGAAGAAATGAGGTACGACAACTCTGAGGTTGGGGAGGAAAGGAGATACGACAACTCTGAGGTTGGGGACGAAAGGCTTCAACTCTGAGGTTGGAGAGAAGATATACCACAACTTTGAAGTTGGTAAAGAAAAGGATATTCATCAACGCTGAGATTAGTAAAAAGGTATACGACAACTTTGAAGTTGGGGGGAATGGGTTGTTCATCAACTCTGAGGTCGAGAAAAGATATGCAACAACTCTGAGGTTGGAGAAGCAAGGGGAATATTCATCAACTCTGAGGTCGAGAAAAGGTATACGACAACTTTGAAGTTGGGGAAGAAAGGGTATTTCATCAACTCTGAGGTCGAGAAAAGGTATACGACAACTTTGAAGTTGGGGAAGAAAGGATATTTCATCAACTCTGAGGTCGAGAAAAGGTATACGACAACTTTGAAGTTGGGGAAGAAAGGATATTTCATCAACTCTGAGGTCGAGAAAAGATATGCAACAACTCTGAGGTTGGAGAAGAAAGGGGAATACTCATCAACTCTGAGGTCGAGAAAAGGTATACGACAACTTTGAAGTTGGGGAAGAGAGGATATTTCATCAACTCTGAGGTCAAGAAAAGGTATACGACAACTTTGAAGTTGGGGAAGATATGCGTCAGCTCTAAGGTTGGGATCACTGTATTGAAGGTTGATCTGGGCTTTCGCACAAGGTACCAAATCTGGCTTATGCTTCGATGCATGTTTGAATTTTTTCTATGGCATAATGCTCCATACGAAATGGAAATGCTACACATTTTGAGGATGCAATGCAATGATGATGATATGCAAAAGGGCCCCTCCAGCAAAATAAATGCTGGAGAGAAGACACCAATTTAGCTGGGGATGACAAAAATAAATTGTCCTCTAAATCCAGGAACTCTGCTGAGAAGTGTCATACTGATCGACTCTTCGGATCAACAACTTCTGCTGGGGATGAAATCCTGAAAGAACTACCAGGGACCCCACCTGTCTTTCATTGAAGGTAACATCCAAAACCTGAGATTTCTCCTCTGCTGGGGGAGTTGAGAATGAACGCCAATAACGGAACCGGAAGTCTGTTACTGAAGATTGCTAATATCCAATTGGCTCAGAACCTGCTGGGGAAAACAGTCAATGATACTAGCCTGCTTAGGGATACCGCTGATCTTAGCTTGCTGACGGGGATTAGAATATGACATCGTCGGTGAGAGCACGCTTCCTGACTGGATGGGGAAGGTGAACACCCTGATTCTGTGGGGACATAACGTCTTGATTCGGAGAAAATACTTCCCAAGTCTCCTGCTGGGGGAGGTCTGCTCTGCTGAGGAAAGGTGCAATCTCAACGCTGGGGAGAGCAAACTGCTGGGGACGTACAATCTTGTTGCCCTGCAACCTGACTTGTCTTTATGGTCATAAGCGGCTCTTTGAACTTTTCACTTGCCCCAGACCACCAGGTCTAATGGAAGAAATTATCTCAAGAGGATTTTATAGAAGACCAGGTGTTCGCATTGCCCCAGGGTCTTCAAACTCTTGGAGAGATTTATCATATCTCGACATAACTGCCCCAGTCTTCATGATCCATGACGTACATCACCTTGAAAGGGATCGTAATGACTTGAAAATACTCTGCTTTAGTATCTTGGACCCTGATCTTAGAATGAATGTCCCAGAATAACTGAACTTCGGAGAGATTTCTCGACGTGACTGCCCCCGATTGGCTACATCTTAACACGATTTACTGGGGAGAGCCCCCTACACTGAGTCTCTTGGCAGCCTGCCCTTTGATATGATTGTACTTCAGAATTTCTAAGCATCCCAACTTGGCAGGACCAAGCTTCTTGACTGACTTTCACTGTGTAAGCTTCATTGATGCTTAGGCACATGTATGCAAACAGAACAAGTTATTTATGAGAATGATAACCCTAATGCAACACTCATGTTAACCTTGAAGTTTTTTTATTGAAAATGCGTCGCCAAGCCTTGTGAATGAATCACTTGCCGGGATGCGACCTTGGTTTTTGAATGGCAAAAAGCAATGCGCACATGCAATACCAACCAATATTATTAGCACAACTCATAGGAGTCAGGAACGTTATCCTGTTGAAGTACGCTTTCGGAATAAACCCTGTTTCAATTAGGACTTTTAAGGGCTGTAACGTGGTCTGGGTCACGGTTTCAGAAAAAAGGATTTATGGCTCAAAATTTATCGGTGCCCACCCACTCTTCTTGATGTTCTCCGGTCCTATGTTCAGTTAATCTGACCCAAACGCTCATCTCTCACAAGGTTTATGATCTTTAAGGAACCTACGCCACCAATGGTTTGGCACCCAAGGGGGTTTTGGAATAACAGTCATCCCTTTTTTATCCTGTGTCTGTGATCACACGAATTTGTTCTTATCGGGGATTTTCTTTTGTAATGCTTTTCACTTCTCTTACTTCTGCTTTTCTGATCCCTGATTTTTGCCTGGACTGACTCTTTTGAGCTTTTCGATTTTTAAGTCCAGCGGGATGCCCTAACTTTTGCCTAAGTCGCTCGTTCTCAAGTTTCGACTTAGCGGGCTTTCTCTTTTTTTTATTCCCCTCTTTGAACAAAGCGTGTGACACTAGTTATCTTACTTGCTTGAAAGGGTTGTGACTGCCTCACTCCTTAGTTGTTGATGGATAACCATCGTGGTTTCACATCTCTTGACCTCTTGACGGTGGGATAGAAGGTAATGGTTCCTCGGATGCACAATCTCCTTGAAATCTGAACGCTTGGTCAAACTAACTGACGCCTACCCTGCCCCTGGGTTAAGTATGAGGGTTTTTTTTCGTACGAAAGAAGCTCCTACTCCAAGGCTCAAAGGGGTTAACGAGGGTCTATCTCCCTTATATCTCAGGTGTTTAGGGGTTTGAAACAATGCCTGTACATCCTCAACAGGGTTCTATCCAATAGCGTACCATTAGAAATCAGCGTTCTTATTTCGTCATCCTCCCTCAAGAGTTTTAAACAAGAAAATTGGTATTGCAGTGCGTATAACATTTAAGAGTGAAAACGAATGGATTACTTCAAGAAAAACATACTCATTGCATTAATATCATCATAAAACAAATAAGTCTTATATGCATATAATGCTTTAACAAGAAATGAAAAACTACAAATGAAAATGCAGTAAAGAAGCTGAAGATTGCCATTGCTGAGGAAGCTTGATTATGCCTGGCCGTACTTGCAGACTGAGTGCTTACTCGAGAAGGGAGGCTTCAATTAATGTACATATCATCTTCAGTGAATGCAATGATCTTTGAGTCTACCAGGTCTTGCACCTTGTGCTTGAACACGTTGCAGTTTTCAATTGAATGACCCAGTGTGTCTGAGTGGTATTCACATCTGGCATCCAGATCATAATCAGGAGGAATAGGATCAGGAACAGGCTTGGCATCCCTTAGTTCAACCAAATAACTCTCAAGTAAATGGGCAAGAACATCACTGTGAGGAATAGGGAGTGGATCGAAACTTCTCGCAGGCCTTCGTGATCTTTGCTGTCTCTGTTGCTGAGGAGCATAAGGTCGCTGATTTTGAACAGACCATTGAATAACAGGGGGAACATACACAACACTAGTTTCTCCTTCTTTTCCCTTGGAGGACCCATCATAAGGTTTCTTACTTCCTCCAGATGAGGACCCATCACCGCCTGATATTTTCCCCGCCTTAATTCCGCTTTCTACCATCTCTCCTACCAAGATCAAATCAGCAAACTTTCCAGTCATACACGGTACCAACTTTTCATAGTAATGACCCTGTAAGGTGGCCATAAACATAGTTATCATTTCACGCTCTAACATGGGAGGCTGAACCTTAGCTGCCAGTTCACGCCACCTCTGGGCATACTCTTTGAAACTCTCATTGTTCTTCTGTGATAAGTTCTGCAGCTGTGTTCGGTTAGGAGCCAAATCAGTGTTATATTGGTAGTGCCTAATAAATGCCCCCGCCAGATCTCTCCAACTACGCACATCCTTCCTTTCTAGTTGTATGTACCACTCCAGGGATGCCCCAGATAGGCTATCCTGGAAGCAATGCATCATCAGCTTTTCATTCTTCGCATGCGCAGCCATTTTGCTTGCGTATGCCCTCACGTGGGTCCTCGGGCAAGTCATACCATTATACTTCTCAAAAGTAGGGACTTGGAACTTGTGCGGGATAACAACGCCTGGAACCAGCCCCAAATCCTCTAGATCCATACCCAAAGCATCCTGACTCACAACACCCCTTAGTTGTTCCTCAATCAACCTGATCCTCTAATCATTGTCAATTTGGGGACCAGCATCCCCATCTGGCAGAGAAAATGCATCATCTTGAACATCATCATACTGACGACCATGAACTGCGCCAGCGCCATTACCTCCTCCCACTGCAGTGGGAACCACAATACTTTCTCCTCCACCCGGAGGAATCGCAACACCAGAAACAGGAATACCTCCGCCCGGAGGGCCATTCTGCACACTAGTACCAGTAACACCAGTATGGACTCCTCCCTGAAGTACAACTTCGTTATCAATCCTTGCAATCAGTGGTTGGACAACAGTTCTTAACTGCTCTTGGCCCTGCGCAACCCCTTGCATCAAATCCATGAATTGGTTCATGCGAGTCCGCATCTCAGTCATCTCATTTTGTATCTGATCCATGGGTCTTTTCTGATTCTGTCTGGTAGGATACCGGTGAATGTGTTGATCTGCAATCTGGTGCGGTGGAAGAGAACCAAGTAAGAACGCCAGAGATAAACACCTGTTACGCAAAATGATTATGGATATGCGAATGCAAATGAACATGTTTAAAAATTCGCAGGGCGATCCACCCCTTGATTCCAGTTTAATTTCAAAAACCATAATCAAAGTTAGGATGCAACCCTACAAATGAATAAAAATGTTGGGATGCAAGAAAAATGATATGCTCATGCAAACATGGGGTCAAGGCACACTGCTGGATGTGCTGTGCTGTTAGCTGAACGAGAACTACCACCCAGAAAACCAGAATTCTGAACCACTGAGGAACCCAAATAATCAGACATTGATGAGAAATCCGGAAAACAGGGTAGGTTGAAGGTCTCGGTTACCTGCAAACCTGCAAACCCCCATCCCCTCTCACTTGTGGGTACTAGGATTTTCAGTATCCCGGGCTCTCAGGTCAAGAAATGATGATACGTTCACCATTTCTAGTTTGGCATCATCATCAATCGAGGAGGCCTCAACTGATTCTCCAAGGCGGAAGGTCCTCAACTTTGGCACTAAGGTCGAGAAACAATAGTACATTCATCCCTCAGGGTACAGTACTATCGTCAATCGAGGAGTGCCTCCACTGATTCTCTTCAAAATGTAGGGGCCATCCTATGCGAGTTCCCAAGCGGGCCCTCGGGTGCGAATGGGTTTGCCACAGGATGTGGTCTGCCACTGTCACCACTAAAGAGGGATGCTTCCACTAAGGTCCTCAATGATCGGTCACCAGAGTAGACAGCTCTCTAGATCAACACCCTAACATGCGCAAGACACACACGTTAGAATGCGTCCCAAGATAGCCTCGTCTGGTTGTGAATTTCGTGAACACACAAACGTACCAAGCGGGCACGTAGGTCCCACTACTCTCCAAACTAGTCCTAGGGTATACTCAAGCCTAGGTATTGGGCTTAGCTCTCAGTCCCACTCAACCTGCAAAACAAAGACAGCCAGCACAGCACAACAGCATGATAGAAATAATAAATGAAATGCAGAAAATGCGGTAAAAAATAAAAATAAAATACAACATAAAGCAAAACAAAAACAAAACACCCAAAGAGAACAAAGACAAGCAAGCGTTAGGATTGACTCGCTTAGGGATGGACCAGCATAGGTCAACCAGGTCCCCAGCAGAGTCGCCAGCTGTCGCTCCCAGAATTTTCATCCAGGTACAAACGCGAGAGTGGCGCGGAAAACAGAGTCGCCAGCCGTGTAAATTTATCCCAAGAGAGGGAAAGGGAACACCGCATAAACTTGAGGAAGAGGGAAAGGAATGGTCATCGCAACCATAGCCAGGGTTCGGGAGTCGGTTACGCGAGGGGAAGGTGCTAGCACCCCACGCGTCCATCGTACTCGATGGGATCCACGCTTGTTGTCTAATCTAAGGGTGAGTTATCCTATCATCTACGGCTGTACTAAGACGGGGGAGGGAAACACTAAGATAGACTCGGTAGGACGTCGACGTCCTAGGCCTACGTACCCCCTTTGTGCAATGGGGAATTCAGAGTCAACGTAGTTCGGACCAAGTTCTTTTTGTGTTTTTTATGAGCGACGTTAAATTCGCGTCCGGCAGTTAGGGTCGATGCCTGTTTGCGACTCAGACGGAAGGTAACATGCCCTTTTTAAAAATAGCCTTTAAGTTGAAGGTCCCAAAGGACAAAAAGGTTTGAAGTTGGTTTGTGTTTTTTAGGACAGAAGTGGCTTAAGTTAGTTCCTAAGTTGCATTGCACCAAAGTCTAGGGCACAGGGACGAATACTTAACGCATCGTCCCAAGACAGGACGCTCGCTAAGCACTCTAGAAAGATGAGAGGAAGCCCCTCATCTCTCATTCCCTACGCTTAAGGCTCGTGCGCAATACACCTTATTATTATTAAGTGTTTTAAAGAAATTTGAGATGAGAAGAGAGAAGACACAAGGGTAACTCTAAGGGGGACTATGAATCCTAAAGTCATCATGCATGGGTGACCTACGGTTATTGAGGTTTAACCTAAACCCTAAAGAATGAAGATAGGAGAGAAAGAAAGAACAAAGGTGAAGAGGGATACTTTTCCACCCTTAAAGAACTTACCTTAGTCCCTGCATAAAAGATTAGTGAGAAACAAACATAAGTAAGAGAAATGAGGTGAATGAAAATCAAACAATGGCAAACAACAATGATAATAATCCAAACATGAATTCAGAAATCAAAGGAACAACCCCAAAGCAAATGGCACAAGTGCCTTTCAAACAGATAATCAGATGTAGTCGGAAATAGGCATACAAGAAGATCTCAAGTGAAAGCCAATCAAATAATTAGAAAAATAACTCCTAAAATTCCCAAATTAAACATCACTATTATTTAACCAGAGATAAACCAAATATAAAAAATCCCTGTAAAAAATCAAGATATTAGTCATCTAAATAATTAGACAAAGTTCAGGTGGGAAGTGGGGTTCAGTGTGCCAAAGAAAAGGACCAAAATGCAATATGAAATAAATTTAAAAATGAAAGAAAAATGTTTTAATGAATTCTAGGATGTTATCTAATAGATGCAAAAAGAACGGATTAAAAATGTGTTATAGATGAGGAGAATTAAAATAAAGAAATTTATGTATGCATGAGATGTGTAATGCAAAAAGGAAATTAATAAAATAATTGATTTGGATGATAAAAATAAAAAATAAAATTTGTAAAAATTTTATAAAATACTGAAAAGTATGCATGAATTTTATGATGATTTTTAAATGCATTTATGTATTTTTAAAAATTAAATATGAAATGTAATAATTAAAATAAAATAAAAATGAAGTGAAATGCAAAGGGGGTGTGGGAAGTAAGGAATAGGCATTGGAAATGAAGGTTGGGCCAGGGTGGGGGTGCGAATAGCAGCCCAACCCACCCAATTATTCAGAAAAAAAAAATAAAAATCTGGGAGCTTACCGTGTGCCCCCATGTGCCATGCGCGTGACGTTTTTAATGCGTTGGCATGCTGTGGTTCGTTTGATTCATCCAATGATCCATAGCTAGTCAACACAAGTAAAAGTAATTGAAATGGAAAAAAAAGGTTGGTCGTACATGATACTTACGGTGAGGTAATATACATACGATTAATAATTAAAAAACAGAAAAAAATAAAAGAAAAAAGACATGTGGCAGCGTGAGAGCCACACGATCAACCATATCAACGGCTCTGGTTCATCTTCTTCCTTGAAACCCTTGGCCGGCCAGAGCACCACCCAGTCGCCGGAGCCCTAGCTCCGGCCGCCACCCACGGCCACCTGCAACCTATATTTTTCTAGAAAATGCGTATGGGTACATTATCCGACCCAGAATTTCGTCAGGAATCCAAATATGGCATCAAAAACCCCAAATTGTTAGTGTATAATAAAAAATGAATGAAAAACCATTAGGTCACAAAACTTTAAATCCATATTACAAGCAAACCACACGTCCAAAATTAAAAATAAATAGATCAGGGTAATCACCAATCATCACACATCAATATGCATATAAAAAAGGAGAGTTTTATGATGGTCAAAAAACCTACCAACCTGAGATGGTGCAACCCTACTCTTTGCTTTTGGCTGCGAATGGTGGTTGGTTTCTACTCTGTGGATCACCAGGATTCTGTTGGTGAAAGAATTTCTCCAAAACTCCTTGTGAATTGAGAGATCTAATGAATTCAAGAATTAGGGTTCACTTTCTTTTTCTCCAAGATATCACGTGTGTATCTGCCTCTAACTAGTGCATAATTGAGCTTATATAGACTAGGGTTTTCTACTGAATATGAATTGGGCTTGGGTAATTACTTGTTTAATGATTTTTTGAATTACTTTGGAAAAACACATTATGTTAAGCACACCTCCTCCATGCATGGATATTTGAAAGTTTCATGATGGATCACTTGCATTTGAGTTGCTAATCACACCACATTTAAATTGGGCCTTAAAACTTTTTTGATTCATGACTTTTGAATAATTTGGCATTTTTGAACAATGGAGAATAAGTGAAGAACACACCATGGAATTTCTTCATTCTTGGGCCCAAAATAATCCTCAAGGAATGTCTTTTAATATTGGAATGTGGCATGAAGCAATGGAATTGATTATAGGTCATTATGCCCAAAGTTGTGAAAATGGAGCCATGAAAAACCCTAAAAACCACTTTGCATTCTTTTGATCATAACTGGAGTTTCACAAATGATATGGAGACCCACTAGTATTTGTTGGAAAGAGGAGAAAAAGATCTTCAACTTTCATATTGGAGAAAAATTCATTTGAAGCTTTATTGATGGTGAAAAGTCAAGTTTAATGTAGTGTAGGAACTTGCCAAAAATGGAAACTTTTCATTATAGGTCACTTTCCAAATTTAGAAACTTTGCACCAACTCCTGATTCTTGATATATGGCATGAAACTTGACTTTTGAGGACTATATGAGGATGTGAGACCTTGAAAACCTTGGAGAGAACCTCAAAATTCCACAGTTGACTTCTCCTCTCACTGTTGACTTTTACCCAATTCAACTGATTTTCAATCTATTGGCCAATTGAACTTCTCCTGAACCAAACTGATGGACAATCTCCCATCCCTAGGTATTTAGGGACCCAAGGAGTACCATGGAATCAAGAATTGCCCAAAAAATCAGAAATAAACTGACTTTATAGCAAACCCTAGTTGTGGTACCCTCAGTCTAGGAGGAAATATCACAGTCTCCAAATCCAAATTCCTATGATGTGTATCCTCTCCAACAAAGATAAGATATGCCATTTGATGATGAAGAAATAAACCCAAGAATCTCAAAACCCTAATTTATGCACTGGTTAGGAGAGGATGATCCACCTGAGCTCTCTTGGACAATACCAGGACTCTTGCTTGACCCTCTAAAGCACTGCCTCAGGCATCTTGACCCCATACTAAGAACCAATGATATGCACACATGATAATGCAAAATGCAATGCAACATAAGCCAGTTAGTAATAAAGTAAGGAGGGCAAATTTTGGGGTGCAACAAGAACCTTCGATTCGTCAAGTTGAGGGACGATGGCACAAACATCTTTGGTCCTCTTATGATTAGAGATCACAACGACATCTTTGATTTGATCAGCGAAATAGTCTGGCGTCAAGTTGATTGATCCAGAACTTGGACATGGTCGAATCTCTTTGTGATCCAACTGACCTTGAAGGGCTGCTCGCACGAGGTAGCATCCTTAATTATCTTCCGAGCAAACTCTTTAGTGTTCATAGTTGTGTGGTGGCACCTGGGCATGTCTGATTTGTATGCAGTGTAACCTTACTAGGTCAGTTTCCATTGATCGGACATCCTGACTTTAATGCCTAGTAGGGTTCTCGTTAGTTATGCTGACTTGTTGGGTGTCTTCATCCATATAGATTGGAAGCCACCAGTGGTTTAACAAGTGTTGAAGCGTCCTTTGAACGAGAGCGCATCCATGGTCACTCTCACGGTATACTGTACAGTTCTGATAATTATACGAAGTCAGAAAACCGAGCTGGACTTGTGTAGCGTGCAACTCCACCAAGCTGGTATTCATCACGCGAATATCAAAGATTTGAATCATATTCACCTGATACTGACTTCTATCACAATAATCCTGAATCCACCCAAGATCCATCTGACGCTAGAGGGCTGTCTGTACAAAAGAGTATCCCTGTTTATTTACCGAGCAGATCAGACAGGAATTGTAATCGTGTCGTGGCAGATCACGATGTTGGCTTTGCCTTGAGTGAATTGCCACCAAGTTGACATTCATTGCTATAATGTTGTGATTCTAAATGATGTTGGAATTTGAGTAAGTCATGTTGACGTCACGAATTCGGTGCTCTTGGATCCATCCAAGATCCAACTGTTCCTGTAGGGCTGATTACACCACAGAACATCCTTGATTGTTTTTTAAGTAGACATCACACTGGTGATAATTATGAGACGGTACATGACCGTATCCACTCTGTCTGCGATGCATCTTGACCAGGTTGGCCCTTAATAAGAGTACATCATGAATTTGATAGCTGTTGTTAGACTCTCCCTCTATCAAATTAACTGCAACTTTCTCATGTTGAGGCAGTGGGTTCGTGAGAACATTAGGATTTGTATCCTTGAAGGATAAGACCCCGCTCCTGACAAGCTTTTGCACATCGGATTTAAAACTGAGACAGTTCTCTATGTTATGCTCTGGTCCTCCTTGATGGTAAGGACAAGTCTGATCCGCTTTGAACCAAAAAGGCAGATTTTCCGGTATTGCAAGAGGAGCCCTGGTTTGGACGTGTCCCTTGACCAGTAGTAATGGAAATAGTTTTGCGTATAACATAGGTATAGGGTTGAACCCTGGTGGTCGTGTTGCACGTTGTTATTGTATTGAGGATGAGCCTGTTGTGTCCTTTGCTGAAATTGCTGTTGATTCGGTTGGCTCTCAGCAACCTGAGGTTGATACGTAGGAACAGGCGTAGGGTTAATAGCAGAAGTTACAGCTGCTACTGGTTGGTACCTTCGCCTTTGCTTTTCTAGAGAGATATTGGCAATATCCTGCTCTTTTTTCTTAGGGAGAGCACTACCATATCTTTTGGTACTGCTTGATGATCCAGTATCTTTAACTAAACGTCCTTCTCGGACTGCTTCCTCGAGACGAACTCCCATGCCGACCATCTCAGTGAAGTCACTGGGCGCACTGGCGACCATTCTGTCGTAGTAAAATGAGCTCAAGGTTTTCAAGAAGATCTTTGTCATCTCCTTTTCCTCAAGAGGTGGACAAATCTGGGCGGCAATTTCACGCCATCTTTGAGCATATTCCTAGAAGGTTTCCTTGTTTTTCTGCGACATGGCTCTAAGTTGATCTCTGTCCGGTGCCATGTCCAGGTTATACTTATACTGTTGAACGAAGGCAGCGCCAAGATCTCTGAAAGTGGTAATCTTAGTGCAGTTTAAACCCATGTACCACGTGAGTGCGACACCGGTTAAACTATCCTGAAAGTAGTGGATCAGTAGCTGGTGGTTCTCTGTCTGTGTTGACATCCTCTGACCGTACATCACCAAGTGGCTTTGAGGGCAAGAGTTACCCTTGTACTTTTCAAATTCGGGCACCTTAAATTTGTTCGGAACTTTCACATTGGGGACCAAACAAAGGTCTGCGGCGTCCTTTCCAAATAGATCCTGACCGCGAAGGGTTTGCAGTTCCTTCTGCATTTCCAGGAATTGTTCCTGGAACTCCTTCATTTTCTCATCCATACTTTCGTTTCCACCCGAAGGTATCTGGGGAATCTGTCCTTCTGGGACAGTGTGTACCATAGGTGGTGGTACAGTCATTACGGCAGTGAATCTTGGTGCCTCCTGAAGTTTGTAACCTTCAGGAGTTGTTGTCATGCCCCTTGCATCTTTGCTTTCCCGAAGTTTGTAACCTTCAGGCCCAGTGGTTCCCGTTGCGGTTCCTGGATCTTCAATGATTGGTGGAACATATCCTTCCTGGATAAAGTTAATAGGCATGCCCCAGGGACAATCTTTTAGCATGTTATACCTAGGATCATACTTTTCCACTATGGGCATTGATGTGATCTCTGAAATCACAGTCCTTTGTAGCTGAGCTTCTGCCAGAGTTTGCATGTCACTGTGAAGGTTTCTCAAGTCTTCTTTCATAGCGTCGATTTCTTCTCTCAACTCTCTGTTCTCTTCCTCGAGATTATCCATCTTTTTCTGACGACTGGCCCGAGTATTGTACGAATGAGATAGATTGACTCTAGAATCGAGACATAAACGTGAGATTCATAGGTAAGAAGAATGTGTTACGCGAGAATGATGAATGATATGCAATGATTATATTAATTAATTTTTTTGTTTAATCAAAATAAACTTCAACAATTAGATCGCAAATATCAAACAGTGGGGAAACCCCGTTTTATTGAATTCAAAGATTGCGGAAATGGAAATACAGTAGATTTCAAAGTGCTGAAAAAGGAAATGTCTAAGATAATGGATCCTGAGTTCTCTCTGAGGAGGGATCAGGTGCTGGTTCTGGTACTTTCCTCTTCTTGGACCGGGGCTCTTGAGCCGTTGTCGGGTTGTCATTCCTTTGCCAGGTGAAAGGAGCGAGCAAATTCCTTTGGTCTTCTTGATTTTCTACAGCATTTTGCTCTAAAATCTCAACCAGGGCATCCTTTTCCTTTAACAGTTGTTGTATTTTGTTACACTCCACAGTGAGAATATAGTACTTATTCTTCCAAGACCTCTTCTCTTGCTGAACTTTGTTGAGAGTAACCTGAAGTTTTTCCGTATCAGACATGAAATAAAGGACGGGGTCCCTTAACGAAAGAACTTCTTGACGAGGGTAAGGCATCCTCAGCTTGAGAGCTCTAGTTTGTACTCAGTGGAGATAAGGTTCCACCGAGACACAATCCGGTTTTCCTAGAGATTCTCGTCCTTTCTTATGAACATGTTTCCAGGCGTGCACTATTTCTGTCTTTAGTGCCCTGTCATTTTCTCCTTCCTTGAAGAAAATACCTTCCAGATGAACATTACGTGGGACATGTCTCATCGGGTATCCAAATTGACGACGAACTAAAACTGGATGATAGTTGATTCCTCCTTTAGTTCCTATGAGGGGTACATTAGGGAAGTTTCCACAACGGTCAATGATTCTGGTCCCGTCATAGATCCGCTTGTACCAATCTATGTCAGAGTTGGTAAGAGACATGATTCTCTGCGACCAACGTAGAGCACTCTTATGATCCCAAAAAGCGGCAGACCTAGGTAAATGGGAAGTGAACCATTTGTATAGCAGGGGTACACAGCATGTGATCATTCCTCCGCTGTACAAATTCCTTAAGTGTATAGAATGATAGGCATCTGCGAGCAAGGTCGGTACAGGGTTTCCAATCAGAAAAACCTTAATGGCGTTGATATCAATGAAGTTATCAATGCTGGGAAACAGAAATAACCCGTAGGTGAGCAAAACAAAGACGCTCTCGAAAGCAGTCACGTTCCCTATACTAGCGAAGTACAGAGCTTTCTTTACCAGGAACTTGGCTGGTAAACCTTGGATTCCACCCTTAGTGGTCATGTGAGTCCTAACTTCTGACTCGTCCAAATAAATTGCACTTGCAATAGTTTGATCCTTTGGAATTTCTTCCAGTCCAGAAAAGGAAGCTTGGTCAGTAATGGTTAAATTAGTCAGGTGAGAGTACTCTTCCAACGTTGGTGCTAGTTGATAATCCGGGAATGTAAAACAGTGATAGACCGGATCATAGAACTGAATGAGCGTAGCCAGGATTCCTTCGATTACACGGACCCTTAACAGAGATAGCAGACATCCGTACTTGGCTCTGAAAGCATCAGGGTTGGTGATCATCCTTGCCAACCCTCTCAAGTCCTTTAATTTTGGAACCTTGAAGGTGTACTTGTGAGTTTTCCTTCTACCGAAGTCCATTAGCGCAATATTTTTCTGACATTTGCAATCATTATCTTAGTTTAATTTGAAAAAGAGAGACTAGAAGAGAAGATTTTTCTTTGTTTAATGTTTTTTAATGAAATGAATGCATGAATGCAGCACACAAAAACATAGAAAAAACATGGGGTCAAAGGTTCGGTGTCATGAAGTCAAGGCTCTACCCATCCCAAAGGTTTATACTGGTGATTTTTTGTACCTGTCCTCAAAATCATTGACCCCTCTTGGGATAACGACAGCAAGCGGATCACCAGCGAGCTGTAGTATCTTAGAGTAGTCTCAAATGAGGGTAGTATCGTGTGACAACTATTTCCGATAGCTTCCGCACTACAAAATGGTTTTAGTATACTAAAATCCTCAGTTTCTCAGATAACCCAATCGAACAATCCGCTTTTAACAACCGAAGTCGTATAGGCATTGAATCTGCAAAGGGCATCTCCACTGATTTGATGGTCGACCGAGGTCTCTTATTTAGGAGTCACTCCCTGTAAGATTACTCGTCTAGTGCCATCACTTATCTTAGGTGTATACTCAATCTTTCCACATGCGGCAACATACACATTCCCATTAGCAGAAAAGTAAACACAGATATCAATTAGGAAAAGCAGTATATATATTTGTCCTAACATCCTAGACCTCTAGTCTTATGATCCTATACAGACAATGACTCCCCAGCAGAGTCGCCATTTCTGTGACACTTTGTGAACTTAAGGGTCTCACCCTAAGAGGTGCAAGAAAGAATGCCTCCCACTGTGGTCGCCATTTTTTCTGTAGCGCAATTTTTGTGGTTTCGAAACACTGTCGCTTTGGTACTACAGTTCGATTCATTTTTTATCCTGTGAGGCTGATTAAGGAAGGGGAATAGATGTCTCCAATTAACCCTGCTTGCATACTGAGTTTAAACAGCTGACTGTTGGTTTACAGATGCTATCAAAATAGGGGGTCTATCTTAGGTTATTTTGCTTAAGAATCAAGTGTCTCGACGGTTCATGAGGCTTTCGGTAAGGTATTGGATCTGATGTTTTTGATTAGTATGCTCGCTAAGATTTCGTAATCTTATGCCTACGTATTCCCGTTTAACGAAACAGGGAAATCAGAGCGATCGTAGTTCCTCATATTCTAAGAGAGGAAAGAATGTTTTGGTGTCTTGTTCAAAGCCCAAGATTGAAGCTAAAAGATGATGTGTATCTTGTTCAAAGCCCAAGATGTGAAGCTGAAGGGTCCTGACTGAGAGGGAATTTGTCATCTCTAAAGAGGAATTGTTGATGTTTGTATGCTATGAGCAAAGCACAACTTTGATGTTAAAAGGTTGATTGACTCAACCGGGGATTTCCTTATACAAAGCCTAAGAGGAGGCTGAAAGGTTGACTTTTCCGGGGAAAATGTTCTTTCTGTCTTGTACAAAGCCCAAGATTGAGGCTAAAAGGGTTAACTCACCAAGAGAGCGTTCTTTATATGTCTTGCACAAAGCCCAAGATGGAGGCTAAAAAGGTTTGACTCAACAAGAGAGTACTTTTATCTGTCATGTACAAAACCCAGGATTATGGCTGAACAAGCTGGAGAACTTGAGAGGAGACTAGCTCCTACTAGGGGGAAATCTTTATACCAAGTTTTGGATAAAGACTGACTCAACAAGAGAGTATTTTTTTTGTCTTGTACGAAGCCCAAGATGGAGGCTAAAAAAGGTGGATTGACTCAACAAGAGAGTCTTTTATACTCAACAAGAGAGTGTTTTGATATGTCTTGTACAAAGCCCAAGACAGAGGCTAAAAGGAAGATTGACTCAACAAGCGAGTCTTTTATACTCGACAAGAGAGTGATTTGCTGTCTCGTACGAAGCCCGAGATTGAGGCTAAAAGAAAGATTGACTCAACAAGAGAGTCTGAAAAGGTTAGCTCTGCTGGGGAGAATCATTGTACAGAGCCCAAGAGGAGGCTCTCTTACTGTTAAGGGTTATTGAGATCCCTAGGCAGGTTTAGGTAGAGAACTCTCATGAGAGAGACTGGGTTAGTGCTGGAGATTGATCCAGAATGATCGGGGTTTCTTCCTAGTTTTAGAAGGAACTTGAGAATGTCTTTGAGACTCAAGAGGATTTAGACTATTCGAGTCTATTAGTATAAGCGAGTTTTATCTTTTGTATGATGTCCAAGAGGAGGCACAGGCATTAAGGGATGAGAATCAACCCTAAAATGGCCAGAGTTTTGACACTAGAAAGACTGCCCTATCAAAGGATGACTAATTTCTATCTTATACCTTTAAGAGGTCGTCAGGGTCCTTGTATTAAGCCCAAGAGAATGCATGAGAACTTCTAAGAAGCCGAATGGTCCTTGTACAACGCCCAAAAGGAGGCGGGGATGCTTTTAGGAAGCATGTGGGTCCCCAAACCAAGAGAAGTTCAAGAAATGCAATTCACAAAGAAGAGATCATTCCAAGAAAGTTCGAGAATTTGGAAGAAACTCAAGAGATGCCATTCACGGAGAAGATCTTCTCTGGGGAGTAGAGTTTCTTTGACAATTTCTAAGGGCGACAGTCTGAGAAAAGGTTCACCGAGAATACTGCCTTTCTCTTTGTTCCATATTGTTTAACCCCAAGAGAAGGGAAGACTGTATCTGGAATCCTATGGGGGATCTAGTTTTTTTTTTATTTTAGAGTGACCAACGAGGCTTTACCTAGTTCTAGACCTAGTTGTCGGGGAAAACTCTAAATAAATATACTAGTATATACACAGTTGATATATGACGAGTATATAGGAGGTATGAAAGAATACTTACAGTGAAGCAGCCCCACAATACAGTTATATATATGAAAGCAGATAAAAGAAAGCGGATAAACACTTACCCGTTGTAGAGCTTCCATGCTGTTTTGTTAGTTGTTCAACAGAGAAATTAATAACAACTATATATTTGGATTCAAAATCAAAGGAAAAAGTATTTTGAAAAGCTGGTTGGGGATTACAGCTCAAGGAGAGGCCCAAGATTTAACGATGGTCGCACTGTTGTTTTGAATTTATACAGGGACTTATACAGGTGACTGAGGCCCAAAGAAAGGTTTTCTGTACAAAGGGATGGGTCTTACACTCTCTCAAGAGGCCCAAGGATTATTTCAAGAAAAGAAATGGGACTTACAACACGAGGGTAGGCCCAATGGTTTTCGTTTTGAAATGGCGATCGCGCCGAGATTTTTTTAACACAGTGGGACTTATACAATGTCTGAGGCCCAAAAAAGGTTTTGGTTAAAAAGGGATTGGGTCTTACACTCTATTAGAGGCCCATGAGTGTTTGAAAAAGATTGATGAGGGTGGAATCAATCAAAACCCTAATTTCATCATTTTTAAAAGTAAATTCTTAAAGAAAATCAATAAAAAAATGATAAAGCACCAAATAAGCTTGAATAAACAACTTGTAATTTTTGTTAAGGTTTGAAAAATGAGGTTTTAATCACAAGATGAATTAAAACTCATTTGGTTTTGATTTTCAAGATGAATATTTACTTTTAAAATGTTTAAAAACAATTAAAAATGAATTTATTCACAAAAATACCAACTATATTAAATAAATAATATAAATTTTATTTTTTTGTGGAATAAAATATTTCAACATTTTTTTGATTTTTTGCAAAAAGAACCAATAAAAAATAATTAAAATTGAGAGAGTTATTAATTTTCCGAATCATTAAAAAATAATATGAAAAATGAGAAAATATGAAAAAGTGGTAAAAAAGAGGATCTGGGGCAAGGGGGATTCGAACCCCAGACCTCTTGTGTGCAGTGCGCGCCCTCTACCACTGGGGTGGTGATACATCAGTGTATCAAAACCACCCCATGGATATATGAGGGTGACTTGGTTTTAGGCCTGGCCAAGGCAAGGCAAGGCAAGGCAAGATTTTGGCCAAAAACGTGAAGCTTGTAACTTTCTCATTTCTCCATGGATTAGGACAAAATTTAGGTCTATCCTGCCTAGAATTTCACAAGAAATTCAATGGTGGTGTTGGTTTTTTTAGATGAGGCTCCTATTGAAAAACCCGATAGTGGTTTTGAAATAGACCATGATTTGCATTTTCTGTGCTATCTCTTGTTGCAGGCATGAATTACATGATGAATTGGTTCAAACACAACGTATATAACATGTATGAGATGTGCATGATCAGTGGACCTTAAAGCAATGCATATTTTAAAGAGTTCAAGTTGAGATGCTTACCTCTTTAGGAGCTTTTTGGGCAATCTGTCAAGTGCTTTGTTCCATAAACAATTTGATGCTTTGAACGCCCTCAAATGATCCCTTAGAAGCTTTTAGAATGGTTGGAACCAACTGGAGTCCTCAGGAACAAGTTTGAGCTCTTTCTTGCAAAAGGGGCAAAAGTGACTAATATAGCAACTCTCTCAAATGGTGTTCCAGATGTGGGGAACCATTTGGGATAATTCAAGGATGATATTTGGAATGTGTTTGAGGTTTTATCTGGTTTTGAAAGTGACTGAATCAAGACATGACTTGAAAAATGCTAAAAAGTCCAATTTTGAGGTTTTGAGAGGGGACTTTGTGATTTTGGTGTTACATGTCACTTATGAGAGTTTGGACAGCTTAGATATGATATATTGGATATGTTTGGATCATGAGCTGTGATGTAAAAGCTCTCTAACTCAAAAACTCAGAGTTACCTTGCAAAAGAAGGCATTTTTTTCCTAGAGAAAGAGATTTTGAGGAAAGCAAGTGTTGTAGTGCTTTGGTGTACTCAAACTGAGCACAAATGAGCTCTATTTATAGTAGAGCAAGTTTGTTTTGGCTGCAATAGTGAATGATGGCTGCAACAGCTCATTGTCCAATTGCATCACTTTGGAATCTTAAGTCTCCTCTAGCCATTGACTGTAGGTTAGAGCACAGGCCTATGTGTCTTTGGTTCAGAGCTTATCCTTGACTCATTCAGTTGGAAATGGCTCAGCTCATGCCACCTTGGTGCATCCATTGAATGCTCCAAAACAAAATTGGAGTCTTGTCCCCCTTTTAGGGTTTTTTAGGTTTGACATGCTACTTTTAGTTCCAAAGACTTGGGAGGCTTATGGATCAATGTTTGTTCCTCCTTGGTCTCCCCCTGAGGTGTTCAGATGGATAAACTTGTTTGTCATTTGGACAAATTGCCCAAATCGAGCAAAATGAACAAATCTGCCTTGTTATGATAGCAAGGAATATTGCCACTGTCATAACTCTTAGCTCAGATGGAATTTGATGGAGTTCTTGGCCATTTTGGAAATCTCTCATATGATACAACATATGTGTGATCATAGTTTGTCTTGGCACTTTTTGGATCCAAGTGAAAAATGCCCTTACATTTTTGAAAAAGTGAAACAGATTCTGACTTAGTGAAAATTTCACAAAGTGTTGGAAAAAGTGACATTTCATGTTTTCAGCCATTTTGATCCAACCATAACTCAAAATCCATGATGAATTGGAATGAGGTGTAGTTGACACTTTTAAAGTATGCCATGAGATCTACAAATCCATATTTGGATCATCCAAAATGGTTGCTTGGATCTCAAGTTATGATCCTTGGAAGTTGGTACCCTAGCCACTTTGTCTCATAACTTAGAAAATTTCTAAATTTTTTCATGGTTACCCCTTTTACAAGTTATCCCACTTTCTTTGATTTTTCTTGATTAATGATGATTCAAATCACACATTAACATCATTTTAGGGTCAAGGAACCATAATTGTGAAAAATCTCAAAAAGTCAAACTTGACTTTTGTGCACAGTTGACTTTTTGTCAGGTGAATTCCAAACTGTGCGGTCTTTGGTAAAATCTAGTACTTGACCTAAATCAAACCTAATGGCTATGTTCCATAGGTGTTATAGGGTGTATTGACTTATGTCCCAAGGTTTGGGAGCATGTCCTGGTCAAAAGTCAAAGGTATAATTGACTTTTTCCGTAAAACCCTTAGTTGTGGTCCAGATGAAATTAAAACTTGTGAATCAAGCTTCTTGGATTAATCCATTGTTGCAAATGGATCAATGTTGTGCATTGGAGACCCTCAAATCATGTCTTGAGGTCTTGGCTCATGTTTTGTCCCAAAAGTCAACTTAGGGGTAAATTAGGTCAAGAAACCCTAATTCTTGATTTTTGATGAATGCATCCCCTGAGGCTAAATTGACTTGATGATGGGGTCTATGAGGTCCCTTGGAGTATATTGGGTTGTTCTTTGAAGCATTGGCTCATGCCCAGATGAGTTTCCATCTGGAGGCCCTGGTCGACCAAAACCCTAATTTGGTGACACTGGCGATCCTGAGGCTTAATCCACTTGGAATGCTGCAACCTTATGCTGATTCTTGATGTGGGAGTCCTCTTGGTCCTTTATGGGTGTTTGAGAGGTTAGACAAGTTGAAGATCATGTCATTTCTTGATTGATCATTTGTCTAAGTGCTCTGAGAGGGCTCAAAACCCTAATTCTTGATTGTAATGAATGATCACCCATCTTTGGGGAGACTGATGAGGCATGATGGTTCATCCATATTATGATGATGATTTTCCCAATCATGGGAAATCTTAGTGGTTAAAATTTGGGGTATGACACTATCAGGGGCAAGTTCTTTCCAAATCTTGTTGAAGAACCAGTTCAAGATTTATTGTTTTGGGGCAAGTCTTTCTTAGAATTGGTTTATCCAGAAGACCTTTCAAGACTCATACTGGGGCAAGCTTTCTAAGAGCATCGTGAGTAGTCATTACAGAATCAGATAAGCTGAAGCAATGATCAGCTCATCTACAACAGTCAGCTAATCTGGGACAATTTACTTGGAGAATCCCCAGGCAGCTCTCCATCCTTTCTACAAGGATCATCAACTTGATACAGTTTACCAGTGTGGCAGAGATTGTTCAACAGTAGCATCTTTAGTCCCCGAGCAAAATGGAAATGATCTCTGTGTTGAGGAACCAGTCTTTCAGTCTTGTCTTCTACCCAAAAGAGTCGAGCCATGTCGTCGACATTTACACCTGCATTTGCATTTGACCATATATCATAGCATATTCCATATCATATGCATAACATGAGTGTTTCATCCTCCTTTGCATTTTCCATATGTCGTGTTGATATCCACGTCTTACCTTGTGGTCAAAGTCCAACTCACTTGGCACCTACCAAACAGATATTGTCGTGTCGATCTGACGTTCTTCCAGGTATGACCTTTCTTATTCGATGTTTTTTTGGATATGTATGTTCTTCTTTTGCGTCCAGTGCTATTCTTGGATGTCTTCGCCTATCTTTTCTCCAATGCTTTTCTTGCGTGGCACTTATATTTGTCTCTTCTGATGTTTTTCCAGATCGAGTCTCATGTTCTGACGTTTTCCTAGAACTCTCTCTTTGTGTGATCTGATGCTTTTCCAGAATTTCATTTCTTTTACCATCTGATGCTTTTCTGGATGTGTATCTCTCTCTGATGTTTTTCCAAATTGAGTCATTTATTCTGATGTTTTTCCAGAACATATCTGATGTTTTTTCAGATATTTGCTTTGTTAATTCTGATGCTTTTCCGGAATGACATTGCTTTTACCATCTGATGCTCTTCCGGTTGTTCCTTTCTCTTTCTGATGTTTTTCCAGATTGAGTCTTTTATCTGATGTTTTTCCAGATAGCTCTTTGTTATTCTGATGCTTTTCCGGAATGACTTTTGCTTTTACCATCTGATAATTTTCCGGATGTGTTTCTTTGCTTCTGATGTTTTTCCAGAGCTTTTTTTGTGTCCATCTGATGCTTTTTCGGATGTGTCCCTCTCTCTGGTGTTTTTCCAGATTTAGTTTCTGTTCTGATGTTCTTCCAAAACCTATATGATATTTTCCCATATAGCTCGTTGTTATTCTGATGCTTTTTCGGAATGACTTTTGCTTTTACCATCTGATGCTTTTTCGGATATGTTTTTTTGCTTCTGATGTTTTTCCAGAGCTCTTTTTGTGTCTATCTGATGCTTTTCTGGATGTGTCCCTCTCTCTGATGTTTTTCCAGATTGAGTTTTTGTTCTGATGTTCTTCCAGAACCTATCTGATGTTTTCTCAGATAACTCTTTGTTATTCTGATGCTTTTCTGAATGACACTGCTTTTGCCATCTGACGCTCTTCCGGATGTGTCTCTCTCTTTCTGATGTTTTACCAGATTGAGTCTTTTGTTCTGATGTTTTTCCAGAACTTATATGATGTTTTTCCAGATATTTCCATTGTAATTTTAATACCCTTCCAGAATTTGTTTCACTCCCCAATCAGTTTCCAAATATATACCTCTGCAATACTGACGCTTTTCCAGAATTTCTTCTCCTTTGTCGTCTGATGTTTTCTAGATGTGTCTGCTTCTGATGGTTTTCCAGAGCTCTTTTTGTGTCTATCTGATGCTCTTCTGGATATGACCTTGTTTATCCGAAGTTCTTCCGGATATGTATCTTTGCTTCTGATGCTTTTCCAGAGCTCTTTTTGTGTCTATTTGATGCTTTTCCGGATATGACCTTGCTTATCTGATGTTCTTCCAGATATGTCTTCAAAATCTTTCCTGTACATTTAATGGTTTTCTAAATGTTTAGGATGTACCTTCAGAATCTTTGTCTTCATCTAATGCTCTTCTAGATGTCTTCAATTTGTTTCCGACTTTGGTTAACAGTCGCTGAATATTTTCAAGTCTGTTCCATTCTCCATCCAATACTTTTCTGGATGTGTGCCGGAGTTTATTCGATACTTTTTCGAATATCTCTGAGGTGTTCCAAAGTTTATTCGATACTTTTCCGGATATCTCTGATGTGTTTCCCGAAGTTCATTCAATGCTCTTCTGAATGTCTCCGATGTCTGTTATTTTCTAGAGTTTATTCAATGCTTTTCTGAAGACCTCTGATGTTTGCTAGAATGTCCCTCGTGTATTTCCCAGGTTTTTCTCCTCACCTCATTCAATGATCTTCTGAATGTTGTGACTTTTTTCCATCCAGTTCCATTCATGGATGATGACTGTTGATTCCCCAGTGGAGACCGTTTTTTCGGTTCTACTTTCGTTGAGCATCTTATGTTATCTTTTCTTTCTAAGTGTCAGTCGGTCATTCTTGAACCAGTTGCTCATTGCCTTAGATTTCCCCCAGTTTGTTTTAGTTTCCCCAGTGTTGTTGTCATCCCCAGTGAGTGGTTGGTCATTGTGTGGACTTTGTCCGCGTCTGCTTTCGTTTTTGTCTGCATTTCGCATTTATCATTCTATCATTTCCATCATGCTAGAGTTCATGGCATGTCAACATTATACTTTGGTTTTCTTTTGTCCATAGCATAGCATGTCATCGCATCTAAGGGCAAAATTTTCGGTTATCTATATTTAAATACCTTTTACCATGATTTCATGAGGACTATCATAACTCATGTCATCCGGTGAAGATATTTAAATAAGGGCAACTGTCATACCCCAAATTTTACCCTCAGATTCTTTGATCATTGCATGACATTCCAGGTCAATCATCTTGCATATCCCAATTTATCAGCTAGAATGAAGTGTTGGATTTACAAACAAGTCAGACAAACTAAAAGTCAGTTCTGATTAATCTCAAAACCTGACTAGATCTTGTATTTGTCCGAGTGATTTTATTCCACGTTGATAGTTTTGGTGCGGTCTTTGTGCATTTTCAGGATTTTCTGCACCCGACCTTTTTGTCCGCATTTATTTCATTTTTATTTGTAAGTTTTGGTTAATTAATTATTTTTTTTATCAATTTAAGATCAATTTAGTTAATATTGTTTTATTTTATTACTTTCTTTTGTTAATTTTATTTCTTAGTCACATATTCTTTTAACTAAATTAATTTAAATAGACTTAGTTAATTAGGTTTTTAATTTAGAATTTTGTTGTTATTATTACTTTCAAATTATTAGATTAGTTTAGAATTTTTTATTGTCAATATAGTTTTACTTATTCCTATTTTATATTATTATTATTATTATTATTATTATTATTATTGTTATTTAATTTTTATTTATTTATTTATTTATTATTATCATCATTATTATTATCTATTATTAGTGTTATTATTATTATTATTATTATTATTTCTATTATTACTATTATTAACATTTTTATTTATTATTATTATTTTTTATTATTAGTATTATTATTATTATTATTTATTGTTATTAGTATTATTATTATTATTATTATTTTATTATTATAAGTCTAAAAAAAACCAAGTGCCAAAGCTTTTTCTCCATACCCTTCTGTATAACCCCAACAAGGGCATTCTCTCTTTGACCAAGTCCTCCACAAGCCTCCAAGAAACTATACTCCATACTTTGACTAACAGACCCGCACAAGTCAAACAATAACTCTGCACTATGAACACTGTTACCATTTGACAGCTACAATTCAACAACCTGAACCGCCTGCCACCAAGCCTGGACCAAATTCTTGTAAGAAAACTACTACGAGCCAAAATCCTGAGAACCTCTGCAATTTCAAAAAAATAACCATTCTGAAACAAAACTCAGATTGAGAGGGACACATCAGAAATTAAAAAAAAAAAACTGAATCAATGGTTGATTTTAAAAGGAAGAGAACTAACCTTCAAAGTTCTGAAGTGTGACAAAACTAAAACTACATCCTCAGAACCTCAAACCAAAATCTCTGCCTTTGCACCAAGAAAACACAAAAGGTCAAATCTTCCCTGATACAAAACCAGAACTGCCAAAACCAAACACAAAATTTGCTATTAGAAAGTGATGTTTCATAACACTCTAGGAACAAAACAATCACAACACGACAGAAAATAAAAAGAGAAGAAGAAACTAACCTCAGTAATCCCTGATACTACAAGGTCTCTCCCAACCATCAACAGGAGATCGACAATCCCCTCACAGAGCCATTCACGCAAGCTTCCCCCCTCAAAAACCTCATTCTGGAAACTAACCTTGAACCTTCTCTCTTGAACCACGATAAATTCTTCCCTCTTCTCGACTACTGCTCACCTTCCATCTCCATAACTCAATCCCCCTTTCTTCGAACCACATTTCATCAGCCTCACTGACTCGTCGACGCCACCTTAAATCCACCATTACCGCCACGAGCAAGAGAAATTATAGGACGAGAGAGACTGAGAGAAAGATTAATAACAGTGAAAACATCTGTGTTGGAAGAGAAGAGGCCCTTTTTTGAAAAAACTTGTTTTGATTCCTTCACATAGTCGTGCATGGAGTTTTGAAGCATTGTTTCCACAATTCGTTCTCCAACAACCGTGTGAGTGTATTTAGGTCTTTCTTCCATTCTCCATCAGGGTCATGAAAACGGGTTTGGGTCCAATATGACCCGCCCAAGATCTGTTTCAAGTTGTGGGTTCGGCCTAAATCTCACCAGTTTTTTTGTTTTTTATTCAAGTTGATTAGTTTTCGAGATTTTGTTTGTTGTTTAACTTAATGAGTTATAGTTTAGATAATAATAAGCTTACTAATTTAGTTAGTTGAATTATAAATTAATTAAATTAGTTAAGGTTTTTTTTAGATTTAGATTTAGTTTTTAGTTAATTAATTAATTTGTTGATTTAGAATTTAGTCTTTTTTTTAATTTTTAGAATTAGTTTTAGAATTAGATATTTAGTTTTAGAATTTAGCTTTAGAATTTAGTTAATAGTTTTTAATTAAGTTTTAGTTTTAATTAATTAGTTTTTAGCTAAATAGTTTTAGTTTTAGATTTAGATTTTTAGTTTTAAGTAGAAATTTTGTTTAGTTAGAATTTAATTTGATTAGAATTTAATCAATTAGTTTTTTAAGTAGAATTAGTTAATTAGTTATTAATTAGGTTTTAATTCATTTTAGTTTTACTTTGAGTTTTAGAATTTAGTTTAATTAGTTAATTGGATTTTTCTTTAAATTCGTTTTTTAATTAGATTATATTTTATTAGAATTTGTTATTTAGTTTTAATTAGACTTCAGTTAATTAGGTTTTAATTAATTCTTAAATTTATCATGACATTTCTGTATTTTCATTGTAGTCAATTCTTGATTTTCAATTTTTTATTTAATTCTTGATGCTTTTGCTATATATACATCTTACACTTGACACTCGAGATTTCCTCTTTGTTCCTCTGTTTCTTATACCTCATTCCAAAGGAGAGAAGCCCTTTTGTTGACTGTCATATCATACTTAGAAAGCTTTAGGTCCTTCCCTTTTAACCTAACATTGGGTTTAGAGTCGCCGCACTCTTCGTATGTGTTCTGCCACTGACACTTCTTACCCATTCATCCTAGCCTTAGGATTAGAGTCGTCGTACTCTATGTGAACGTCTTGCCATGGACGTTTATTTCCCTGTTTTACCCAGCCTTAGGTTTGGAGTCGCCGCACTCCATGTAGGTGTCTTGCCATAAACACTTACTTTCCCTTGAAACCTTGACCACAGTCAAGAGTTCCTCACCCCTAGTTAAGGGAACTACGGACGCTCTGATTTCTCAAAGTATATTTTGAGAATACGTAGACATAGGATTGCGAGGTCCTAGCGAGCCACCTTTTCTTTTTTCTACCTTTTTATTTCTCACCCTTTTCTTTTTACACCCTTTTACCTCGTAGTCAGGGGAACTACGAATGCTTTGATTCCATTCCCATCAGGATACATAGGCACGAGATGCGATGTCTTGGCGAGCATACTTAGTGTACATACCCTAGGTCTTTACCTTAGCACATTTCCCTTAGCAAGCAAAATTTAGCATAACACAAATATTAACAAGAGGTTCCTGTAGAGTACTACAGATACTTAGGATGCTAACACGTTCCCTAGGTATAACCAACCCCCGAACCTTAGATCTCTAGTTGTGTTCCTACATAGTGCACTTAGGGTTTTCTTTCGATCTTTCCCCTTTCCTTTAGATAAATCAAAGCTCGGTGGTGAACTTCATGATTTGCGATTCAAGTTAATTAATATCTTGATATCTGATTCTCACTGCAACAGCTTGACGAAGTCATATCGATGGAAAATGTGAAGGGGAGTTTCAACATGAGAATTACACAAAGAACAAATTTCATCAAGAGTGATACTTTTTTTCCACAAATTGGCTTTGGTGGACAAAATATCTTTAGCAAGACGCCACACAAAATTCTTGATACGAGGGTTCACGTCAACTTGCCACAACCTCTTCCAACTAAGAGAATTGCCACCCCTCGATGAACTAGGATAACCAACCCGCCTTCTATCTCGAGGCCATTGATAGGCTGTTTTGACAGAAAAATCCCCACTTTTTTCAAGCATCCTGATGAGCTTATAAACCAGAAATCTAATAGACAGTGTTATGCTGCAAATGTGGGAGACCACCTCAAAGTCAAAATGAGTACTCAGCATCTGATTGTTCCAGCTTCCCGTGGATTGGTTAATGAACATGGAGACTTTTGATGACGGATCAAGGCTAATGGGGGAAACACGAAGCTTGAAACCAGGCAAAGAAGGGATCCAGTTATCAACATTAATTCTCACCGATTCACCATCCCCGATTCTCCAACAGGAACCACCTAAAACCACTTCTTTAGCACTCAAAATCTTGCGCCAACCAAAACTAGGATTAAATCCAACCGGAGCATCAGACAAATTGCACCGAGGGTAGTAACGACCCTTGAAGAATTTTTCAAATAGAGATCCATCCCTTTGAAGAAGTCTCAAGAATTGCTTCCCTAATAAGCTCAAATTGAATTCTTAAATGCTACGGAATCCCATTCCTTCATCCCCTTTTCTTTGAGACAGTTGTTCCCAACTCATCTAATGTATTTTACGATTACCCCTTTTTGAACCCCACCAAAATCTGGCCAACAACTTTTCAATTTCCTTGCAGCATTGTTCCGGAAGCTTGTAACAACTCATGATATACGTCGGAATCGCTTGTGCAATAGCCTTAATAAACACTTATTTCCCCACTCTAGATAAAAAACCTTTTTTCCAACCTTTAACTTTTTTCCAAACTCGATCAATAACCAGTTGAATGACTTCCTTTTTAGATCTTCCAAAAACTATCGGTAGTCCAAGGTAGTTAGAATGAGAGATAACTCATTTAAAACCAAGCTTATTACGAATCCCATATTGAACAACAACATCCATGTTCCTGCTGAAAGATATTTCTGACTTATCAATGTTCACAAGTTGCCCTGAAGCTTCTTGATAGTTGCATAATATCGTCTTGATGCGCTCAGCTTCCGTTTCGTTGGCTCTGGCAAAAAGCAAGCTATCATCAACGAAGAATAAGTGAGAAACAGTAGGTGCCTTCCTGGCCACCTTGACTCCATGAATTTGCTTTCCAATTGATGCACTTCTGATCAAGCCGGACAAAACATATGCACAGATAACAAATAAATAAGGTGGGAGTGGGTCTCCTTGACGAAGACCCCTGGAAGGGACAATTCTCTGACTTGGCTGGCCATTGATCAAAATTTGGTATGAAACTGTGGATATACAGGATTTAATGAGCTGGACGAAAGAAGCAGGAAACTCCATGACTTTGAGAGCTTCAATCACAAAATCCCACTCCATTCTATCATAAACCTTCAACATATCTAGCTTGAGGGCCATGATTTTTTTCTTCCCTTTATTTTTATTCTTCATCCAGTGGAAACACTCCATAGCGATTAAAGTGTTGTCCGTAATGAGTCTTCCTTTAACGAACATGCTTTGGTATTCACTGATAACCTCTGGAAGAATTTCCTTAAGCATGTTAGCAATTATTTTTGTCACCACCTTCATGATAACATACACAGGCAGATGAGACGAAAGCCAGTGGAGGATGAAGGATTCTTGTGTTTGGGGATAAGAGTGATGAAGGTAGAATTAAGGTCTGAAGGGTCTCTGTTGTGATTCAGAACTTCTAAAGCCAATTTGGTAACATCCAAACTAACATGCTTCTAGTACTTCTGGTAGAAAAGGGCCGGCAGTCCATCAGGACCCGGAGCCTTCGAGGGATGCATCTGAAACAGCGCGTTATGAACCTCTCATTCAGTGTAATGACCAGCATAAACCTCCTTTTGAGAATTAGAGAGACAACCATGAAGATGACTACGCACCTGCTTGACATTAGAGGGTTATGAGGAAGTGAAAATATCAATAAAATACTGCACAAGAATCCTTTCACAGTTATGCCTTTCCGATTTCCAAGAGCTATCAACATCTTTTAACCTCTTAATCATGTTCGTTTTCCTCCGCTGATCTGCCTTGCCATGAAAGAACCTCATGTTTTTATCACCCTCCTTGAGCCACAAGGCTCGATTGCGTTGTCTCCACATAGTTTCTTCCGTCTTCAAAAGCTTATCCCTTTGACTTTCCAAAGCTTTAAACTGTTTGATCTCCACCAGATAACTAGACCATTGTTTATCTTCCTTCAATAACTCATCCAATCGATTAATCTCCAATGAAGCTGGTTCTGTAATCTTTGAAGGAGTGTTGAAGGATTGAATATTGGCAGACTTTTAAGTAAACGAACCTGCACTTCTATTTCACAGAGTTTTCACTAACTCCTCACAGCTACTATCCTTGGACCAATCATTTTCAAATATGAAAAGGTAGAACCCTTTGTCTTTGAAAACCTCTTTCGGGATCCTGATACGGATGACCGCATGATTAGAACCAAATCTATCCAGATGGGTCACATTTGAGTGGGGAAAACAACTACCAAAATCCTTAGAGAATAAGACCTTATCAAGCCTACATTGCACATTGACCTCTCCATGTCTACCGTTGGTCCAGGTAAACGGATAGCTTGCGAACTTGAACTCCACCAAACCTGTCCTTTCAATAGTTTATCTACTCCATTTCAATTGAGAAGAGGATCTTCCAAATCCACCTTTCTTGTTAGCTTCGCACGAAACATCATTAAAGTCTCCAAACAATAAAAACTTGTCACTACCATCTGCAACCAAAGATTGAACCAAACTCCAATTATCTCTCTTGTGGCTTTCCTCCGGGAACCCATAAATTCCCCCAAAAGGACCAAGGGGAATCATCATCCTCCTGCTGGCACGATCCACAAATGTGGTTTAGAGAATGTGAGGTGATGAAAATTTCCACCGCTTTAGACCACAACAGACAAAGACCACCAACCCTCTTCTTCCCAGAGCCCCATATAGTCCACAACGAACACATTCTTAAACCAGAGTTTTTGGTTGATTTTCAAAATTTCGTCAGTCTTCAATCTGGTTTTCATCAAGAACACCAATTGGGGATTTTCAATACGCAGAAGCCTCGCAAGGCCTCGAACTGCACGACGGCTCCCCAAGCCCCTGCAATTCCAACTCAAGGTTTTCATTGTGTTAGGCGGTGTTGGTTCGCCAACACCACCTCTGGTACATTGTTTGAAGTTTTAACCATAACATCATCCTGCTTCCTTTTTTTGTCACCCGCGCCACAATCCTCAACTGACCATTCAGTTATCATGACATCTACTAACTTTTGTTTCGCTTTTGTAACCTTTGAAGTCTTCCCTTGAGTTGTTCCATCAATTTTTGAAGCCTTTTTCCTACACCATTTCCTTTTCTGTGCTACTGGATTTTCTCCTATTGTCAACTTATCCCCACGTAAAATCACTACTGCCCCCCAGGGACTTCGCAACCGTCTCCACATCGATTTGGTTTTCCACAACATCTCTCTCATTACCTGGACTTTTAGCTTTAGGTTCATTTATTCTTTTGACTTGCTGAACTTCAACATCTTCAACCCTATTTTTTCCTTTATATTCGCATATGTTATGGCTTGACGAAACGTTGAAGAGCTCCTTACTGCAAATGCTCGAGCCAGAATCACGTTTTTTTGACTTCTTCCCCAACTTTTGGTAGTGGAGACGCACGCAACCACTGACCAAAAGACAGATCATTTTCCTCTATTTCTTCGTAACCTTCTCTATTTAGGTCCTCCACCACCTCACAATCCTTGATTTGGTGACCCATCCTCCCACAAACGAAACAAAATACTGGCAGCCTCTCGTACTTGAAATGAACCCTCAAGTTTTTCTCTTTAAATTTCACCACCGTGCCTCTCTTCAAAGACTCTTTCAGGTTGATTCTAACTTTGATACGCAAGAATCTCCCATTTCTATGGGTTTCCTTCGTGTCCATTTCTTCAAATTCTCCAATAATATTTCCAATCTTCCGAGCCATTGTTTCAGATCTCAGCTTTAGGGACAACTCGTAGATTCGAACCCAGAAAGTTGCAAAGTGCATATTGATGTCCAAGGGTTGTTCCTCCCCGGAGATGCGGTTAAGCACCAGCAACGACCTATCGAAGCTCCAAGGTCCGCTTTTGAGAACAAAATCAAGATCTCGCTTGGAAGAGAACTTGAAGATGAACAAATTTTTGCTAAGATTTTGGATTTCCACTGTAATACCCCGTATTTTTTATGACACCGAATAATATTGCATTGTGATTAATGGAGTCCGGTTGCTCTGGGAAATTATTTGATAAAATAATTAGAGTAACTTCGGTACTTAGAATTGATCCAATAAATATTAATTATTTCGGAGACATTTATTTAATTTGGACTTAAGAGACTTTTTGGACTTTTAGTAGTATTAATTCTAATACTAAGTTACTATATTTTTCCTCCCATTTTGCAAAAGATAGAAAGACATAGAGAAAGTTAGAGGAAAGAAAGAAGGAAGAAGGAAAGGAAGGAGAGAAAAAGAGTAGAAGAAGAAATTTGAAGAAAAGCTCAAGAACATCATCCAAACTTCTCAATCATCTTCATCTTGCTCTATTTGAAGGTGGGTTCTAGTTAGTACCATTGTTAGAGAGCTCTAGAGAGTTTTTGGAATTAGGTTAGATTATGAAAATATGGAATTTTATGGTTGAATCTTGTTATAAATGTTGTTGAATGCTTGTTACCATGTCTATACTGAGTTTAGATCATGTGGGTACTATTGGGTTATGTTTTGATGAAGAAAAATGTGGATTTGATGGAGTTGCAGCAGCTGGGAGAAGTTCTGGTTCGCAGGGTTCGCCTAGTGAACCTGGGGCGAGTCCCAGCGAACAACAGTCGAGGGTTCGCCTAACGAACCCGAACGTTCGCCTAGCGAAGGTTCGCTGGCATGTTCGCCTAGCGAACTTTGTGTGTTTTGAATATGGGAACTTACTGCCTTGGTGCTCGCTGGCACATTCGCCTAGCGAAGGTGAAGGCGAAGGTTCGCCAGACGTTCGCCTAGCGAACTTATGGTGTTTTGGGTCTGGGAGTTTTCTGTTTAATTACTCGCCAGTTTGCTCGCCTAGCGAAGGCGAAGGCGAAGGCTCGCCAGCTTGTTCGCCTAGCGAACCTGGGGCGAGCTGGGTTGTTTTCTTAACTTGTTTTCGCCATATCTTTTGATCCGGTTGTCCGTTTTGGACGTTCAGCATACCAATAGAAAGCTGGAGAGATGATCTTTAAGATGATGATAAGGGTGGTCGATTTTATTGCCCGATTAAATAATCGGAGGGAACCCGAAGTGGAATTCATTTGTTAATTTTATGTAAACTATGTTTTAAATTGTGTTTAACTATTCTTTTATGTTGTTAATATGTTGTGATTAGAAATGCATGAAAGATAAAAAGGAAAGATGGTAAGAGTGAGGAAAACCCTTATGAACTATAGGAGAATTTAGAAGTTGGAAACACTAGTATGGAACATGTGGTAAACCTTGTGGATTTGAACCGGCATGTGAGGCCGAGAGGCATTATGGCCTTGAGATTGTCGAATACAATCGTGGTGCTGTGTATGATCACGTAATCGTAACCGGATTATTTTTATTGAGTGTAGTTTCATGAGTCTTGGACTCCTCTGAAATGGATGCACAACTACTTGGCAGGTTTGATTCCCCGTGCTGTACGAATGGCGCCCGTTAGGTGAATGCTTCTGAAGGTAAAAGGCCCGTGTAAAGCGACAGTTCATAACGGTAAAAAGCCCGTAGAACTCGAATCCATTCGTATGTCAAGTAGGTTGCAAGGATCCATGACCCGGGTCGACTTCTAGACGTAGAAGAGGACGGGAATAGGGGATACCTTGGCATGGTTATCGATTAGTGATATTGTGGGTTGTTGAACTCATGGCATGTTTCCATATAGTGTGTGTGTGCGCTCAAAGTCACTTCCCTTCCGCGGACTCGAGCTAGGATTGTTAGAACCATAAATAATCCGAGAGAATCCATAAGATAGGGAACTCACTGAGATTTGATGTATCTCACCCCACTGTTGTTGTTTACATCACAGGTCCGGCAGGTTCGGGGACGGGTAAGGATAAAGTGGTTTGACTTTTCCTTCCGGTTCGTGGTTTTGAGATGGCATGGCTTCCGCTATGACGTTTTATTTTGAGATCATTGCTTTGATCTAGTTCTTAGTTTTTATCTCGGTTGGAACATCTTGTATATGTAATGCCTTAGCTTTTGTGTTGTATTAGAGGCATTTATGTGTATAATGTGTTAGCTAGGAACTTATTGTATTTCAATACCAAATACTTGGATTCATATATATAATTTATGCTTTGATGTATGGATTTTATATGTGGGTGTTATAGTTGGTATCAAAGCAGGTCGTATCCTCGACCTAGCCATGAAATAGTATAAGTGTTTCTTTCTGTTTCATATACGTTGTGTCGCCGTGGGTCTTAAGCGTTATATTTATGGCATTGAGCCTGATCAACTTAATTCTATTTGTATGACCTTTAGGAACATGGCTGATGGACGTAGAAACCCTCGTGGTAGGCCCCGTACCACTCCTCAAGGGACGACTCCGCCGGTTGGCGATGGTAATGCTCCGTTGTATCAGTTCATGCAGCAGATGCAACAACAGCAGAACCTATTCATGCAGCAGATGGTGCAGCAAATGAATGGAGGTACGCATCCTCAAGTAGTGGTTCCCGAAGCTGTAGGTGGGAATTTCCGGGACTTTATCCGCATGAATCCTCCGGAATTTCAGGGTGGATTAGATCCCGTGAAGGCTCACGAATGGATTTCAGGTATGGAAAGGATTTTCTTGATAGTCCAGTGTAGCGAGGAGAACAAGGTGTTGTTTGCTTCTCATTCTCTAAAGGGTCCCGCCATGAGATGGTGGGAGAGCGCTTCGGCTTTGATGACTGTTCAGGAAGTGCCTAAGGTTTGGGAACAGTTCAAAGTTATCTTCTTGGAGAAATATTTTCCGAGCTCATTAAGGACTAAGAAGGAATTTGAATTTCAGCTGTTAAGACAAGGTGGCATGACTGTGGCCAGTTATGTTGAGAAGTTTGAAGACATGGCTGCTTATTCTAGGCAGGCTATGTATGCTCCTGATGAAAAATGGAAAATAGACCAATTTATTTTTGGACTTCGAGCTGAAATATCCCATAGTGTCTCTCAGAGGGAGTTCACTACTTATGCTGAAGTGTTAAGACAATGCTATGTGGCAGAACATAGTTTGAAAAAGGTTCGAGATGAAAGTGTAGCAAGTCGGGTAACTCAAGGTGATCGTGGAAGGTCTAATCAATTATTTAGACCTAGGCCACAATCCTTTAAGGGGAAGCAGGTGCAAGATACAAGGGCGAGTACACCTCCGGTGTGTCGTACTTGTGGACGGAATCATTTCGGACGGTGTGGTATCGAGGGTGTGAAGTGTTACCAATGTCAGAAGATGGGTCATCTGAAGAGGGATTGTCCTCAGAATAGGACTCCGACACAAGGAAGGGTGTATACCTTGGATTCAAGGAAGAAAAAGAGTGACAATTCATTAATTGCTGGTACGTGCTTAATTAACGGATTTCCTTGCTTTGTTTTATTTGATTGTGGAGCTACACATTCTTTTGTATCGGTGCAATGTATGAAGCGACTTGGGTTGCGGTCCGTTCCTTTGTCTCCTCCTATGGTGGTCACTACCGCCATGGATGAAATGGTTGAGACGCCTTTGATGTGTGAAAATTGTGTGCTATCTGTGAATGGTAGAGTTTTTCAGATTGACCTTATTTGTCTACCGCTTAAGAAAGTGGATGTCGTGTTGGGAATGGATTGGCTTTCTGCTAATTCGGTAATTATTGGGTGTGAGGAGAAGCTTATCATCATTCCGTCTATTGAGGCTACACCAAAGGATGTTTTAACAACTATTCTAGAAGGTACGGTTGGTATGATAAATCTCTTGTTTGAAGAAGAGAATTCGGTTATGTTGGTTCTCACTAAGGAAGGGAGTAGCGACCTTCAGGTTATGGACATTCCCGTAGTTTGCGAATTTTCTGAAGTTTTCCCCGAAGATGTCACTTCTCTTCCTCCAGAGAGGGAAGTGGAATTTTCTATTGACCTGGTACCGGGAACGGCTCCTATATCCGTTTCTCCGTATCGGATGGCACCGAAGGAGTTAAGGGAACTAAAGGATCAGTTAGAAGAACTCATGGAGAAGCATTTTGTGCAGCCTAGTGTTTCTCCATGGGGAGCCCCTGTATTGCTGGTGAAGAAGAAGGACGGTGGGATGCGGATGTGCATCGATTATCGTCAGTTGAATAAAGTCACCATTAAGAACAAGTATCCCTTGCCCAGGATAGACGACCTGTTGGATCAATTGAAAGGAGCCTGCGTGTTCTCGAAGATTGATTTGAGGTCGGGTTATCACCAAATCCGAGTGAAGAGTTCCGATGTACCTAAGACTGCATTCAGGACCCGTTATGGCCATTACGAATTCTTAGTGATGCCTTTCGGTGTGACAAATGCTCCAGCCGTTTTCATGGATTACATGAACCGAATATTTCAAGCTTACTTGGACCAGTTTGTGGTAATCTTCATTGACGATATTCTTATTTATTCTCGTACTTCACAAGAGCACGAGGAACATCTGAGAATTGTGTTATCTGTGTTGCAAGAGAAGCAACTTTTTGCTAAATTAAGTAAGTGTGAATTTTGGATGGCAGAAGTTAAGTTTCTTGGTCACGTTATATCCCAGGGTGGTGTAGCGGTGGATCCGTCGAAGGTGGAAGCAGTGATAAATTGGGAAAGGCCGAGAAATGCCTCAGAAGTTAGAAGTTTCTTAGGGCTGGCAGGTTACTATAGGAGGTTCATTGAAGGTTTCTCTAAGTTAGCTTTACCGATGACGAAGCTTACTCGTAAGGATTTTGCTTTTGAGTGGGATTCAGGTTGTGAGCAAAGTTTCATGAAGTTGAAGGAGAGATTGACAACGGCTCCGGTGTTAATCATTCCTGATCCTAACAACTCTTATGAAGTGTTTTGTGATGCTTCTAAAATGGGATTGGGAGGTGTCCTGATGCAAGGCGGTCAAGTAGTAGCTTATGCCTCCCGACAATTGAAAGTTCATGAACAGAATTATCCAACTCACGATTTGGAATTGGCGGCGGTTGTTTTTACACTAAAGGTGTGGCAGCATTATTTGTATGGTGTACGTTTCGAAATGTTCAGTGACCATAAGAGCTTGAAGTATTTATTTGACCAAAAGGAGTTAAATATGCGACAACGAAGATGGATGGAGTACTTAAAAGATTATGATTTAGAATTGAAGTATCATCCAGGAAAAGCGAATAAGGTAGCAGATGCGTTAAGTCGGAAATTAGTCCATGGCACGAAATTGATGGTTTTGGAGTATGCATTGTTGGAGAAGTTTAGAGATCTTAATCTTCAGTTTGTATGGACCCAAGGTGGTGTGATTATGGGAAATTTGAATGTCAATTCTACTCTGAGAGTTGAGATTCACCAAGGTCAAATGGCAGATGAGAAGTTGCAAGAAGTGTTACTTCTACCGGGTTTTATTCAGGCTACCGACGGAATTATTATGTTCGACCAAAGAATTTGCGTTCCGAATGATGTAATGTTAAGAAGAAAGATTTTGGATGAAGCTCATAAAGGTACTTTTACGATACATCCTGGTTCTTCGAAGATGTATCAGGATTTGAAGAAGGAGTATTGGTGGGCTGGAATGAAGAAGGATGTCGCGATGTATGTGTCAGAATGTGCAGTGTGCCAACAGGTTAAGATTGAACACCAAAGACCGAGCGGTATGTTGCAACCTTTAGAAATCCCAGTTTGGAAATGGGATAGCATTTCTATGGACTTTGCAGTAGGTTTGCCCCGTACGCAAGGTGGTTATGACTCAATTTGGGTGATTGTGGATCGACTAACGAAATCTGCGCACTTCTTGGCCGTGAAGACTACTTTCAAGGCAAGTCATCTTGCGAGGTTGTTTATTGCGGAAATTGTAAGATTGCACGGTATTCCTTCTAATATTGTGTCGGACAGAGATCCGAAGTTTACCTCAAGGTTTTGGAAAGTCTTTCAACAAGCTATGGGGACGGAGTTGCGTTTGAGCACGTCTAATCATCCGCAGACGGATGGACAGACTGAGCGAACGATACAAACGATGGAAGATATGTTGAGAGCTTGTGTGTTAGAAAGGATTGGCGAAGTAGCGTACAGGTTGGCCTTACCGCCTTCTCTGTCGGAAATGCATGATGTTTTTCATGTATCTCAGTTTCGGAGATTTGTTCCAGATCCTCTTCAGCCGATTCTACCGGATACTATTGAAATAGAAGCGGATTTGACGTTTGAACCTCAACCGAGCCGCATTGTGGGAAGAGAAACGAAGGCATTAAGGAACAAGGATATTCCTCTCGTTAAGGTGCAGTGGGATGTAACGCATCCAGGAGATGCAACTTGGGAACTTGAATCGGAAATGCGAGATGCTTACCCTCATCTATTCAGGTAATTTTGTTAATTCGAGGGCGAATTTCTATTTAAGGGGGGGAGGATGTAATACCCCGTATTTTTTATGACACCGAATAATATTGCATTGTGATTAATGGAGTCCGGTTGCTCTGGGAAATTATTTGATAAAATAATTAGAGTAACTTCGGTACTTAGAATTGATCCAATAAATATTAATTGTTTCGGAGACATTTATTTAATTTGGACTTAAGAGACTTTTTGGACTTTTAGTAGTATTAATTCTAATACTAAGTTACTATATTTTTCCTCCCATTTTGCAAAAGATAGTAAGACATAGAGAAAGTTAGAGGAAAGAAAGAAGGAAGAAGGAAAGGAAGGGGAGAAAAAGAGTAGAAGAAGAAATTTGAAGAAAAGCTCAAGAACATCATCCAATCTTCATCCAAACTTCTCAATCATCTTCATCTTGCTCTATTTGAAGGTGGGTTCTAGTTAGTACCATTGTTAGAGAGCTCTAGAGAGTTTTTGGAATTAGGTTAGATTATGAAAATATGGAATTTTATGGTTGAATCTTGTTATAAATGTTGTTGAATGCTTATTACCATGTCTATACTGAGTTTAGATCATGTGGGTACTATTGGGTTATGTTTTGATGAAGAAAAATGTGGATTTGATGGAGTTGCAGCAGCTGGGAGAAGTTCTGGTTCGCAGGGTTCGCCTAGCGAACCTGGGGCGAGTCCCAGCGAACAGCAGTCGAGGGTTCGCCTAGCGAACCCGAACGTTCGCCTAGCGAAGGTTCGCTGGCATGTTCGCCTAGCGAACTTTGTGTGTTTTGAATATGGGAACTTACTGCCTTGGTGCTCGCTGGCACATTCGCCTAGCGAAGGTGAAGGCGAAGGTTCGCCAGACGTTCGCCTAACGAACTTATGGTGTTTTGGGTCTGGGAGTTTTCTGTTTAATTACTCGCCAGTTTGCTCGCCTAGCGAAGGCGAAGGCGAAGGCTCGCCAGCTTGTTCGCCTAGCGAACCTGGGGCGAGCTGGGTTGTTTTCTTAACTTGTTTTCGCCATATCTTTTGATCCGGTTGTCCGTTTTGGACGTTCAGCATACCAATAGAAAGCTGGAGAGATGATCTTTAAGATGATGATAAGGGTGGTCGATTTTATTGCCCGATTAAATAATCGGAGGGAACCCGAAGTGGAATTCATTTGTTAATTTTATGTAAACTATGTTTTAAATTGTGTTTAACTATTCTTTTATGTTGTTAATATGTTGTGATTAGAAATGCATGAAAGATAAAAAGGAAAGATGGTAAGAGTGAGGAAAACCCTTATGAACTATAGGAGAATTTAGAAGTTGGAAACACTAGTATGGAACATGTGGTAAACCTTGTGGATTTGAACCGGCATGTGAGGCCGAGAGGCATTATGGCCTTGAGATTGTCGAATACAATCGTGGTGTTGTGTATGATCACGTAATCGTAACCGGATTATTTTTATTGAGTGTAGTTTCATGGGTCTTGGACTCCTCTGAAATGAATGCACAACTACTTGGCAGGTTTGATTCCCCGTGCTGTACGAATGGCGCCCGTTGGGTGAATGCTTCTGACGGTAAAAGACCCGTGTAAAGTGACGGTTCATAACGGTAAAAAGCCCGTAGAACCCGAATCCATTCGTATGTCAAGTAGGTTGCAAGGATCCATGACCCGGGTCGACTTCTAGACGTAGAAGAGGACGGGAATAGGGGATACCTTGGCATGGTTATCGATTAGTGATATTGTGGGTTGTTGAACTCATGGCATGTTTCCATATAGTGTGTGTGTGCGCTCAAAGTCACTTCCCTTCCCCGGACTCGAGCTAGGATTGTTAGAACCATAAATAATCCGAGAGAATCCATAAGATAGGGAACTCACTGAGATTTGATGTATCTCACCCCACTGTTGTTGTTTACATCACAGGTCCGGCAGGTTCGGCGACGGGTAAGGATAAAGTGGTTTGACTTTTCCTTCCGGTTCGTGGTTTTGAGATGGCATGGCTTCCGCTATGACGTTTTATTTTGAGATCATTGCTTTGATTTAGTTCTTAGTTTTTATCTCGGTTGGAACATCTTATATATGTAATGCCTTAGCTTTTGTGTTGTATTAGAGGCATTTATGTGCATAATGTGTTAACTAGGAACTTATTGTATTTCAATACCAAATACTTGGATTCATATATATAATTTATGCTTTGATGTATGGATTTTATATGTGGGTGTTACATCCACCGGGTTTTTCAACCTCCAAGCATTCATCATCGTGGTCTTTAATGCTCTTGAGTTGAAGTTACTCTCAGTCCACAACTTACCAGCGAGAGTGCATTGGAAGGATTCATCTTCTTGGATCTCATCGTCAGCTACTACGACTCATTCTTCTTCTTTGAATAGAGTGATAGAACACCATTTTTCCATAGATGATGGAGGAAGAACACAACGTAAGCCTGTGTAGAACTGGACCACAGAGGAGCAAGGAAAGCCAGTAGATCTGGAGAAGGACCACCACGAATCAAGAAGATAAGGAGGCAGAAACACGAGATAAGGTCTGTCTTCTCTCTAGAAATAACACGTGGGATCCCATCTTTAAGAAATGGTACTTAATAATACTCAATAAGGAATATTTATTTTTTTTCACTGGTAACCGTTTGCAGGAAATATTTGAATTGGTGGTATGAGATGGAATAAAAGTGTATAGATTGGTAGTTAATGTAAGTCTATTGTTTGGATTGTAAATAATGAATGAAATTGAAGGTAACAAAATGAAATCCATTCCTTTCCATTTTTCCATTTTTAGTTCCATCTAACTTATGGTGTATTTGATGTAATAAGATATTTTTAATAAAATTAATAATGTAGCTTACACACGTCCCTATTCAAATGCTTCACCCAATCTTTCTTGAGGTAACGCCACAATCGGAAATAGCATCTGGTATCGAGAGTCATGACCACGCGCCGCCGCTTCCTTTCTGTCATAGGAATTCAATTTCAGAAATTCTGTCTAGGTTACCAGTGAAAAACCAAACACCGCCGCGATCGTGATCGCGCCGCCCGTTTCCACCTCTGGATGATCCCGCTCAGGTTTCAATAATGTATTTGGTGCTCCATTGTTATCGATTTATTCTTCTATCATCACTTGTATGATATGATTCCAGTTTTAGTATCTATCAAGTGTGCATAGTAGTGTAGTTTAGGTCGAAACATTTAGAATCCCTTCGCTGAATAATAGTATTATTGCTGAATGAATCTCAAGGAACTGATTAGTGTTGTTTAATTTCTGAATGAGTCTCTGGAACATAATAATTTCTGATTCTCTCAATGTGTCTCAGGATTTGATTTCTTAAGCTTTGTTTGGATTGATGAAATCGAATGGAGTGGAGCGGTATGAGATGGAATTGAGTGGTATTACATTGTTTGGATGATTAAAAATTAGATGGAGCAGAGTGGAATGAAGTGGTATGGATTCCATTCAGTTCCATCACTTACCACTGTATTTCTTTCCCTCCGATTTGGGAGAATGAAGAATTTTCTTGTTCCGTCCTAAAATTTCCAAACGATGGAATGGAATTTTCATTCCGCTCCACTCCATTTTGGCACATTCCACTCCGTTCCGAACCATTCATCTCCATTCATTTTATAGTATCGATCTTTGTTAGCAAAATAAAAACATTCCTTCAAATGAAGAGGTTTTGATTATTACACGGGTTGAAGAAAAGCTCCCACCTTCCTTAAACATCACAAATGGCAAAAATAGGAATGAAATTTCAAAATGGCTTCCGAATGGAGTCCATAGGTAGATCTTGCTTACAAGGTTTTGAATGAATGTTTCTATAGCCAAATCATAGTTTCAGACAACACCACAAATAAGAAAAATAAAAAAGAAAAGCCGAAGTTACTCGGTTAACTGAATCCACATTTTCCTTGACATTTCAGGATGAGAAGGAAACAGTTTGAATTCATGCAGCATAGATGGAATGAAGAACAAAATACGTCATCTTTGATCTGGAACATGGAGAATTTGAATTTCTGCTCACATTAGCCCTAGAAACAAACGATTCAGGTATCACATACAGTTGTCAAATTAACATAACAAGCTCAATGAAGCATCATTGTAAAATTGATGCTAGTGCGAGAATGCTTTGTATGGCAGCACATTAAAGAAAAAATAATTAAAAAATTAGAACCAACTTTATTGTTGAAAAGTTCATGAGTTATTTGGATACACTTGAGATAAGATAAAAGAGACACCTATTTCTCTTACATTTTTTTAGGTTTTTTGTTGCCTTCTATCAATAAAAAGAGATACGAAGACAAGAAAATGAGAGATTTGATGAGTGATGTACCATGCAAAAAGATGGAGAGGAAGAGATGTATAAAAAGATATACAATAGAAGAATAGTGAAGAATCAGGAATTGTAAAGATAAATTTATTAGAGAAACACTGCATGATCAGACGAAAGGTACCTTTGTATATTGAAGCTTTCTAGACGCCAGAGCATTCTCAATTTGTTTGTGACTCCTTCGAGGATGAGTGAATAGTGTGAATATTATAATCAAGAAAGTTTGGACCAATCCAGTGGCGAATGAATACAAGAGGTACATGCTTGATAATCCAGTAGTATTGTCCTTTGTCTGGATCAATGCTCTCAGTAAATTCAGCCGCCATATCAGTGAAGTAAATCTCTTTGAGGTAATCCATGTTCTTGATGCCAAAGGGTACCTCCTTCACTTGGGGGATTTTATCCATTTTAGAATATTCAAGAGAGGGCAAGGCTCCTTTGTCTATAACAATGGAATTTACTCTATTCAGGCGACTGAGGTTCAGTCTCTTCAGTTTTAGAAACCCTCCATTTGGAAAATGCAAAATTTCACCATCATACGCATTGTCAGATAGACCGAACTTCAGCAGATTTGGCAAGTTTTTCAGTGACTGCAATGGATCATCTTTCAACTTAGATAAACCCAGCTTTATCTCAACAAGATAATCAAGTTTTGGAATCCAATTAGGCAATGTATCTAGCTTAGCTTTCAAATGAAGCCGCTTAAGTTGAGGTGGAGATGAGTCAAAGTTCAAGTTGATTGTTTCATCCTCAGCAATTGTAGTGATATTAAGATTTTCAAGGTGTTTCATTTCTACTACTGCTGCACCTATGACATTACCATGTTCTCTTCTTACATGCCTTAAGCCTAACTTCCTTAACTGCCTTAACATTTTCATCTCTTGAATGAGATCTACCCCTCCATGATCTACCTCTACATAATAAAGATTTTGTAGGGAAGTCAAGTTTTTAATACCTTTTTCCACCCGCACGCCAGTTGTGAAGCCTAAAACAGAATACTTTGCTTCATAGCTACGATGGAGAACAAGAAGGTGTCGCAGCTTTGTCAACTTGTTTATTTCACTTGGTAGTTCATGCACAAGTGTTTCTCTTAAATCCAATGTCTCTAAGTTCTGTAGCTCACCAACAGATTTGGGGAGAATCTGTACTTTTGTATTCCTTAGGTTTATGTATTTCAAGTGAAAAAGACTCCCCAAATTTTTAGGTATGTGATTCAATGATGTGCCTTGCATGTCAAGTGCCTTCAAAATCCTAGACCTACACAATTTACCCATGAAAGGCTCCCACACTCCACCTTTTTCAAAAACATGAATAGCACGAAAATGTGAATTGTTAGTGCTTTTCAACACATTGTTGGAACCAGTGGTTATAGATAGGCGTCTAGCTTTTCCAACTGCTGTGGACTCGCTATCTTCATGCATACGATGACAGAAACTTAAATCCTTCATTTTCCTATTGAGCACTTCCCAGAATAAATCATGGACTCGACATGTTTGAACTTTCCCTTCAAAGCCAACATTTGAGACCAGAACCAGACTTCTCTGAATTAATTCAGACAAGTACTCCTCAGCAACTTGCTCTGGAGTCCTTCTCCCTTCCGATTTAACAAACCCTTCAGCTATCCATTGTCGAGTTAATCTCTTATGATTAATAGGATAGTCCTCTGGATATAAACCAAAATACAAAATACACGGTTTCAAGTAATAAGGCAGGCAATCATAACTAAGCAACAGAATCTTTGTTAGAGTCGTTAAATGGGCATTACGCCCTAACTCATGTCTCAGATTTTGACTCACCTTTTGCCATTCAATCACGCTTTTAGGTTTTGTTGAAAGAAGACCACCAATGGCTACTATTGCAAGAGGTAGCTGCTTGCATTTTTGAACAATTTCCTCTGACAAAGCCTTGAGTTCTGATGGACATTCCCCGCGGAGTTCAAATCTAAATACTTTCTTGCAGAAGAGTTCCCATGCTTTATTAGGAGGCAAAAGTTGCAAGTTGTGAACATGAACTAGAAAGGATTTCTTGAAAAAATCTGCAACTTGCATCGTTCTAGTGGTGATTATGATCCTACTACCTTTGTTGTTGTTGGGCATGGCAAGTTCAACCTGGTCGGAAAAATCTTCTTGCCATACATCATCAAAGAATATCAAATACCTCTTATCTTGCAGGTATTGTCTCACTTCTGTTATCAGTGACTTGTCATCCATTTTGTGTAACATCTGTGGAAGAGGGTCTTGTGTTCCCTTATAAAATTCTTCCATCATGTTTATCAACAAACCTCTCGCAGTGTATGATTGAGAAACTGTGACGAAAGCGTAGCAATGAAAGTCTGCCGTTACCTTTTGGCTGTCAAAAACTAGTTTGGCAAGAGTGGTTTTTCCTAGACCTCCCATTCCTACCACTGAAATCACTGTGCGCTCAGCTGCACCATCCGATAACCAACCAAACAATTCTTTTTTTGGGCCTTCGATTCCTACGATTTCTGTTTCTTCAATGAAAAGAGAAGACAGTCGAGGATCACGCTCTCTAGTGCTGTTGCTGCTGCTTGATGGTCCTGGTTCTTGTGAAATTTGAAAGTTATACCTCACACTTCTTTCCTTGATCCCACGAATTGATATCATAATGTTCTGTATCTCAGATGCTATCTGATGTCGGGGAATCAAAGTTTTTATTAAGCCTGTAATCTGGTAGACTAAAGCTCCACATCCAGGAGGGCTGACTTCACGCATCAGCCAAAGGTATTCATCAACGACATCTTCAATGCGAAATGAGGCTTCTCTCAGCTGCCTCACCCATATTCTGATTACTTCGTTGGTGTCTGCTTCATCCGCAGCTCTTCTATCTGCATCTTTGAGGAAGACTTGAATGCTTTCTAGTTCGTCTCTGATGTCAGAAAAGTTTTTGTGCAAACCTCTCTGAAGATTTGTTTCATCCCTAAGAAGTTGGAACACCTGCTCCAAGGCCAATGATACTGCAGTTTCTGCCATTTCTCTTGCATTTGCTGCTAGCCGCTACCTAGCAATTTTGTTGTTGGGATCATTTGTAAATACCATCCTATCCTATAGCTAGTATGATGTTTTTTTTGTGTATCCTATAGTTACTTGTTTTTTTTCTGTCAAACCTGCATGTAAGTTGTCATCTATAGTGAAATTAGTTAATGCAAAAAACATAGTTGAGTTTGATAATTTATGGACTTTCAACTTCTTGCAAGCAACTGAGTGTGTTTAGATTAAGAATTAAAGTCAGTGACCACATCCTAGAAAACCATTTTTCTATTTTTTATAATAACAACTAATAGATGTATGCATTCAAACAACATTGTCATAAGTAGTTAGGCATGCGTGTTTAACAATAACTCATAGATTGTCAATTTTTTAGTATAAATTTCGGTTATAATACAATCAACCAAATAGTGTTGTCAAATATCAATATCGAAAAATATCGGATCACCCAAAAATTAATATGAGAAATATCGAATCGTATTGGGGCAAATATCAGCGGTTAAAATAGAAATAAAAACTCAAAAAAATTAATTGAAAATTTCAAATCCGATATTTAAAAGTTTAAAATAGAAAAGCTACAAATACAAATTTAAAAGGAATTAAAACTCAAAAAATCAAATAGTTCAAACTAATAATAATTAGTTTTTCTAAGTCTAACTAATGATAAAAGATTTAACTATTCTCATATAATGGTTAATAAAATTTCCATCCGATGTCGGACATTAAGAGAGGATTTGATGTTTCTCCACCACTTTCCATACTATTAACAAATGTACAAAAACATAAGAACAAATAAAAAAAAAAACACAACACTCAACAAATGAAAACACGTAACTTAGTATAATAGAAAGTGATCGTGAAGGCTGGATCAGATCCTGTAGAAGTGGGACACCAAGTACGTCTGGGATACTGGGCGTATGGAGAGGAGGAGGGGGTGTATCTGCAAGGTACTCCGACGCTCAAGTAAGAAAGGGTCAGAGAAAAGGGACAAGTACAAAGTATTAGTTCGTAGGGTGAATATTGGATACCTGACCCTCTCAAGCGAGAGGGTTTATATAGAGCCCCCAGCGCGTGGCCAACGGTCCTATTTTCGGAGCGAAATAACCGTTTTCCCGAAGAATAGGTAACTGCCCAAACTAGTCGTTATGTCGGACAAGGTGTCTGAAAATAGCCGTTATGTCGGGCATAAGCGTAGTTTCGGGCACATGCCCTCATATGTTCGGGGAGTAGAGAAGCCGTGCGTAACGGGCAACATTTCCGGGGAAGAGTGATGCAGTCCCTGCCCGGTTGGAGGGGCAGAAAGGTAACTTTTTCCCGTTTGTGGATTGAACTTAGGCAATTGGGCCGTTCTGGAGCAGAAGTGGATTGGGCCATGCCTAGCCATTGGTCCAGTCCAGAACAGGAGCCCCCCAAGTCGTTGCTCCCGAGCATGAGAGTGATGACTTAAGGACAGCTCGTTGCTCTGGGGAGCAAGCGTGAAGTCGTCGTTTGGTGAAGATGAAGGGTCTCGTGGTGCCCGTGATCCCTGGTGTCCGTGGCATTCATGACCGTGACCGTGTTGCCCGTCGTGCGGGGAGATTAACGGTTAGTCATAATTGGAAACGTTAGGGCGCCACGTGTGCCTAGAGCTCCGTGTAGCAGTTACTAGGAAATGATGGCTAGTTAATAGCCATCATGACCTACGAGCACGTGTCACCGCATGTGCCCCTCTGTATAAAAGGGGGAAACTCGTTCCATTTTGAACTTTTCGCTTTGATTTCTCTTAGTCTTCTTCAGAATTCCTGCCCGTCGCCGTCGTCTATTATTCCGGCCACCGCATCAACTTCCGGGGAATCGTTTTTAATCTTTTAAATTAAGTAAATTTGCTTATTCTGTGCTCTTTTACCCATTTGACGGTTGTTTGTAGTCTTGCATGCGGTTAGGTTTAGGTGTAGAAGATGAAATAGATTAGTTTCCGGTGATTGTTGGTGGTGGACGGTGGTCGTGCCATTTTCCGCCGCCGATGAGGCCGCTAGGTGTTAGGATATTCTGGTGAATTGGGCGGTTTCAGGCGTCATTGCAATGATGATGTCTGCGTAACCGCCGTGATTGTTCAGATTCAGAAGCAGCGACGAAGTTTCCGACGAGTTTTCCCAGTTTCCGGTGAAGCTTTGCAGTTTTCGTCGGAGCTTCAAACGGAAACCGGGAAGTGGCTCGAGGAAGTTCCTCGTATGGAAGCGGCTTGCTCCGGGCATCTCCTCGCGGGAGACTCTTAGCGTTTTGTTCGATGTTAGGGCTTAGGCCGGGGACGTCGTCCTCAGCCCTTTGCGCACCCTTTCACTTGACTAGGGTGGAAGGGTGGATTTGATCTATTGTCGAATTCACTTTTTTCTCTGCTTTTCAGGTGATCGATATGGCGACGGGGCTAGATGAAGAAATTATTCTGGACTCGTCCGAGGAAGAAGCAAGTTCCTCGGACAGCAGTAGTTCGACTACTTCAAGTATCCCCAGCGAGGTCGGGGAAGAAGAGGAAATGGATGATATAGAAGAGGATATTGTCGTTGATTCCGCAGAGGAGTGGGAGGTGGCCGAACCAGCCGAGCACGGGTCCACCTTCGCCACGTACCTAGGGGACATTTTTACGGAGGTCGGATCGGAGGGGGAGTGGAAAGTGCACTTTCCATCAGAAGATGAACGGGTCTGCACGGATTTCGTGGATCGCTTTACTATGTACGAATATGCCTTCAAAGAGCTGGGGTTGAGATTATCGTTCACTGATTTTCAGCAATCAGTGTTCGTGCACTTGAAGTTGGCCCCCACGCAGCTGCACTCGAACTCATTGACCTTCATACGGGCGTTTGAGCTGACCTGTGATTTCTTGAGGATTGGGGCTACTCTTTCCTTGTTCTTCACAGTCTTCCACCTTCAACGACAGCTGTCGGGGAGGAAGTACGGATGGGTCTCGTTGAAGCAGCCACGTAAGCTGTTCAAGCCTTTCTCTGAATCGATACTGACGTTTAAGGAGAAGTACTACATCATTGAGCCCGTATCGGAAGCTGCCCAAGACAACACTTATCTCTGGGAGATCGAGGTTGACGAGGAGGGAAATGAGCTGCGCGACGAGTCCGGGAAGTTCATCGGGGAGAGAGTGTACAAGTTCCCCATCCACTAGAGACCTGGCCATTTCACCAAGAAGCCCAGTGATTACGTTCTTCAGCCGCACGAGTTAGACAGGCAGGATGCCGTTGCGTATGAGACGCTGGTGAAGTATGTTAACTCCTTCCTGCTCGCTCAATGCTGGACGAAGAAGGGTGAACCGATCTTCGAGGAGGATGGTAGTCAGAGGGTTGAATACCGCTTTATTAATACCAAGGCACTCCTGGAGTGCAAGACTCATGCGGAAGCCCGGAAGCTGCTCGGTAGACTTAGTTATTTTAATTTGCTCGAACTATTTTCCTTTCTCGTATCTAACATGCTCGTATTCTGTTTGTGCAGGTGAGATGCCTCAGGCTCATGAGAGGGTGGTGAAAAATGCTTTTGCGAGGAACAAGGCCGGGATGGCTCCTCCGAAGTCTCGATTTGCCAATGCGCGTGCTCCCACTCCTGCTCAGTCTGTTGCGGGGACCTCTTCTCCCACTCCTGCTCCTCGGGGATCTCCTCTGCCTTTGGCCTCACGGACCAAGCGGCTGAGGGCCAACGACGCCGTGGATCTCAGTTGAGCCCCAGAGAAAGGGAGGTTCGAGCTTTCTCCTTGCATACTTGATAGAAGATACTTTGAGGGGAACTCCCTGATCGTACCGCGGGCAGAATCTCTTCGGCTGGAAAGCAAGGACCGTCCGAGCAAGAGGGCGTTGGTGGCCCAAGATACTTCTGCACTGGTCAGAGTTCTGGAAATGGCGGCCATATACGCGGAAGGGGACTCTGCAATTGAGTCTGAGCTCTAGGCTGCTCGGGCTACCGTGGCATCTCTCACGGAGAAGGTGAAGAGTGTCGACGATGCTCGAAAGAAGGCCGATGAGGAGGTGGCCAGGCTGAAGAAGGAGAATTTTGTGCTGGCGGCGGAGAAGAAGGCGACTGAGGAGCTGGTCCAGCAGCTGAGGGCGGTCAATGCCCCGGGCGAAGATGAACCCGAGGATGTGAAGGAACTGAAGACAAGGTCCGAGCTAGTTGCCCGTATGTTGGCGACCGAGGATGATAGTATCGTCATTGCGGACGAATCCTTCAAGAATGTCGTGTCTTAACTGCGGGTGGTGAACCCCGGACTTGACATTTCTACTGAGGGTACTCATTATCTGGCGCATGTTGAAGATGGCCGGATCGCTATGCCTGTCGCCTTTCTTGAAGAGAATGCCGAGGATCAGCCTGCGGAGAACCAGAAGCCTCAGCCCGAGCCCGCCGCCCAGATGGATGAGTGAGGGGTTTTCTTTATGTTGTTGTAATTTGTCTGGCCTGCGTGCCGTGTATTTGATGTAACCTATTTTGGGGGCATGGCCCCGGTCTATGTAATTCAGTACAATCATGGCCCCAGTGGCCATTTATTATACTTAAATTATATGTCCGGTCTTGGTGGCCGGTTCTGTTATTTGCATGGTTTTACTCGCTTTTATTTTCTGCTAAGTGTTGTACTCATGCTCGTTGTGAATGTATGTCTGCTCGTGATAGGGAGTATTTGACTTATGTGATGTTTCAGGGGATTGCTCGTTGTAGATGTGTTCGGCAGTGAGGGGTACTGGTCAAACGGCCGGGGAATATCCTGGCGGGGGTGCGGAGCACAGGTCGCGTTTGAGGTCTGAGTTCGCGGCGTGAACGTCCCATCGCGAGCTGGGTTCTGTCAGTCATGGTACTTTGATGACGGCGATGCTCGATCGAGGACTGCTGTCGAGCAGTTACTCGGCCCGTTACTGAGCGAGGTTCTGCTTTATTGGTATACGAAGCTTGTACCTAGGCGCGCATAGTGGTCGGCAGCTGACGTTCGTCGTCGTGATGGGTCGAACCGAGAATTAGCTATAGTATTGTTTTAGTTTTTCGGCGTTCCATGGTCGAGCAAGTTCTTTCCCGTTGAGATGTTCTAGGTAATAGGCCCTGTTCTGGACTGGACCAATGGCCAGGCATGGCCCAATCCACTCCTGCTCCAGAACGGCCCAATTGCCTAAGTCCAATCCACAAACGGACAAAAGTTACCTTTCTGCCCCTCCAACCGGGCAGGGACTGCATCGCTCCTCCCCTGAAATGCTGCCCGTTACGCACGACTTCTCTACTCCCCGAACATATGAGGGCATGTGCCCGAAACTACGCTTATGCCCGACATAACGACTAGTTTCGGGCACCCTGCCCGACATAACGGCTAGTTTGGGCAGTTACCTATTCTTTGGGAAAACAGTTATTTCGCCCCGAAAATAGGATCGTTGGCCACGCGCTGGGGGCTCTATATAAACCCTCTCGCTTGAGAGGGTCAGGTATCCAATATTCACCCTACGAACTAATACTTTGTACTTGCCCCTTTTCTCTGACCCTTTCTTACTTGAGCGTCGGAGTACCTTGCAGGTACACCCCCTCCTCCTCTCCATACGTCCAGCATCCCAGACGTACTTGGTGGCCCATTTCTACAGGATCTGATCTAGCCTTCACGATCAGTGGCGCCGTCTGTGGGAATCATTGTTCTCCTCATCTTTCTTTCCCCGGAAACCAAAGATCAAAGCAAATTTCAAAGATCATTATCATGGCCTCTCAAGATCAGGCCAAAGGTGCTCTCCAAACCGCTGTCCTCCCCGTCAACAAGACTGACGTTGACGGCCAATTCATCTCTTCTCCGAGATGCCCGTTTTCTGAGGGACGGGGCAACAGCTTCTCCTTCCCCTACCCCCTGCTGACCGCAACAACGATCAGCCTTCGCTGGACATCCAGCCCATTCCTGTTCCGCCCAACGCCGACCCAGCCGTGGCGACCCTTTTGGAGGCGATCAACAAAACCAACACCCTGATCCTGCAGCAGAACGAAAGGATCGGGGCGTTAGAAGAGTCCAACCGTCCAAGATACCCTCCTCCGAGGAGAAACCAACGGTGATCAAGGAGCCCGCAGCCCCGGAGAGATATCGACCAAAGACTGTGCCAAGAACCTGACCCTCGCGCCGTCCGGAAGCGTGACCAGCTTTCTCCGCGTAACCAGCACTCTCCCGGCCACAAGAGGACTCGAAGGAACGAGCAGTCACCCCCGGCCAAGTCTAAAGGCCGGGCCCGATCACCTTCTCCCCAAAGGAACCGACACCGCAAGCGTACCCTTCGGTCTCCGTCATTCACCAGCTACAACAGCGACGATGATCCTCGCGGCCCATTGTCCCAGGAAATCTTAGCTACCCGTCTCCCTAAGGGCCTGGAGAAGCCCCTGTCATTAGGTACATACGACGGGACTACTGACCCCGACGAGCACATCGAGAACATTGATGCGCTATTGGACTACTGAGGCGTACGGGGCGCCATCAAATGCTGGCTATTTCTGACCACGCTCCGAAAAGGGGCGATGACATGGTACAAGCAGCTTCCCGAGGAGTCCATTACCTCATGGAGGCAACTGGACAGAATGTTCTCACGATATTTCACAGCTTCTCGCCGTCACCCCCAAGACTGAGGCCTCCCTTGGAGCCATAATCCAAGGAAATGACGAACCTCTCCGCGCATATATCGAGAGGTTCAACAAAGAAGCAGTTCAAGTCCCTACAACGGACGAGATGAAAAAGTTTCTGCTCGAGAAAGGACTCCGCTCGGGCTCTGAGTTTTCTAAAGCCGTCGGCCTCGCACCGCCGAGGAACCTAGATGCCCTCCTCCTCAAAACCCAATCGCACATTCAGTACGAAGAGAAGGTTGCGGCCAGCAACGTCCGAGCATCACGCCATCAGGAGAACGCTCGGGCCTCTAGAGGCGAGGAAGCCTCAACATCTCGTCGAGGCGAAAGGAGGAGCGAGGACCGTCCTCGGGACTCCCGCGACAGCAAGGGGCCCTCCGGGCGATTCCACGACTATACCCCCCTGACCATCTCCAGGGAGTAGATACTGTCCGAGTGTGCGAATTTAGAATTCAAGCAGGCAGGGGTCCGCCTCCCTAAACAACTGCCGGTCAAACCCAACGCCGACAAATCGAAGTACTGCCATTTCCACAAGAGTCACCACCACACTACTGAAGACTGCATCCATCTGAAGGATGCTATCGAGATACTGATTAGGGATGGCCACCTGAAGTACGCCCAGGAGTATAGAGGAAGAGGTACCCTTCATCACTTCCGAGGAGGGTACCTCTTCCTCTATACTCCTGGGCGTACTTCAGGTGGTCGTCCCTGATATGTATCTCGATAGCATCCTTCAGATGGATGCAGTCTTCAGTAGTGTGGCCGTGACTCTTGTGGAAATGGCAGTACTTCAATTTGTCGGCGTTGGGTTTGGCCGGCAGTTGTTTGGGGAAGCGGACCCCTGCCTGCTTGAATTCTGAATTCGCACACTCGGACAGTATCTTCTCCCTGGAGACGGTTAGGGGGGTATAGTCGTGGAATCGCCCGGAGGGCCCCTTGCTGTCGCGGGAGTCCCGAGGACGGTCCTCGCGCCTCTTTTCGCCTCGACGAGATGTTGAGGCTTCCTCGCCTCTGGAGGCCCGAGCGTTCTCCTGATTGCGTGATGCTCGGACGTTGCTGGCCGCAACCTTCTCTTCGTACTGAATGTGCGATTGGGCTTTGAGGAGGAGGGCATCTAGGTTCCTCGGCGGTGCGAGGCCGACGGCTTTAGAAAACTCGGAGCCCGGGCGGAGTCCTTGCTCGAGCAGAAACTTTTTCACCTCATCCGTTGTAGGGACCTGTACTGCTTCTTTATTGAACCTCTCGATATATGCGCGGAGAGGTTCGTCATTTCCTTGGATTATGGCTCCAAGGGAGGCCTCAGTCTTGGGGGTAACAGCGAGAAGCTGTGAAATGCCGTGAGAACATTCTGCCCAGTTGCCTCCATGAGGTAATGGACTCCTCGGACAGCTGCTTGTACCATGTCATCGCCCCTTTTCGGAGCGTGGTCGGAAATAGCCGGTATTTGATGGTGCCTCGTACGCCTCGGTTGTCCAATAGCGCATCGATGTTCTCGATGTGCTCGTCGGGGTCAGTAGTCCCGTCGTATGTGCCCAGTGACAGGGGCTTCTCCAGGCCCTTAGGGAGACGGGTAGCTAAGATTTCCTGGGACAATGGGCCGCGAGGCTCATCGTCGCTGCTGGTGAATGACGGGGACCGAAGGGTACACTCGCGGTGTCGGTTCCTTCGGGGAAAAGGTGAACGGTTCCTTCGGGGAGAATGTGATCGGGCCCGGCCTTTAGACTTGGTCGGGGGTGGCTGCTTGTTCCTTCGAGTCTTCTTGTAGCCGGGAGAGTGCTGGTTACGCGGGGAAACCTGGTCACGCTTCCGGACGGCGTGAGGGTCAGGTTCTTGGCGCAGTCTTTGGTCGATATCTCTCCGGGGCTGCGGGCTCCTTGATCGCCGTTGGTTCCTCGGAGGAGGGGATCTTGGACGGTTGGACTCTTCTAACGCCCGGATCCTTTCGTTCTGCTGCAGGATCAGGGTGTTAGTTTTGTTGATCGCCTCCAAGAGGGCCGCCACGGCCGGGTCGGCGTTGGGCGGAACAGGAATAGGCTGGATGTCCAGCGAAGGCTGATCGTTGTTGCGGTCAGCAGGGGAAGGAGAAGCTATGGCCCCGTCCCTCAAAAAACGGGCATCTTGAAGAAGAGATGATAGGCCGTCAACGTCAGTCTTGTTGACGGGGAGAACAGCGGTTTAGAGAGCACCTTTGGCCTGATCTTGAGAGGCCATGATGATGATCTTTGAAATTTGCTTTGATCTTCGATTTCCGGGGAAAGAAAGATGGGGAGAACAATGATTCCCACAGACGGCGCCACTGATCGTGAAGGCTGGATCAGATCTTCTAGAAGTGGGCCACCAAGTACGTCTGGGATGATGGGCGTATGGAGAGGAGGGGGTGTACCTGCAAGGTACTCCGACGCTCAAGTAAGAAAGAGTCAGAGAAAAGGGGCAAGTACAAAGTATTAGTTCGTATGGTGAATATTGGATACCTGACCCTCTCAAGCGAGAGGGTTTATATAGAGCCAACAGTCCTATTTTCGGGGCAAAATAACCGTTTTCCTGAAGAATAGATAACTGCCCAAACTAGCCGTTATGTCGGGCAGGGTGCCCGAAACTAGGCATTATGTCGGGCATAAGCGTAGTTTTGGGCACATGCCCTCATATGTTCGGGGAGTAGAGAAGCCGTGCGTAACGGGCAGCATTTCCGGGGAGGAGCGATGCAGTCCCTGCCCGGTTGGAGGGGCAGAAAGGTAACTTTTGCCCGTTTGTGGATTGGACTTAGGCAATTGGGCCGTTCTGGAGCAGGAGTGGATTGGGCCATGCCTGGCCATTGGTCCAGTCCATAACAGAAAGGAACCAGTTTGTAAAAAAATTATAGGAACAAATGAAAGAAACTAAAAATCTAAAAAAGAGAACAAAAGATAAAAAAAGAAATCAACTAAAAAAGAATTACCTGAAAAGAATTTTTGTGAAGAAGTGTAAAAGTTTGAAGAAATGAAGAAGAGCAATCGAATAATGAATCAACTAGATGAATGAACAGGTAAGTATATAAAATATCAAGCGCCAACTCAATATGAAAGAAGAGGAAGAATGAACAGATATATATAATACTAGGCACCGACTCAATAACCCACATTTTCTTTTTTCAATGTTTCCATCTCTTTAGATTCTACTTTTCCACCTTATCCTCTTTAATGTTTTTAAAAATAATTTATCATAAAAAAATAATAATAAAAATATGACTTCTGATATTCCATTAATAACAGATATACTGGAAAATCGTCGATATCGTGAGCATCACAAAATTGAAATGTTATACCGACTTTTGTATTGGCTAGTCAAAATTTTAATATATAATACCGATATACCGGTGCTATGCCAAATATTTAACAACACTGCAACCGAATCAAATGTGTATCTCCAACTTTGTACTTAGTCAAAGATACAAGACCAAAGTAGTGTAAATGGTTTAAATCATGATACTAGGGCATTTCTTAATACATCACCCAAGTTTCTTAGGCACCACGTGAAATTTCTTTTTTGCCCCCTGATTCCGGATGTGCACATTCGGACGCACCAATTTTTCTAAAAACGTTGATGTGTTCTGAATATGCATATCCGAAAAAATTCCAGATCTGCAGATCCGGAACAATTTCTTATTAATTCGCGTCAGACCTTCTTCCTCCCCCTCATTCTTCACATTTTCATTTTCCTTTCAAACACCAAACTCTCTCAAACTCTCAAATTCTCAATCCCACAAATCTCGACTTTTTTCCCTCGAGTTCGGCGCAGAGCAACTTCTACAACGATTAAGACACTCCAAATCCTCCGTATCTTAATTTAATCGGTAAGTTTTCGAACTTTAGAGTTTCGGAGTTATTTTCGAGTAATCGATTTAGAGTAGACTTTTAGGTGTATAAATTGTTAGGTAGTGTGAATAACATAGGTTAGAGACAATGTAGGTATTGTTTGCTGCTTCAAACGGACGATCAGGGCATTAAAATGCCCTTTTCCATGGTACAGTAGCCATGGCTGCGTATTTTGAACTTCAAAAACGTACCGGATGTGCAGATCCGGAAACATTTTAACGTTGAATATTCTGAGTGTTTCCGGATGTGCAAATCCGGAAAAACCCAACGTTAAATATTCAGAGTGTTTCCGGATGTGCACATCCGGAAACACCCAACGTTAAATATTCTGTGTACTTCCGGATGTGCAAATCCGGAAGACACTTGGTTTTTTTGTTTGTTTGTTTGTTTTTTTAAATTATTTTAAAAAAAATTTAATTTATTTATTATGCTTTGCAGATTACATGGCTGGCAGAGACGATCATATCATACATGGATAGACAGCTCAACATGCATCTGTCCGACGTGAGCGGACGCAGTCTATAGCCGAGGCTTCCGGCGCAGAGGGAGTTGGGATAGCCCCTACAGCGGAGGGACATCCTACACCACAGCCTTCCACATCACAGGTTCAGGCCACTCCCTCGTCAGCCGCCGATTCTACATCTTGGAGGCGTCGGGTTTCTACTGCTGGTTCATCAGGTTCCCAGCCCGCACGCAGGCGTCGTCGGGAGACTCCAGCTCCATCCCCTGTTCCTGTTCCTGTTCCTGAGGGTGATCACCCAGCACGTGAGGGTGATGACGCCGATGACGATTTCGATGCCTCATAAGTTTGCTCCTCTAGGCTTGACCCGCGTGCAGATAAATGAGATATATGCTGACTTCCAGTCCCACTTGGTACCAGAAGAGGCTCGGGCGACCAGAGCGCCGAGAGATTGGAGCGTTGCTGTCGGGTACATCATGTGGTTCTACACCGTCTCACACCCATGCATGATGCCCACTGTTGAGGGATCGCCACCCAGACCTGCTCATCAGGAGATATTAGAAGAGCGGCAATCTCAGCTGGACCATACTCAGATGTCCTACCTCGCTGTCGTGAGATAGAGCAGATAGCGCGGGCGGCCATTGTGGACGGTCACCTCCCTGAGGACTCTGGTGGTAGACGTGTCGTGGATAAGATTATTGAGATTGCTCGGGGGGCGCTTCAGTACCGCAGACATCGAGCCAGAACGGCGGGTCGGGGCAGAGGAGCAGGGGAGCTAGGAGAGATCCTTCGCCCTATGCAGTAGTTTTTTTTTATGTATTATTTTTTTATTACATGTATGTATTGTATTTTGACAGAGGTTTATTATGTATATATATCATTTTATTTTATATATGGATGTTGTCGAATGTATATTAAGTTGCGACGATATATTAACATATGCGACCAACCAACAAAACCGATTTTTAAAAAAAATTAAAGTTTTGCTTTTTCTCGGATCTGCATATCCGGAATTTTTTTGGATGTGCATATCCGGAACACATCAACGTTTTTTAAAAAATTGGTGCGTCCGGATGTGCACGTCCGGAAAAAACTGAAAAATTTTAAAAAAAAAAGTGCGTTTGGATTTGCACATCCGAAACACAGAAATATTTTCGTCAGCGCGCATGGTGTCTAAGAAGGTTGAGTGATGTGTTAAGAAATTTCCTGATATTATCGTTGTTAAAATTTGTGGCATTTGGTTAAGCTTTAAATGTCCAAAGTAGTGTGAACTCCATACAATGTTGCTTGAAAAATGAATTTAGATAAATTGTTAGAATTTGTTTTATTTAATCTAATCACTAGAATTGTGCCCCTTAAAAGGAGAATAAATAGAACATCGGAAATTTAAATTTACGCTTTTACAATTGGATGTTCAATACTACTAACTCAAATAACTGACGTTATTCTAGTGTGTTACTAATTAAGTTTAATGACATATGGATATTTTAATTATTTATTATTTGATTAAATTTTAGCTTGCGATTAAGATATTACTAAAATGTTGTATGTTAATCAAGAATCGGAGTCAAAAGACTATTTAGTTCTTAATTTTAGTATTATTTCTGCTTTTTTATTATAAGTTGTTTTGAAAAAATATTTTGTACCACACTATAAGTTGTTTTATAATACCAATGAATTATTAATATTATTTTTCTTATTATATTTTTAAATATTTATTATTCTTTATTTCAATATCATTAAGGAAAGACAATTTTGTAAAATAATTCATAATTTTTTTTTATATTATAATTATTGTATTTCTTAATACGTGTGAAAAATAAAAAACGACTTATAATAAAAAACAGAATATTAATTTTAATATTGTTCTGGACTGGACTAGCACATGGTCCACAGTTGGGCAAGGCCCAATCGAGTCCAGCTTTAGGCAAAGTCCAATAACGAAATTAAAACAATCTAGTTGTTGGGCACAATATAGCCGTTGGACACAATATAGCCGTTGGGGAGAATATAGTCGTTGGTGACATCCTTCTCACGCGCTTGACAGTTCACGCGACCAACTGCCCCTCCAGAGTTGACAGGGACAGTTGGACCAGGTCAAAAGGTCACGCGCTAGATACTTCGGCCACATTGGAGACCTTGGCCCCGCGCTGGGGGATTCTTATAAATGCCCTCTCACTTGAGAGGGACAGGTATCTTATTCAAATCATTCTAACTCAATACTTATACGCTTTGTACTTGCTCTCTCTCTAGCCCAAAACTTACTTTGGCATCGGAGTACGTTGCAGGTACACCCCCCACCTCTCCTACAACCATCATTGCTGCCCTACACGGAAGGCCACGAGGATCTATTCTGATCATCCCAGATCAGTGACGCCGTCTGTGGGAACCTCTGTTTCCCCGTCTTTCTAGAATTAAGATCCCAAATCTTTTTAATCCTAAGACCAAAACATTTTCTTTCTAAAACCTTCAGCGATCGTCATAGCCTCTCACCGTAACGAAGATATCCTTCAAGATTCTGCCCTCCCCGTCACCCTGGATAACGGCGACCACCACAACCCTAGAGCTGCGGTCTACGAGACCGACCACAGGGATGGAAAAACTGTCTCTCCATCCTCCGACGACGTGAAACCCCGCGTCCAGAATTCTAGCCACGTCTATGAGCTCATCCTCGTTCCTCAAGACGCTGATCCCAGCATTGCGGCTCTCATCGCATCCCTCAACAAATCCAACTACTTGATCTTCCAGCAGGGCGAGAAGATCCACATGTTGGAAAATGCCCTTCAAGAGCGACTTCCTTCACAAAGGCCTCGCAGTCCGTCTCCACGCCCTCGTTCTCCCCCTCAGAAACGTCGGCGAGACAAGTCTCGAAGCATTTCCCCAGTCAGGAGACGGTCAAAATTGGAAGAGCCTGAGCAAGAGGTCACGAGGAGATGACTTCGTCCCCTCCCCGGAGGTCCAGACATTCTCCTGCCCCCAAGAGGACCAAGCCTTCAGAGAAACATCACGAGCATCGTTGCCAGCGCAGACACTCTCATCGACGTAGCATAAGTCGTGGGCGTAGTCATTCCCCATGCAGGTCGTCAAGCACGAGCGATGAGGACGACGTCCATGAACCTCTATCCCAAGAGATCATGGACATCCGTATCCCTCGCGGGCTGGAGAAGCCTCCCCCTCTAGCTCTCTATGATGGCACCACGGATCCTGGCGACCATATAGAGAACATTGAAGTCATGATCCATTATCATAACGTGAGCGGAGCAATCAAGTGTAAGTTGTTCCTCATCACCCTCAGAAAGGGAGCCATGACCTTGTATAAAAATCTTCCCCGGGGCTCGATCACCTCGTGGAGGGACCTGAAAACCCAGTTTGCCCGACATTTCACCGCTTCCAGACGTCATCCCAAGTCGGAAGCCACACTCGAAGGCATTATCCAGGGTAAAGATGAGCCCCTGCGTGCTTACATCGAGAGATTTAACAAGGAAGCAGTAGAGATCTACACAACGGATCACATGAAGAAATACCTCCTCGAGAAGGGGCTAAGGCCAAAAGGTGAGTTCTGCAAAGCAGTGGGCATCAAAATGCCTCGTACTTTGGCCGAACTCCTTTGTAAGGCCTAAGCTTATATACAATACGAGGAAAAAGAAGCTGCCTACAAAGCCCGGGATTCGAGAGACCAGGAGAATTCCAGGGCATCAAAAAAGGACGAGTCAGAAGCTTCCCGACACGACAAGGAGAGACGGCGAGATGACCGTCCTCGCGAACATAAAGGACCTGCTGTTCGCTTTACGGAGTACACCTTGCTAACATCTCCCCGGGAGCGCATTCTCTTTAAATGCATCAACGCCGAGTTTAAGCAAGGGGGTGTCCGTTTCCCTAAACCAACACCATCGAAGGGCAACACGAACAAAAGCAAGTACTGCCGACGAGAGAACAACAGAGAAGGCACCCCAGCATTGACTGGCAGCTCCCCTGCATCAGCTGTCACGCGCCCAGTACTAGACGGGGACTTCGAAGTGATCACTTTCGGAGACGATCCCAACAGAGGAGTCAAGTTAGGCGCGGGACTACCCGAAGAGGTGAAAGAGCAGCTGAAGATATGCCTAAGAGATAACGCCGACTTATTTTCCTGGAACGCCGTAGACATGCCCGACCTCGATCCCAAAACTGTCTGTCATCAGCTCACCATCGACCTATCAACTTGAGCAGTGGCGCAGCGCAGACGCAAACAGTCCGACGAGAAGGAAAAAGTTGCAGAAAAACTTGTAAAAGACCTTTTAGAGGCAAAATTCATTTCGGATGCCAGGTATACAACCTGGCTGTCCAACATTGTATTAGTGAAAAAAACATAATGGAAAGTGGAGGATGTGCATTGATTACACCGATCTCAATCGGGCTTGCCTGAAAGACGTTTATCCTTTGCCTAACATTGATAAGTTGGTAGATAATTCTGCCGGTTTCAAACTCTTGTCCCTCATGGACGCACACTCAGGATACAACCAAATTTCCATGGCCGAAAAGGACAAGAGATATACCGCTTTCATGACCTCTTCGGGGAACTATTACTACAACGTAATACCCCTTCGGTCTAAAAAACGTTGGGGCCACGTACCAGCGTATGATGAACAAAGTCTTTTGATTAGAAATCGGAGACATGCTCGAAGTATATATGGATGACATGATCGTGAAATCCCAAGAGGAATCCGATCATATGATCCACTTACAAAAAGTCTTCGACCAAGCGAGGAAATGCAAAATGCGATTTAACTCGAAGAAATGCACCTTCAGCGTGCGAGCAGGGAAGTTCCTCGACTTCTACCTCACTGAGAGGGGGATCGAGGCCAACCCTGATAAATGTCGAGCATTTTCTGAATTCCCCACGCCAAAGTTGAAGAAATCCATACAATCCCTCAACGGGATGCTTACCTCGCTATCTCACTTCATGGCCAAGTCTGCCCAACACACTCTGCCATTCTTCAACCTTCTATGAAAAGAGGCAACATTCGAATGGACAGAGGAATGCGAGCAGACTCTGCTCCACCTTAAGCAAGCCTTGTATGAACTGCCAGTTCTGGCACGACCAGACAGCGGGGAAACGTTGTACCTGTACCTCTCCATCACTAACGAGGCCATTAGTGCCGCCCTCATTCGAGAAACCCTCGATGGGAAAAAGCCAATATACTTCACCAGCAAGGCCTTGCAAGGGCCAGAACTCAGATACCAGCAGATCGAAAAAGTTGCCCTGGCCCTCATCAACGCTACAAGAAGACTACGACACTACTTCCTGGCCCACACGATAGTGGTGCGAACAGACCAACCCATAAGACAACTTCTTGGCCGACCAGATATAGCCGGTAGGATGCTCAAATGGTCTTTAGATCTGTCAGAGTTTGACATCAATTACGAAAGCAAGAAAGCCCTTGAGGCACAAGTCCTGGCCGACTTCGTGGCAGAAATGACACATCCAGCGTCCCCATCAAGCGGAGCACACAAGTGGACCATCTTCGTTGACGGAGCCTCTAGCTCCACGTGCAGTGGAGCAGGCATCATCCTCGAGAACGAAGAAGGGATCCTAATAGAAGTATCGCTAGTCTTGTCCTTCCCAACCTCGAACAACTAAGCCGAATACGAAGTATTCCTCGCAGGCTTACGATTGGCCGATGACCTAGGCGCTAAGGAAGTAAAAATATTCACGGACTCCCAGCTCGTGGACTCCCAAGTACGGGGAGAATATCAGGCAAAAAATGATCATCTCGTCGAATACCTGACGCTGGTAAAAGAGAAGGTAGCTAGGTTCGACGTATGGGAAGTCCAGCATATCCCCCGCGAACAAAACACTCGGGCAGACGTCCTGTCAAAATTAGTCAGCACCAGAAAAAAAAGGTTGCAATAAGTTTATTATACAAGAGATATTTCCCCGACCAAGTATCGAAAACCATCGGGGCTGCTCGACGTCAATGCCATTGGCGACAGCAGCTGCTAGATGACCCTGGTATACAACTACCTCACCACATGGGAGTTGCTCGAAGACAGCAAAGAGGCTAGCATAACTAAGCGAAGGGCCTGCTCATACATCTTTGTCGATGACAAGCTCTACCGACGAGGATTCTCCATCCCCCTCCTAAAATGTGTTGAGGAGGACAAGGTCCCTGGCATTCTCCAAGAAATTCATGACGGGATAAATGCACAACACTTGGGAGGGAGATCCTTGGCACGAAAGACCCTGCGAGCATGATATTACTGGCCAACCATGCAGCATGACGCTAAAGAGCATGTCAAAAAATCTAACAGATGCCAGCGCCACGGGGACATGCATTTAGCACCCCCCAATGAATTAAAGACTTTGTCCTCCCCATGGCCATTCGCTTGGTGGAGGATAGACATCCTCAGCCCCTTCACGATGGGGTCCTATCAAAACAATTTTTTTATCGTAGCCATCGATTACTTCACAAAATGGATTAATGCTGAAGCCCTCACCAAGATCACACATTCAACATACTTTGTTTTTACAAATGAAATGTCCTCGCACGGTTCGGTGTGCCCCAGGCCCTTATGACCGACAATGGGACCCAGTTCACGGACAGGAATTTTCAAGACTTTGTCGCCAAACTAGGCACCAAGCAACACTTCACATCCGTCAAACATCCTCAGACCAACGGGCAAGCAGAGGTTGTTAACAGGGTGATCCTTCGAGGTCTAAAATGAATATTAGGCGAAGCCAAAAAGAGATGGGTCGAGGAGCTACATAGCGTGCTCTGAGTCTACAGAACAACTCCACACTCAACCACTGGGGGAACTCCCTTCCGATTAGCATACGAAAACGAGGCAGTAATCCTGGTAGAAATCAGAGAACCCTCTAGCCGGACAGAGGCTCCTCTCGACGAGGAACAGAACGACGAAGAATTAAGAGAAGAACTCGATCTGGTCGAAGAAATCCGATCAGGGGTAGCTCTCCGCGAAGCTTCACTGAAACAAAAAAATAACTCTGCGTCACGACACCAGGGTCATCAAGCGCGATTTCCAAGTTGGCAGCCTGGTCCTATGCAGAAATAAAAAAGATTCACGTGAGGGCAAGCTGGCCGTAAATTGGGAAGGCCCATACAGGGTAAAGTCAAAAACAGGCACCGGTGCCTACTATCTCAAACAGCTAAATAGAGAACCATTTGCTCGACCCTGGAATGCTGAAAAGCTCAAACAATATTACAGTTAAGACCAACAATCAGTCATGACTAACTGCTGACGAATTTGCCCCACAACGGAGAGTTTGCTCGGCCACGGGAGTGTGCCCTGGTGCAAACACAATCCTTAAATTTACAACGAAGGCAAGTTTCTGCTCATGGAACTAGCAGACTTTGTGCCCAACGGGGATACCTCAATCGAGCTCCGTTGTTGCCGTACCAACATGGCAGGACACCCAACTCGCGATGGGAATAGTCCAAGCCCTGTGTGATCAGGACCTCGACTGAGATCCTAGTCCCACAACTAGCAAAACTACTTTGCTTCCTCGACAAGTTCCCTAAACTGTCAAGCATCATAACAAGTCGAGTAAACTCTTATATCTAAGCGAACACAGCTCGCCAAAGTCAACATACAGGGCATACACAAAAAAAAAATGCAAGGCATGTAATATCAAACATAAATATGTACATATATCCGACCACCAGGCTGGAAATTGTCAAAATATTACGTAATACGGGCCAAGCCCGACAATCAAAAAATTACAATAGGAATGACGCGCATACCAACAATTACTTTACAAAAAGAAGCTAGGCGTCCTCGGCTGGAAGCTCAGGAGGGACCACCTGGCCGTCATTAACTTGGTGCAAAACGCCCATCCCGTCGGTGACTAGCTGGACGTCGGAGTTCAGAGCCTTCATCTGCTCCACAGCAGCGTTAAACCCGAATTCGGCCGCCCCCAGGTTGTCCTATTCGAAGACGCGGATTTTTCCGATCAGATCTCCCCGAGTCTTCAAATACTTTTCCTCCTCGGTCTCATCCTGACTAACAGCTGAGGATCCCTCCAGCTCAGCAACCATCGCCTTCAGATTGGCGTTCTCCTCCTTCATGCATTGCATCTCCTCCCTCATCTGATTCATCTCCTTCAGAAGCTCGACCTTTGCCTCGTAGTTGACCTGAAGGGTCGTCAGCTTATTGAACAGCTCAGCGGTCTCCAGCTCGAGCTCAGTCTCCCTGGCCTTTACCTTCTTAAACTCCTTGAGCGGAACTGTCTGCGCATCGCCCAGGTGTAATACCTCAAAATTTACCCTCTTATTTTTTTAATAATTGGCTTATGTTTCATTCATTTGCATTTCATAATAGGTCATACTAAAAAAATCATATACATCATTGGTTGCAAGGCATGGTATCAAGTACATCAAGGTGTGGACAGCTCAAAGGCAAAGGACAAGAGAAAAGTTGTTCCAAACAAGTCACAAGGGTTTCTCACATCTCAATTCATCTCATGTGAGCCCTCAAGGTATCACAAGATGAGAATTCAATAGAAGATTGAAGGAAGTCATGTTCTCCTAACCAGTACAAACGAGGGTTTTGGAATTCTGGGGTATAACACACCAGTGGGAAAGATCTTGGGGCTTTTATCATGTCCAAATGGCATATCTCATCTGTGTTGGAGAGGATACACATCATACTCAGAGGAATTTGGATTTGGAGGATGTGATGATTTCTCCTAGACTGAGGAGTCAAAATTAGGGTTTGCCATAAAATCAGTTTATTTCTGATTTTTTGAGCAATACTTGATTCTATGGTATTCTACATGTCCTCAAGGGTCTAAGGATGAAGAATTGTCCATCAATTTGATTTGGAAGGGTTTCAATTGACCAATTGATTGAGAATCAAGATAATTAGGGAAAAGTCAACTGTGCAGAGGAAAATTGACTTTTTGAGGTCAAATTCGTGTTCCTCATGTCAAACATGATCATTGGTGAGGATTTGATCAAGAAATAATGGATGATTCATCAAAAATCGAGAAATGGACAAAGTTGCCAAAAATAGAAATTAGGGTTTCTATTTATGGCAAGTTTTGGCAAGGTGAGAGGTCAACTTTAGGCCTTTCTTTCTCCATGCTCTAAGAACCAAATGGAAGGGCTAGGGAGGCCTATCAAAAGTTCACATTTCAAGCTTCAAAACCATAGCAAGAACTCCTCCATTGGATCAAAATTGAAGGAGTTATGATTGATTAAAGTTGGAGGGTTGTAGGGCATTTTGGACCAGCCAGGCAAGTCATGGGCGAGCCAGCACGCAGTCATTTCATCAAACGCTTGGTGTGCATGTTGGGCCCAAGTTCAAAGACAAATTTCTCCATGATAGAGGTTCCAAATGAAAAAAGGTTCAACATGACTTTTATTCACCTCCATCTCCTCTTCAACTTTGGTGTTGAAATATTTTGCATTTGATCAACCCATTGAGAGATGTATTGAGGCAAAGTTAGGTGCTATCAACTGGTTCACTCCCATGTACATGGCTAGGCACGGGCAAGACAAGACACATATGCAACTCAGTTGCAACCAAGCATGTTCACCATCATTTTTAAGTACTTTAGAGGTGTTATTTCAATTCATTTTGAACATCAATCTTGTTCTTCTCCAATCCCCCTTTCCAAGTAACTAAAAACTTTGTGTTTTCATCCTATATTCATGAATATTCATTGCTTCAAAGTCATCATCCCCATGCGTGATTTGTTGCCATGCCAAGTAAACAAAACCTATTACATTTTAATTTTTTCATGTGTATGCTTTAAGTACATCAGCCATGACATGTCCAAAGCATTGCCATAATTAACCAAACACACACCTTACACATACCATGCTCCTCATGCATGCTTTGCCATGTATGTTCAAACAAAAGAAAAGGGGAAAACTTGCATAGCAAGCATTGCTATTACCATCAGTACATCATCATCCTTCATTTCCAAATCACCACCATAACACTCCATGTTCTTCCCACACTTAAGCAAAACCACTCAACCTGTGTCTTCTTCCACTCACTCTCTTTTCCATTTCATTTTCATTCTTCACTCACTTCACAACTCAACCTCACTTCTAACCATGGTTCTAACTGTCAACCAAGACAGTTAGAAACTAACCAAGGATATAAATAGAAATCTCCAACTGAATTTGAACCAACTTCATCATTCTTCACTCTTTCTCCAATTTGCACACTCTCTCTCAAATTGTTCTCTCTGGAAGCTTCATTTCAATCAATTCTCTCTGCAAACATCTCCATCATTCTTCATCAAGAATCATCAATGGAGTAGGAAAAGAAACTGAAGTTGCTATATCTCATTCAAGCTTGATTTCACTTTTCTTCCACTGATTTTTCTCAGCAAATAATAAGTTCTCCATAGCCTTTATTTGGCTAGTAACAACCACCAAAGATCAAGGATCTCTTCTCTCCTTTCTTGTGTTGAAAGCTTCATCAAAATGACAGGTTTGCACATCCAAATTTCCCTGTGTTTTACTTTGATTTTAAGCTGATTTTGTGCATTGTGAAGCTCAATAGGAGCAATGTAACATCCGGCTAGTTGATAGGCACTTAGGTGCATAGATCTAAATTTCTAGGGCAAACTTTGTGACTTTGAATCTCTGTGTACGTGTGTTATTTGTGATTTTTGTTGCTGGAATCTTGATCTACTAAGTGAAAGGAAGAGAATGGTGTATGATTTGTGTGTTTCTGGTCACCTGAAATTCTTCTCCGGCCACCTGAGGTTTAAACCCTAGGGTTTTGGTCAGGTTTAATCATGAGCATCCATTTTATTTTAATCTGACGGTTCTTATGTTGCCAGCGCATTAATGAGGAGGCTCCTCATCACGTGACTTCATTTTTATGACTTTGTTGTGAATTATTTGATTTCGTGTGGTTTTTGCATCATAGCTTATTGTGTGCACGCATGCTGAACCAAGTGATTGCATTACTTTCTTGATCATGTTGATGTGGACTGATCCTATGGCTCTGATTGAGTCAACTCTGTTGACTGGGACTCACAATATGCACTGCAGGCTAGCCAGCGCATTGGGCTTGTCATTTTTGTTATGCGCACCCCCTTCCTTAAGCCCAATGGCAATTGAATTGGATTTTTGCTTCCATGGCACCCCTGGGTTATTTTCTTGTTTTTTATTTTCTATTCATATATGTTTCATTTTTAATTTTTAAAATTACATTTGAGCATCAGAAAATTTCATAAAAATTCATGTAGCATCTAAATACATTTAAATAATTTTTGATTATTTTTAATTTTGATTTTATCTTGTTTTGGCATATTTTCATGAATTTCCTTCTATTTTCTTTTATGTGGGCATTAAACCATGACCTATGCTTCCTTGTGAATTTGTTTGACCTAGTTGTGCACTGATTTTTTGTCTAATAATTGGTGCATGCATTTGTGAGATGTTGGGGTATGTCATGCATTTTTCATAGATTTTTAGGAAATTTCCTTGTTGACTTTTGGGTGAGATATTTGAGCTATTTGGTTGCATGGCTTGTATGATTTTGTGAGGCACGTTTGAGCATGTTTGATAATGGTTTTTGAGCCATCCTTTTGGAGTATGCTTGCACACTGATTTCACCTTAATTCACTTGTCTTATATCAATTTTCTCACTATCTTAACATGACTTTATGGATTGTATGAAGGCATGTTGGTTTGTGTGAATGTTAGAAGACTTATGCTAGGATTTTAATGATCATTGTGTGCTATTCTTTTTTAACATTGTTGAGGCCTATTGACACATGATTGTATGAGCATTATAGATCATTTCTCCTCATGTTTTAAGTCATCCAAAGTTCATCCCTACATGAATTGTATGCACTTGTTTTAATTTGAAATGTCTTGTGTAATTGTACATTTTTACTTGATCTTCTTTGAGCACATGTTTGTATCAACACTTGCATGATCCTAAATCATCACTTAGACATGATTCACTTCTGTTTTCAAACATCCTCAACCATATTCCATGACCTACAATTGCACATCACATGCCTCTTAAGTTCATAAACTTTTACATGCTTAGTTGAAATTGTTTGAACCTAGTTTGCTCCTAATTTTCAATGTGCCTCAACATGATACTTGTGTGGACTTTGGGCTTTCATTCTCTACTTTCAAATTTCATTTCAATAGTCATGAGTTACTGACTTGCATTCATATTACATGATTTTTCATCTTACATTTTCATCTTTAACTTGCATTACAAGTATGCATTATTGTTGAATTTTAATGGTTGTTTGTTCATTCCTCTTTGCCTCATTTCTTAAATGCTTGCATCCATGACTTGTATGGTCATTCAATGACATTTATATGCATTCTTAAATGTCATTTAGTTTTGACCTTGATGCTTGCATGGACTTTCATCCACATTCATGATTCATTTACATTCATATTGCATTATTAATGTTGCATTTGCATTTGTATGATTGTGTGGTGCATAGTTTGCTTTTGTTTGTTCTCATATGACATGTTTACATTAGTATGGTACCTTAACCTATGCATATTGACTTTGCATGTCCCTTAACCATTAGGACCCTTCCCTTTTGGTTTGAATTTTACTTTTTTCTTCATTTGTCTTCTTAAAGCAAATAGTTGTGTTTTGTTTAGCTTCTTGCACTTGAATTCATTACTTGTGATTGATTACATACTAACCTTTTGTGTAGGGGCAGAGGTAAGTCATTTGAGTATGTGGATGTTAATCCATACTCATCTCTTCTTTCATCTTTCTTCTTTCATCTCTCATCTCTTTTACTTATCACTCTCTTTTGTGAATAGTATGACATAATGCTTGATTTGTGTAGAATTTTCTCACATCCCCTTAGGGATCCTAGCTCATCCTTAATTTTTGATTAAGGTGAGGTAGGATAAGCATTAGATAGTGTTATCCCTCTCTTCTTTTAGACTTAGGTGATTCCTATTACCTCACATAACCATAGGATCTCCATGCATGATAACTTTAGGATAACTAGTCCCCCACTTAGATTTTTTCCTTTCTTAAAACCCCTTGAGTCTCTTTCTCATCTCAAAAAAAAAAGCAAAAACATCTAATAAAGGATTAACATGCATTGCACATGAGCCTTGCATGTGGGAAATAAGATAGTGGAGGATCTTCTTTCACTTTCTTAGAGTGTTTAGCGTACGTCCCGTCTTGGGTCGATATGCGAGGCATTCGATCCTATGTCATAGACTTTAATGCAATATGTGTTATGAACACAAAATAATCAAAACACTTCTTAAAAATCAATAAACAAACAACAATTCTCTTCTCATCTTCCCCACTCCATTCATAAAGGATGTGTCACTTCCGTTCTACCGCAAACAGGTAAATGCCTAAGACTCCGTACAACGAGTTGCGACACCTAACTGCTGGAACGCGAACCTTGGCGTCTTCTGTTAAAAAACACAAACAAAGCGAAGCCATCCATAGTGAGGGGAACTACGTCGCTCTGATTCTCGCGTGCTAGCGGGATACGTAGGCAGGAGATCGTGTGAGATCTCTCCGAGCACAATCTTTTCACCCTTCCCCAATTTGTAGTCCAAACTACGTTGACTCTGACTTTCCCATTACACGAGGGAATACGTAGGCCTAGGACTCGAGGACGTCCTACCGAGTCACTTCTTTTCCTCTTCTTCCCCGTTTCTTCGTTCTTTTTCGTTCCTTTTCCTTTTCCAGTAGCAGTGGAGCTCCAGACGACAACACCCTTTGATCGATAACAACAAGCGTGGATCCCATCGAGTACGATGGACGCGTGGGGGTGCTAATACCTTCCCCTCGCGTAACCGACTCCCTTACCCGTTTCTCTTGGTCGTGAGACCATGCTTTTCCTTTCCCTCGGGTTTATGCAGTGTTTCCTTTCCCTCTCTTGGGATAAATACACATTGTTGGCGACTCTGTTTCCACGCCACTTTCGCGTTTGTACCTGGATGAAAATCCCGGGAGTGATACCAGGGCTAGCGCCACCTCCAATAATATCTTCACTGCCGCTCCGTCCTGGCACAGAAGTTTCTTCCTTGCCTTAGGATCAACATACAAGATAGCTGACGCCTCGAGGTCAGGAACGACAACTGATCCCTCCCCGTCGAAGATCTTTTCCTGGAAATAACAGGGTGTCAAAACAAACTTGCCCCCGACAAAGCCATTCGATCCGTCAACCGGGGGAGTGCTATGGTCGTCCCGCTTCCTTTTTTATGAGAATCTGGGGTAGGGGGGCCGAGGTGTTTCCCGGAGAAGGGGAGGAACCACCAACAAACTTCTCTAGCGTTGCCTGCTGCTTAACCGCGTCAACCCTTGACATCGACGCATTCTTGAGATTCTTGGCCGCTGCGGACTTGACAAGGCACTCGCGCATGTTCGACATCTTCCCTGTTTAAAGAAGAAAAAGGATTAACATATTCCACAAAACATCAATAGTACAAGCAAAAACTAATTTATACCTAGAAGTTCGAAAGCATCGTCCTCAGTTTTGCAGTCGAGTAGGGCCTTAGTATTTATATAACGGGTCGCTGATAAGTGCAAATTGTAGCTATTTTTGTATATAAGTTTTGTTGCACTTATCGATACTTTTTGTTACAAATGTTCGAATAAACCCCGCTTTGTTTGTAAATACGTTTACTTTACGTTATAGTGTATATATTGCGTTATTATGTAATATCATTGAGTTTAATTTATTTTCTCTCATTTTTGTAGGTATTCCAGCAATGGTATTTTGCCATTGTTGAATAGAGCATTGAATAAGCTTTCCATCGCTTCAAACCGAGCAAAAAAAAAAAAGTTACGGTTCAAAAGTTACGAATAAAACAATGCTGGATTTTTGCTGTCTACTGTCAGCTGCGCCTCTGCTGGGCCGGGTGGTGCAGCGCCGGACGGTAGATTGCAGGGCCGGGCGCTCTAAAAAAATGCTAGAACTTACAAAATAAGTCGCCTTTCGCCGCCGGGCGCCCCAGAACACCGCCGGGCGAAACTGGACGGCCAGAAACACCATTAAAGGGCCAAAAACTCAATTTTTAGAGTATGGTTTTGGGGTTTTGTGATCCAACTCCATCAAACGTCATTTTTCAGTGGGTTAACTTGAAAATAATATTGAAGCTTGCATGTGGATGATCCGGAGTGGATTTCTCATCAACCGACTCTAACAATCCGCGAGATGTTTGGTTTATTCCTCTTCTTCTTTATGTATTCTTTTGTGTTGGGTGTTTGTATAGTTACTCTGAACATATGTATCTTTGTTGATCATAATATTGTATAAAATCTGCTTTACAAATCATTATCGATGTCTTCCTTGATCTTTTTGCATTTATGTTTGGATTTGTGTTGTGTTAGAGATAAACATCATGAATCTTGATTAGGGATGGATATCTATTGTCTAGATGCTAGAGATAGATTTAGATAACAATCTTTATGGTGTCGGAACTTGATGCCTTCCGTGTTTCGAGGCGTCGTGCGCGAGAGTGACGACGAGATTAATACGGTTGCTCTCTCAGCTCAGTGTGCCAGAGATGGACACTGTTGTGAGCGATACTGGATGATTTTGATGAGTATTGTAGTATAGTGAAAATGATCGAAAAATTTATGTTTGTGACGAGTGGATTATATGTATGCCTGATAAGTTTATTTTCTCTGAAGAATGAATTCTTTTTATGTTGATATTTACTTTTCTGTTTTCTTGTTTGAAACCCATTTTAATCCAAACTCATTAACGCAAAAGATTGTCGAACGACATTCTTTCCCTCGAACCGATCTCTGTGGACACGACATAAATCTCGGAGGGAATTCTTCCGAAAATAAATATTTTTGCTTGCTTGCCGCTATTCCACTTCAACAAAATGGCGTCGTTGCCGGGGATTGGTTTTGATATTGAGTCACATTGCGATAGTTTCTTTGTTTTTGAGTTTTGTAGATATCGTATATATTGTATATTTTCACTTGTTTATATTGATTCTTATACCTGTGAATTTGTTATATAATTGTTTGTTTCTTTTCACGTTTGCTTGCGTGTTGGTTAGGAATAACCGGGTGGAAGCAACTTGGAGGAACGTTCTTAAATAACAGGCGTCGAGCTTACGACGTAAAACAAACATGTTTTATTGTTTATAGTTTCTAATGTTTTTGTTTTTTGTTTGGTCGCAAATTTTGTTCGACTAATTTGAGGATGCATTTGGTGATGTTCCAAGTTTGATCATTTCAACTTGCGGATGTATGGTAATGATTTTGTTAAGTTTTGTACACGTCCGAGGTATGTATTTACCGCTTTCTATACTTTAGCATATTCATAATACTTAGGCTTTTTACAAACTTTCATGCCATTCATTCTTTTGTATACTTGTTCTTGTGTGAATCACTTTTGTTCCCTACCTTTTTGTGAGGAAGCCTTCTATTGTTCATATATGCACGGAGTGTGAGAGCAAGAATTGTCTCTACAAGTCAATCTATGTTTTGATGATAACAATACGTATTTGTGAAAGAACCATTTTATGTTCTAACGTGTGTTGTGTGCAGATCATAATTATATAATATATCAGATCCAACAAGCACCAGCCAGATGAACAAAATTGATAATATGCGAAGTTACTATGTGTGACACAAGTCGCAAGAAGCAAGAACGCTTCTGTATCTGATCGTGATCAGTCAGATCCAAGGATATCGATATTGCGGATGCAATGCTCTTGTGGATACTCTCTGAAAGTGATCAAGATTCTAAAGATTGCGAAGCTTCTAAAGAAGAGAACCGAAGTGCTGAAGACTCTCATGACTTGAAGTTCTAAAGGCGGAAGGCTCTGAAGACCAAGTCCAGAAAGACTCTGAAGACTTATGTGTTCTGAAGATTAAGGTTCTGAAGATCAAGTATAGAATACTCTGAAGACAGATTCCTAATGGACAAGTTCTGAAGTTTCGGAAGACTTGAAGAAGTAAAGGATATCGTGCTTAAAGACAAGTGCTAAAGTTCTGAAGACTGATTCCTAATGGACTTCTTCAAATAACTGAAGACTTGACATATCAGATATCCTGATTAAGAAAACTCTACTCATGCTTCATCAATTAAACATCAGAAGCCTCTGAAGTTCAGAAGTCACATGTTACCGTTGTGAGTAACTGCATGCGGCGCCCAAGAAAGATATATCCCATCACTTCTCCCACAGCAAAAAGGAGATGTGTCAGTACAACTAATTATTACACAACGTCTCTTTTCCAACAGCCAACAGTATTTCAAACGGATATATTTCTACTGGGCTGTTTAAAGGAAAGAGTATTCGCTTCTAATGAATGACTGAGGGACGACGAAGGACGTCGACGACGACTCAGTCCACAAATCAATTCATACCATAAAAGGTGAATTGATCAAGTCATTGTGTGAAGATAGCAACAATGATGAGTTCTCGTTGTAACACTTAGAATATCTAAAGCTATCACTATTTACACACGACCATTGTTGTTGAAGCTCAAAGATCATCATTCAACACAACAACAATGAATTGGTATAGAAGCTGTTGATGAAGAAGACAACATTGCAAATCAGTCAAGTCATCAACCACCTTCTCGTTGGCGCTACATTGAAGATCTGAAGCAAGGAGTTGTTGCTCAAAGCTTGCGCACCCTGAAGACGAAGAAGAAGAAGATCTACAAGATGTCAACAACTGTCAAATCATTATACATCTCTGTAGTTTCTTAGAATAGCAAGGAGATGTTGCTCACATCTTGCTTAAACACTTGTGTGTTCTTTTGTACTTAAACTTAGGAGTAATATGCTTGTTAAGAAGCACCTTTGTAATCTCATGTATAATTAATTCTTGGTGAATTAGGATTCCTTGAGTGGTCAATGTGACTGGAGACTCGAGAAGACAATGGCGAGATGTCATTGTGGGAAAAGCCTGAAATAGAGTCAGTAGCGTTATATTCATTGCGATGAATCCCTGAACGTCTAGCTGTGAAAGCCTAGCAGTAGATCCTGCGAGATTGGAACCTACAGGTCAATGTTCATTATATTCATTAAGTTGAATCCCTGAACGGTTCATTGTATGTTAGTCACAATGCGGCTGTGTAAGTGGTTAGTCACCGGCTGTTGCTCGTGCATATGTAATCGAGATTGATTATAGTGGATTAAGACCTTGTGTTCAAGGCGAAATCACCTGAGGAGGGTGGACTGGATTAGCCTTTGTGGTGAACCAGGATATATCGTGTGTTCTTTACTCTTATGCTTAATGTTCTTATTTATGTTCTATATAGAGTATCAGAACCCTACACAAGTAAGTCAGAACCTTGCAGCTTAACTCTGATAAGCTTCCGCTCTGCAAGTTCTGAGAAGTGGATCTTATATTCAGACTCCTGTTTGTTCTGAAGCCTCATGCTTAGCAAGTCTGGATGTAAAGTTGCGAGTCAGAGTCTCTCAACAAACTCTGATGTAATCCTTAGTGATTCAACAACAAGAAATGAAAAGTAGTCAAAAGAGCAAATACACAATTCAAACCCCCTTTTCTTGTGTCTTTCTCACACCTTCAATTGGTATCAGAGCTCCGGTTCTGTTATTGATGGATATCAAACACATAACAGTGTCAGAAAAATATCCGGATGCGGTGCGTAGAAATACTCTGGGTAAGACTGAAATCCACTTACAATTTCTGTAACAGTTCAGAAGTTGATTGTGTACAAAATTGTAATCAATCTGACTACTCGAGCAAATCACTGATTCTGGAAGTTTTGCTAATCAACAAAATCTTTTCTCACCTAAAGGCTTGTTGAAGATTGAAGAATCAGCTGATCAGATGGACTCATCAGATAAGAAGTAGTATCTGCTGAATGCTTATCTTGGAAGATACGTGTGGATAAACCATGTATTTGCTCAAAGTTGAATCATCAGAAAACAAGAAGTCTTGTTTGCTGAAGATTAATTCTTTATGAGTTTTTGAGATATTTTCAAGAAACGGATTAGGTTCACCCTTGACTTTCTCGTATAAAAACTCATTCAGAACTTCTTCATGTAAAGAAGAAAGATTGTTGTTCCATGATCTTGAACTTCAGAGTGAAGTCTGTTGAAGTCAAAAATTTGAAGAAGTCAAGCTCTTAGAAATGATTCAATATCTGAATCTTGACTGATCAAGAAGTTAAAAGACTCAGTAAAGAACTTAATATTGTTTTCTTGAAAGCTTTGCAGGAAGCTGAAAGAATATTCAGGAAGAAGATTTTCACAGATTCATCAAGTACTTGATCAGAATAAATCCTAAATCTTGGTTGAATAAACTCAGAGGATTAAAGTTCTGTTAAACTTGAGAGTCTATCTAAATAGAAACAAATGTTATTGATTAGATTCTAGCTGATAAGTTTCTCAAGACTTCTTTAATCCAAAATCAAAAGATGATCAAGTTGATGCATTAACTTAAGTCATCTCTTGAAGTCAAAAGGATTTAAGTTGCTGATGTTTCAGAATGAAAGAATCAGTTGACATTCCTTAGAAGAAAATATGTTGTTGATCTTTGATGGACCAAGTCTTCATTCAAGTTACACCAGCATTATGAGATCAAGAAGTGTCATGCAAATTATATGTTGTGCTACACACATGTTTGATGATACTTGTTTCTGAACATGATCTGCATTCGTTGACGAAACATAGTCAGAAAACGAAAATCAATTCTCCTCAGCTCATAACCTTGCAAGCAGTCTATGATTAAGCTAAGCTTTCATTGACCTTCTGAAAATAAGAAGAATTGTTGAAAGACAGTTTTTCTGATGTTCAAATTAAGAACCTTTGATTGGCTATTCTAAAAAATCAGATGAATATGTCTGAACGGGAGAAATGAAAAGATCATCTGAAGAGGAGATTGAATCTAGCTCTCAGACTAGTGATCAGAATTAAGAAAATACTCATCAAAATAAGAATCTTTGGAGAAAATGAGAAACTTAAAGAAACTCGGTCAGAGTCTCTGATAGATCACTCTGAAGAAATCCGATGCAGAATAAGGCTGATCAAAAGCTTTATGAAGGATAATCTTATCAGATACATGAGAAATCATAATAAAGAGAATCTGAGGAAAATCAGAAGCCTAAACGCAAGATAGCTTAAGTCAAAAGGGAAAGCACTCATATACAGGATCACTGGGAAAAGATTTCAGAACCTCAAAGGTATGATCCTCCTTATCCATGACTAATTACAAACAGTGAAATATCTAATGAGTAAAAATATTCATGATGTGAAATATCCTCTTTTTCCAAGAGAAAATCTTTCGATCAAATCTCTGGACTATGTGTTCACTCTATGTGACCTCAGTCATGATTGCGAATCTTGAGTAATCATAATATAAGTTTTCTTGAAAATAAGAAAATCTGTTTAATTTCTTCATATAAATACTTGAAATTGAAATAGTATTTTTTAAGAACAATTCAAGAATCTGATATATCTTAAGAGGAATCTGGACTGACTTAAACAAGTCTCAAATGCAATTACACATGAATCTATTAAAAGACATATGAAAAATTTTGAGTTCCTCGAGAAACCACCATCATTAAAACGTGTCTATCACCCTTGCACTGTTAGGAGAGCAATTATCATCCACGTCGGTTGATACTCAGTCATTAACTGCTCCTTTTCATTTTCCACGTGTCCATGTCTCGTAGTATACCCTAGGCAATTATAACGTACCTAGGAAATAGTTAATACAAATCTTTTGTATTAATTCAGACGTTACCTTCTTCCACTCTCATCCCCTTATAAATAGTAGGAATTCCCCTTTTCTCATTCCATCCTCAACCTAAAGCTCTCATCCTTCTAAAACCCTACTTGAACTTTAACAATGTCTGCTCCAACCTTTAGTGGTAACATAGAAACCCTAGAAGTTATATCAGAAAAATGACCAAACCTTGCTCGACTCAAAAATCACGACATGGACATAGTTAGAAGCATGCAAATTCAATCTTGGCCTGGGTATTACGCCTTACTAAACAGACCTATCTATCCTGTCCTTTTAAAAGAATTTTGAAAATATGCCAGAATCGACGATGATGGTAACACTGTCTGGTCAGAAGTTTATCGACTTCTAATCTCTATCACCTTGTCCTCAATCGCGAAGATCACTAACTGTGTCTCATCTGGAGTCACTATTAAAGACTTTCAATATGATCTTGGTATGGTAGAGAAGTGCAGGATCCTTTTTTATGGTTCAGCTCCTTTTGAACCAAACAATCTTGAGTACCTTCTTCCTTCTGCCAAGACTTTGTTTAGATTCTCTCTAACTAATCTTCGCCCTCGAGCAACAGCAAGATCCACTATGTCTAATGATGATAGAATCTTTGTTTTTCTTTTGACGCATCATGTCAAAATTAATCTTCCCAAAATCATCTTCAATCACTTGAAGCACTCCATTAAGGTTTCAAGAAAACAGACCCAATCCTTTGTTCCATACGGAAGGATTATATCTAAAATTATGCTTAGAGAAGGATTTTGGGGATTGTTAAGCTGGATTGGACCAGAACATGCGGTAACAGAAACAAGATGCTCTAGAGTGGACTACATTGAATATTTTGATGATTAAAGTCTCTTTATGAGTGTATAACAAGTTCTTGTTATAATTAGGTCTAAGTTCTTATGATTAACAATTTTATTTTGCCGATGCCCTGTACTTGTGTTTAAAATTAATATGTGTTGCGTTCTGGTCTACTCTTGAATTATTTTTTATACCCATAACTGCACTGCTCTATCATTTGTGTTGAATGAAATTAACTCCGGATATTCTCATTATCTATTTAGTCATTATCATAATGATGATCAATAAATGACGCATTAACATCCTTCAAGGATGATGCTATCACAAGAATTTAGAACTTAATAGATGCTTCCAGTTCAAACATAGATCCCTTAGAAGTGAGAAATATCTGGACTAAGTTCCATGAATGGATCTCAGAAGAAATTGTGAAGAGCAAGAAATTGGCAATTACTCAAGTAGAAGAGAGGTTGCATGGCTCAAGAAATGATGATTCTGAAAATTCTCGCTCATCCTCCTCATCATCATTAGGCTCGCTCTAGTCTAACTCAATAGGACCCATGAAAACCCAGCTTTATTAGGACTATGATTACTTAAAATGTTTCTCTTTAGGAATCTGCGTTTAAATTATCTATGTTTTGATTATCTTGAACTCTTCAAAATTAAGCTCAACCTATGCTCTGCGTTTTAAAACTATTTTATGTTGATACTTTTATCTGTTTGTTCACAAATGAAATGCTGTAATTAATCTCTACTGATGATCTAAAATCTTCAATTAGTAATCATTTGATTCCATCTAAAAATCCTTCAAATGAATTTATTATGGTTAAAGATGGTTATCACCAAATGACTTGGATTGCTCTTAACTACTCAAAATGCTGGCTCTATGGTTCTATGTTGTTTAACATATCCAATATATATATATATATATATATATATATATATATATGATGTTAATATGCTTAAATGCTTAAATGCTCAAATGAGGAAGAAATATATGATGTGCATTGGAAAGAGGAATTATATGCTTAAATGCCCTTATGCTCTAAGCACTTTTTGATGATGTCAAAAAGGGGGAGAAATATAATGATTTTGATTGAGAGAAGGAAATCTAAAAGAATGCAGAACTCAAACAAAGTACTCACATAAAAATGATACGTTACTACTAATGTTTGTTGTTTGATGTTATCCGAGGAGCTCTAAACAAGTTCACTATGCATTCTAAGAACAGGAACAGGCTAAGAATGAAGAACTCAGATCATATAATAGAAGATGTCTAAGAATCAGAAGAAGTAAGAAAACTCTGAAAGCAGTCAAGACAAAGTACACATTCTCAAGATGCTTACTCAGAGGAACTGTGCAAATCAGAAGTCAAGAGCTGTCTGAAGATCTGGATTGAAGATCCAAGAAAGAAGTCGTTCTGATGTTTACCAGGAACCAATTGAAATGAAAACAATTTGGTATTAAACTAAATCAATAATTGGTAATCAGACTCAGTACACAAAGACTAGTATCAGACTCATCAATTAGAGCAAAGCTGTGAATTATTATCAAATACCTTCATTGGTATCAATTCAGCACATTAAGGAAATACCTCTCAAGTGGTATAAGAAGAAATTCTTCACTTGGTATCAGACTCAACATACTCTGGTATAAGACTCAGCACATCACGTGATATCAGACCAGAATTAAATCATGAGTACCAGATTCAGAATCAAGCGTTGATTGATCACAAATGGGTATCTGATCAAAAATCAAGCCTCGATGAACCACCGAGTTATGACAATAACAAGGTTCTGAGATGAAGACCTGTGTTCAAAAGTCAAACTCTGAAAAGTCATGATCTTTATTGGTGATTAAAACTTATTATTCCTGAACTACGTTCTGAAAGATCCCAATAGCTGACTTATAGAAATTAGGGGGAGACTACCCAGAAGATTCAAATGATAAATCCTATAATCTTCACAAAGTCTGAAACTCAGGGGGAGTTTTCCAAAAGACAATGTCTGTATCTGATAGATAGCAAGGCTATGTTATCAGATGAGAACTGATCTGCCTGTGCTTAAATGAATCTGCTGAAAGGTAGAAATGCTTCAGAAGTCTCCGAAGATTACAAGCTCTGATACGACTACAAATAAACTGAGCTCTGAAGATCTGAAGATGGAAGTTTTGATGAACTAGTCCAGATGCTAAAGACTCTCTGTTCTCTTAAAGACAAGATAGTGAAGCAGTCATTTCCTATTCTTCGTCTGGCAACTCAAGTTGTTATTCTGTATGTCTTTGGATCATATAAGATTCTAGATGATCTCAGATAAAACTTCGAGGATAAAAAATTCAGGGGGAGCTGTTGTTCCAGACTCTGAATATTCTATTTTGGTGATTACCTTGTATAAAATGTTCAATCAAAATACTTGGTTTTGTCATCATCAAAAAGGGGGAGATTGTGAGAGCAAGAATTATCTCTACAAGTCAATCTATGTTTTGATGATAACAATACATATTTGTGAAAGAACCATTTTATGTTCTAATGTGTGTTGTGTGTAGATCATAATTATAGAATATATCAGATCCAACAAGCACCAGCCAGATGAGCAAAATTGTTAATATGCAAAGTTACTATGTGAGACATAAGTCGCAAGAAGCAAGAACGCTTCTGTATCTGATCGTGATCAGTCAGATCCAAGGATGCCGATATTGCAGATGCAATGCTCTTGTGGATGCTCTCTGAAAGTGATCAAGATTCTGAAGATTGCGAAGCTTTTGAAGAAGAGAACCGAAGTACTGAAGACTCTCATGACTTGAAGTTCTGAAGGCAGAAGGCTCTGAAGACCAAGTGCAGAAAGACTCTGAAGACTTATGTGTTCTGAAGATTAAGGTTCTGAATATCAAGTATAGAAGACTCTGAAGACATATTCCTAATGGACAAGTTCTGAAGTTTCGGAAGACTTGAAGAAGTAAAGGATAACGTGCTTAAAGACAAGTGTTGAAGTTCTGAAGACTGGTTCCTAATGGACTTCTTCAAATAATTGAAGAATTGACATATCAGATATCCTGATTAAGAAGACTTTACTCATGCTTCATCAATTAAACATCAGAAGCCTCTGAAGTTCAGAAGTCACATGTTACCGTTGTGAGTAACTGTACACGACGCCCAAGAAAGATATATCCCATCACTTCTCCCACAGCAAAAAGGAGATGTGTCAGTACAGCTAATTATTTCACAACGTCTCTTTTCCAACAGCCAACAGTATTTCAAACGGCTATATTTCTACTGGGCTATTTAAAGGAAAGAGTATTCGCTTCTAATGAATGACTGAGGGACGAAGAAGGACATCGACGACGACTCAGTCCACAAATCGATTCATACCATAAAAGGTGAATTGATCAAGTCATTGTGTGAAGATAGCAACAACGATGAGTTCTCGTTGTAACACTTAGAATATCCAAAGCTATCACCATTTACACATGGCCATTGTTGTTGAAGGTCAAAGATCATCATTCAACACAACAATAATGAATTGGTATAGAAGCTGTTGATGAAGAAGACAACATTGCAAATCAGTCAAGTCATCAACCACCTTCTCGTCAGCGCTACATTGAAGATCTGAAGCAAGGAGTTGTTGCTCAAAGCTTGCTCACCCCGAAGACGAAGAAGAAGAAGATCTACAAGATGTCAACAACTGTCAAATCATTATACATCTCTGTAGTTTCTTAGAATAGCAAGGAGTTGTTGCTCACATCTTGCTTGAACACTTGTGTGTTCTTTTGTACTTAAACTTAGGAGTAATCTGCTTGTTAAGAAGCACCTTTGTAATTTCCTGTATAACTAATTCTTGGTGAATTAGGACTCCTTGAGTGGTAAGTGTGACCGGAGACTCGAGAAGACAATGGCGAGATGTCATTGTGGGAAAAGCCTAAAATAGGGTCAGTAGCGTTATATTCATTGCGATGAATCCCTGAACGTCTAGCTGTGAAAGCCTAGCAGTAGATCTTGCGAGATTGGAACCTGCAGGTCAATGTTCATTATATTCATTAAGTTGAATCCCTGAACGGTTCATTGTATGTTAGTCACAGTGTGGCTGTGCAAGTGGTTAGTCACCGGCTGTTGCCCGTGCATCTGTAATCGAGATTGATTATAGTGGATTAAGACCTTGTGTTCAAGGAGAAATCACCTGAGGAGGGTGGACTGGATTAGCCTTTATGGTGAACCAGGATATATCGTGTGTTCTTTACTCTTATGCTTAATTTTCTTATTTATGTTCTATATAGAGTATCAGAACCCTACACAAGTAAGTCAAAACCTTGCAGCTTAACTCTGATAAGCTTTCGCTCTGCAAGTTCTGAGAAGTGGATCTTATATTCAGACTCTTGTTAGTTCTGAAGCCTCATGCTTAGCAAGCCTGAATGTAAAGTTGCGAGTCAGAGTCTCTCAACGAACTCTGATGCAATCCTTAGTGATTCAACAACAAGAAACGAAAAGTAGTCAAAAGAGCAAATACACAATTCAAACCCCCTTTTCTTGTGTCTTTCTCACACCTTCACGGCGTACCAACATTCTTGTTTTAACTGGATTTTATTATGCTTAATCTTTTATTTGTGTTGATTATATGAAAGCATGAAAAGGATCAAGGCATTTTTGTTTCATTTTGAGCACAACTATCTAGCCAAATAGTCATTTACCTTGTGAGCGTGTGATCTTTCGTAACCCCTTTGAGCTTTTTGATCCATGTTTTATTTGAACTTAATGCTTGTCTATGAGTATTTAGTTCACTTATTTTTTATTGGATTTTGTTTTTTCTTGAACCCTCAACTTTGTGTTGTTGTATGGATTTTTCCTTGCCTTAGAAAGTAGGGAGTATTCACATGATGATGTGGTTGAATTCAAGTTGGGGAGAGAATGATTGTTTACTCATTGGTTGTTTTCTATGAGGATGAAAAAGAAAAGAAAAAAGAGAAAAATATGACAAAGAAAAGAAAAGAAAAAAGTGAAAAAGAAAGAAAAAGAAAATCCTTGAGAAAGGAAACAAAAAGAGTTCAAATAATTGTGCTAAATAAGTATTGTATGTTGTGTAACACTTGGGATGAAAGAAGAAGTTTAATTGGAATTTTGTGTTTGAACTTTTGTGAGTTGATCACTCCCTTAGGTTTAGGCAAGTTTTTGTTTCAATTACCTTTAGAAATTGCCCCTTGTTTGTTTACCCGACCACGCTACAACCTTGAAAAGTCCTTGTGATTCTTGCCTTTGTATGTTCAATATGATTTTTGGATGGTTGCATAATTTAGTCTATTGTTTGCAAGATTGTTGCGTGAGTGATAAGTATCCTATTTTGTGTTTTACATCTACCGATGATTGTTTTTGCTAGGTGTGATTCGCATTTGAACCTGAGTTGTTTTAGAATGTTTGACATGATTTTTGTATTTTGCATATGTTTCGTGACTGTGTTATCATTGTAGTTTAGTGGTAAGTATTTACTTTGTGTGTACCATTTTCATTTGAACCATACATTTGTCCGATTTTCAGAACCTGTTGAGTCGTGATTCTTTGGTTTTCACTCTGTTTCTTTGAGTTGTTTGATTTTTGTTTGAGGACTAACAATTATGTAAGTTAAGGAGAGTTTGATAAATGCAAATTGTAGCTATTTTTGTATATAAGTTTTGTTGCACTTATCGATACTTTTTGTTACAAATGTTCGAATAAATCCCGCTTTGTTTGTAAATACGTTTACTTTACATTATAGTGTATATATTGCGTTATTGTGTAAATATCATTGAGTTTAATTGATTTTCTCTCATTTTTGTAGGTATTCCAGCAATGGGATTTTCCATTGTTGAATAGAGCATTGAATAAGCTTTCCATCGCTTCAAACCAGGCGAAAAACGGAGTTACGGTTCAAAAGTTACGAATAAAACAGTGTTGGATTTTTGCTGTCTACTATCAGCTGCGCCTCTGCTGGGCCGGGCGGTGCAGCACCGGGCGGTAGATTGTAGGGTCGGGCGCTCCAAAATAATGCTGGAACTTACAAAATAAGTCGCCTTTCGCCTCCGGGCGCCCCAGAACACCGTCGAGCGAAACTGGACGGCTAGAAACACCATTAAAGGGCCAAAAACGCAATTTTTAGAGTATGGTTTTGGGGTTTTGTGATCCCAACTCCATCAAACTTCATTTTTCAGTGGATTAGCTTGAAAACAACATTGAAGCTTACATGTGGATGATCCAGAGTGGATTTCTCATCAACCGACTCTGACAATCCGCGAGATGTTTGGTTTATTCCTCTTCTTCTTTATGTATTCTTTTGTGTTGGGTGTTTGTATAGTTACTCTGAACATATGTATCTTTGTTGATCATTATATTGTATAAAATCTGCTTTACAAATCATTATCGATGTCTTCCTTGATCTTTTTGCATTTATGTTTGGATTTGTGTTGTGTTAGAGATAAACATCATGAATCTTGATTATGGATGGATATCTATTGTCTAGATGCTAGAGATAGATTTAGATAATAATCTTTATGGTGTCGGAACTTAATGTCTTCCGTGTTTCGAGGCGTCGTGCGCGAGAGTGACGGCGAGAGTAATACGGTTGCTCTCTCAGCTCAGTGTGCCAGAGATGGACACTGTTGTGAACGATATTGGATGATTTTGATGAGTATTGTAGTATAGTGAAAATGATCGACAAATTTATGTTTGTGACGAGTGGATTATATGTATGCCTGATAAGTTTATTTTCTCTGAAGAATGAATTATTTTTATGTTGATATTTACTTTTCACTTTTCTTGTTTGAAACCCATTTTAATCCAAACTCATTAACGCGAGAGATTGTCGAACGACATTATTTCCCTCGAATCGATCTCCGTGGACACGACATAAATCCCGGAGGGAATTCTTCTGAAAATAAATATTTTTGCTTGCTTACCGCTATTCCACTTCAACAATCGCCCGAGCAGGTTCCCCGTCCTCTGCATAAAGCAAATTATTGTCCTTGTCCACCACAGTAGCGGGGATAAATTCTCCACGAACGCCGTCAACGCTCGGAAAGATTTCTTATCCTCGGTGCTCAATTGGTCGTGCTTTATGAGGAACTGGCCGGTCATGTATCTAAAATGGGCAAACACCCACTCTAGTGAAAACTTTGACACCGACCTCATTACCTCCCGACCATCCTCCTCCACAGCTTCCATGGTTACCAGAGAATCTTTGACCGCCTTCGAGAGAGGCTTCACGACCAAGAATCTGAATTTAAAGTTTTGGACAAACTCCGAATACGGCCAGAACAACCTGCTTTGTTGTTTGAAAGACACCTAGCTTTGCTTCGAACCAGCCATGCTCCTCTAAAGCTGGAAAATACAGAAAAAGAGCTCCACGGTAGCCCTGATCTTCAGGTACCGACACACCAGCTCGAAGGTCCGAATGAACGCTAGAGCATTCGGGTGAAGCTGAGCAGGAGACAACTCGAGGTGAAAGAAAATCGCCCCTTGAAAATCAGTGAAGGGCAAACGATACCCCGCCTCCTTGAAAGCAAATTCGTACATCGGAAATCTTCTCCTCGGATATACCGAGCATATCCGATCATTCTCTGTGGGGCTGATCGCCTTCTAGCCCACGGGCACGCCCTCTTCCCGATCCTCAAGGAGAGTGAGAGAGCCAGCCTCCTCTTCGATGAAAGTGAACTGCGTCACCAAGGGCTCTTAGGTGATCCAACTAAGACCCCCTTGAGCTACCCGGACGTTAGCGTATTCGACAGGGTGCACAACCTCGTCGTCAACAATCTCCGCGTCGGGGACGATCTCCTCGTTCCTATCAGCCATTTCACCTGAAAAGCAGAGGAAGCAAAAGTGAATTCGACAATAGTGATCAAATCCACCCTTCCACCACAAATCAAGTGAAAGGGCGAGGAATGAGTACGAGGACGTGTCCTCGACTCGAGCCCTAGTCGAAAGCACAAGGACGTGGCTTGACCCCCTCCTCGAAGAACGGGGACGAGTCTCCGTGACTCCATGAAAGGCTCCAACGAGGACGAGTCTCCCCGACAACTAAAACTTATCAAACACACGAAAATAAATTCTCGCGTCAAGGAGGCCTAATGCCCGACTACAAACATAATTTATTTCCAACAAAAAAACCTAGGAAGATCTACATCGTTCTACACAACATCCTAAAACATTCATCCTAGGTTCACATTCTTCAGGATCTTCATGAATTTCCTAGAAAATTCATGTGTTCATCTAAAAACGCATGAACTTCGACCGGAAAACTCATGCTTCACCGGGGAATTCAAGCTAGTTTCCATAAACTTAAAAAACTACCCTAAGCTCTAACAAGCAAGGATGAAAAACTTACTTGAATCAGAAGGTTGAAGATGAAGATTCGGAGGAAGAAGATGAAGATTGACGGTTGCTAAAAGAACTCCGGCGAAGAACGCGATACCATAAGTTGTAGAGCAAAGGAGGTTGAGGAGAGAAATTTGCGTGAAGTGTGAAAATGAATCCACGGTCTCCCTTTTTATAAGCATTTGCTCGCATAGAGAAGCGAAATGGCAGGAGTCATCATTGCCTAGCCAGCCTAGACCCCTTAGGCCTTAACAAAAATTAATTGTCAGAAGGGAATCTCTCGCTTGGCATTCTCAAGGCTTAAACCTTGCATTTCCCAAGGCAAGACCCCTCTAGCTCCCCGCGAGCACTTCTTCCTCGACAAGTCGTACAGGAAACCATCCTCTCCGCGAGTCTGGTCGACGCGAAACATCCTTTCCGCGAGCACGTCCTCACATCCCAAGGAATCATTAGGATCATGAACAACCAACACTCGACCACACTTATCATAGAAAAATGAATGACACGTCCCCGGAGATTTTGGTTCGACTTCAGAAAGCCTACCCGACGCAACTCTTGCCCATCGGTCGATCAACAAGGCTAACTCAAGTCATTACTCTTCAACTTAGAGCAACGACTTTGGGGGCTCCTGTTCTGGACTGGACTGGCACATGGCCCACAGTTGGGCAAGGTCTAATCCAGTCTAGCTTTAGGCAAGACCTAATAACGAGATCAAAACAATCTAGTCGTTGGGCACAATATAGCCGTTGGGCACAATATAGCCGTTGGGGAGAATATAGTCGTTGGGGACATCCTCCTCACGCGTTTGACAGTTCACGTGACCAACTGCCCCTCCGGAGTTCACAGGGACAGTTGGACCAGGTCAAAAGGTCATGCGCTAGATCTTCCACCTAGCAGTCTCCCATTGGTCGACCAGATACTTCGGCCACATTGGAGACCTTGGCCCCGCGCTGGGGAATTCTTATAAATGCCCTCTCACTTGAGAGGGACGAGTATCCTATTCAAATCATTCTAACTCAGTACCTATGCGCTTTGTACTTGCTCTCTCTCTAGCCCAAAACTTACTTTAGCATCGGAGTACCTTGCAGGCATACCCCCACCTCTCCTACAACCATCATTGCTGCCCTACACGGAAGGCCACGAGGATCCATTCCGATAATCCCAGATCAAATATACAAATGACGGACAAGGATTTTCTCAAGTGTACAGATAACTAGTTTTCCTCCAATTTCAATCATCTCCATTAAATTTAAGGGATTGTCCTTTCTACGCTTATATGTTCTCCCCACCATTCTGAAAAAGTCATGAATATCTATGGAGTTTGAAGATGCATCTCCTGACGTATTTTTTAAGCCATTTCTTATACCAAATTAAAGAGACGCCCCTATCATGCCAAAATATAATTCGGAGATACATCTCCGTATACGTAAAAGATATGTCCTAAGATGCATTTCTACAAATACCATTTATTCAAAAATGTGTAGGTGGTCTGGAGATGTTTCTCCAAACGCTTTTGTTTCATATCTCGCGTCAGACATTCCTTCATCCTCCTTCATTTTTAAAAACTTCTCAAACAAAACATTTGAGCTCTCACACATCTAATCTTCTCATCCATTCATTCAAACTTCTACGGTTGAAACTCTACAACATTCAAGCTTATCCTCTTTTTCAACATCTCAAACATTCAAGCTACTTCTCATCATTTTGATTACGTAAGTATTTCAAAAAAAAAATGCTTGTTATTTTTTGATTTGTAGTTAGTTGTTTAGCCTACATTAGATGTTTTAGGTATGATAGATAGTAGTTTAAACGAAATTGATAGCCTATAAGAACATGCATTGAGGTATTTTTGGAGTGTTAGGGCATAAATTTCGTTTCTGCCATGGAAGAAACCGAACTTTGCTTAATATAGAGTTTTGTTCCCTTCTGGTGAAAAGGCTAATTTAGAGTTGATGTGTTACTCAGACTCTGATTGGTATGGAGACAAAGTTGACAAAATAAGTACTTCTGGATATTTGTTTTAAGTATCTGGAAGGTCTTATTTCTTGGTGTTCCAAAAAGCAACCAGTTGTTGCTTTGTCAACCTGTGAAGATGAATACATTGCAGGTGATGCGGCTGCATGTTAAGCTGTTTGACTTTTGAATTTACTGCAGCTGATAATTGATAACAAGTTTGCAATTAATCTTGCTAAGAACACAGTGTTGCATGGGAAAAGCAAGCATATTGAGACTAAGTATCACTTTCTGAGATGTCGGGTTCAAAATGGAGTGTTAGAAGTTATGCATTGTAGCACTTAGAAGCAGCTGACATATGTTCTGACAAAAGCGATCAAGACTAATCAATTTCTCCACTTGAGGAATGAATTTGGTATTGTTAGTTTTAGTTAGTTGAATATGAATTAAGGGAGGATATTAGAGATAATCCATATTCAATAGTAGTATTAGTTTTGTTAAGTTTAACTTACCTAGTGTAGGTTAGCATTCTCGCCTACGTGACATTATTGTTTGTGTATACAGACAAAGTGTGTAATAGAATTTTTGTGGTGTAACCATTAGCATTAATCATTCATTGTAACCGTTTTGTAATAGTAGTAAAAATTGTTATTCTTTCTTTTCTCTCTCTTTTTCCATCTTCATCTTCTTCATCTTGCACCAAAACAATCAAGAAGAATTCATACGAACAATCTTATTCATCAATTTTAAACTCTTTAGATGCATAAATAGATTTAGTTTTTGTTTTCGAAAGTAGTTTATTAGTCTCTTATCTTTTGTTTAATTTTAATTGACTTTAAAAAAATTAAATTTTGATTTTTAATTATAATTTTCTTAATTATAAAATATAGGCAAAATAACCTTTTTCGTCCCTTAACTTTACCCCATGGTCTAGTTTAGTCCCTTAACTTTAAAAAGTGGCAAGTTCGTCCCTTAACATTCAAAATGGTGTCACGTTTATCCTTCCGTCTGGTTCTGTTAGTCAAAGGTTGAAAACAGTGCCACGTATTTCCAGGTGGACTTTATGTGCAGCACTGTTGTCAATGGCTCCATTAATCATACGTTCCATATAATGCCACGTTATATTTTTATTATTTAATTAAAAAATACATATATTTTATTCTTGTTTCAGATCAAATAGAAACATGGAATTAGAAGACCGACACCCATTCCTCTTGCTGTAACCACCATCCTGCATTTCGTCACCATCTCATCTTGCCGCTACCACTGGTCTTTTCGTCGTCATATCTTCTTTGCGCCTGCTTTTAAAACATTTAAGATTCTTTGAAACTAAATGAATATTAGGTTATAGTTCATTGTTCTGTAACTGTAATTGAATTGAGATGTGTTTAACATTAGTAATCTATTTTTCACTGCAACTAAACTTGTGACCAAACATTGTTAACATATATCTTACAAATACATAAAAGGTTACCAAAAAGGTTCTCCATTATTTACATTGATGAAGTTGACAAGATTACCAAAAAGGTTCTCCATTATTTTCTCTATTTTCCGTTCCAACTATTATTTGTCCACTGTTCTAAATCACTTCTTGACATTTCAGTCTCGCACAATTTATGTTTATCAAGAGATAATCTGATTTTTTCAAGAAATAATCTGATTTGCCAAACTGAATTTGTACAACTGTAACAGATTTTTTCGTCAGTTTTTAGCGTTCTTCTGCATTCATCAGATGAGTTTAGCTCTGTTTCGATTCATTGCTGCTATTGGAAGAACACAAGTTGCGGCAAACACATTTGGTACCTTTATGCTGTTACTCGTTTTCTTACTTGGTGGTTTCATTATCGCCCGAGGTGAGCACTATTTATTCGTTCTTTGTTCGTAAAAGTTAAACGCATGCAGAAAACAAGGTATTAGAAGAATGACTCATGCAACTTTAATAATGTCGTTTACAAATGACTTTGAACCATGGATGCTATGGGGCTATTATGCTTCTCCTATGATGTATGGTTAGAATGCTATTGCCATCAATGAGTTCCTCAACGAGAGATGGAGTTCTATAAGATCTTGATCAGCTGGCAAAAAAAAAACCTTTGATTTCGTTTTCCTGCTAAACTGTATTCATTTATCTTACTCATGAAACTAGTTTTGTTCGACTTTTAAAGTCGATATTGATTAAAGTCGAATCTTTTTAATGATCTGTTACAGCCAAATTTGGACCCAAGAGTACCTGAACCTACAGTTGGGAAGGCTCTTCTTAAGGCTAGAAACATGTTTACAGAAGAATATTGGTACTGGATTTGTATCGGTGCTCTCTTAGGCTTTTCCTTGCTTTTCAACGTTCTTCTTATTGTCGCGCTGACATTTTTGAATCTTAAGTCTCCATACTGCTTGTTTCAGTTTCAATTTCTGCTCTAAGACTGTCTTTAACAAGGTCTTAAAGTTGAATTGCAGCATTTGGAGACTCTAAATCCATTGTTCTGGAAGAGGAGAATGAGAAAAAGGAAACAACAAAAGAGAGTTATGCTTCAAAAGCTAAATCATCTGAATGTAAATTACTCAACTATACCCTTTTCTTTTTGTCAAATGTTTATGTTCTTAGGTACTAAATTTCAATTTTGATTTGAAAAAATGTTGTGCAAAAGAAAAACAATGTGGTAGTTTTATAATCAAAATGACTACATGCAGACATTGAAATGACACAAAGAAACACCTCAGAGAGTCTAATTCTCAAAGCAGACACTTCAACAATCAAGAGGGGAATGGTGTTACCCTTTAGGCCACTATCACTTGCTTTTAATCGCGTGAATTACACTTCAATATTTAAGAATGTTGATTGTTGAATTTCATATCTGGTATATTCTAGATCGTAAAGAGCTGTCTGCAGTTTTCATTTTTATTTATTCTTGTGGCGCCATCTGTGTCTTTCCACTGCCTGTTGAATCTCCACTTTCTAAATTTCTCTTACTCATCAAAGAAGAAGAACTACCCAATTTCATATTTCCCTAAACCCTAACTTTTAATTTTGAGAGAAATTGTAAAGAAAGAAGATGAATTGTATTTGCCCTAAGAAAAAATTGGGGGAAACGAAGAAGATGAATTGTAAAGAAGGAAGAAGATGTTATTCAAAGTCCATATCACCTACCACGTAACAAATACTAAACGGACGTTTGACCAAACTAACGGTAAGGACTAACTTGACACCGTTTTAAAAGTTAAGGGACAAACTCGTCACTTTTTAAAGTTAAGGGACGAAATTGGACCCTGGTATAAAGTTAAGGGACGAAAATAATTATTTTGCCTAAAATATAACCAAAAAAAAATGAAAAATAACAAAAACACATTTTTTATAATCATATACAAAAATTAAAAAGTAAATTAGGTTTATGAAATCTATCTATCTATCTTCTCATCAATGTCTCTTTGTTCTAAAATTGCACCCCACTTCAATTCCACACCCCTCTATCATCATCAGGTTCAGGTATTCATTCAATTTTCACTCTTTTCTTTCATTCCATCACAAATTTATCACATTTTTCATCTTTTGCTATCTGGGTATGTCTCAAGTTTCTGTTACAACGCTTCAATTGCTTCTCCCAAAGAAAATGTGGTTCCTTTTTCATGCACAATCACTTGGCTGAGATGAACGATAATCCCCATTTGTGTCTCACCTTCCATACAAGGCTTTGCTCAAGTAACACCAATGGCAATGTAAGTAAGTAATAATAAAAAATATTTTTTTCTTGAATTATCTCTGTTGATTTTTGTTTTTTGTTTTTAGGGTTACATGTTTTTAGCCCTTTTGTTTTGTAGTATTTGTAAACACTTTAAATTATATGTTTAATTATTATTATCTAAGTTCTTTAACTGTTTTATATGAGTTGGGGTCCAGTTGTTGCTGTTGTACCAACATCCTGTGACTTAGTTTTTAAGCTAGTTTGAATTAAGTGCTTAATTGTGTTGTGGTCGTGTAAAGACTTTCGCGATTTCGATCGGTACAAGTGTTGTAATAATGATTCTGGTTGTCGCGGTGTGAATTAATTTAATTACAATTTGTTCTTTATCATAAAACAGTGAATAATGGTATCACGGTATCACTATTGGCACCTTTCGATACTGTTTTGTCTTGGTTGTTTTCGCAAGTTTTTTAAAACCTTGGTTGAGCCAATAGCACAAAAAGGTTTTACATATTAGAAAAGTTTGCTTTAGTTTAGCACATTCAAGCTCAAGTTTTCTAGGCTTAGGCCTTGTTTGGAGAAACAACTTAATCTCTTATAGCATAAGCGCTTATCATATAAGTGCTTATACATAAGTCATTTCTACAACAAAAGATAAATAAAGTCAAATTTTTTTTAAGCTATAAATTGTATTCAGAAGCTATCATGAAGAGCTTATGGAAATAAGCATAGTTGGTTTTTATATTTTGTCTGACGGTAATTTCAGCGTAAACTTCAAACAAAATATATGTTATGTTTGTTGGATATTTTAATTTATTTCATATTTTTTGACACTTTCTTCCACATTACTAATATAATTTGTGTTTGTCTATCTTTTTTCCTTTTGTATGTTCATATTTTTACTAATTGAATTATTGTCTTATTTCTCTTTGGTGTAAGGTTAGACGTACGAGCTATCGGATTCAAGCAGCCATGAAGGTATGTGCATAGAAATGGAACTGTTAAATTATACTGATAACAGAAATAATAATCGCGAAGTATGTTATATTGATTTATAGATGTTCGTATTGATCATCGGTGTTGTCTAGCTCTTAGAGTGAAGTTATAAGTATCATACTTGACAACTGCAAGATATTTTTAGGTTCAGAAGAAAGCAAAGAGAGTAAGAAAGGAGAGTCACTATCAATCAATGAGTATGCACAACTTGCCTCTAGAGACTAAAATGATTGTTTTATTTGATGACGATGTTTGTATATTTATGCATTTCTATTATTCGTTTAACGTGTCAGGATCATGAAGAAACTCAAGAGATATGGAGTTTCTGGAATCCTATCCTATGGACTTTTAAACACGGCGTACTATCTCACAACATTTCTTTTCGTGTGGTATGTCAACATTTTTGCCTCTTAGCAATCTGGTTTTCTTTTTCCTTTTCCGTGCTATAGCACCATTATTCAATGTATCGTGGAACAATAGTAACATGCTCAAATTCCGCTATTTAACAACACTGTGTTTGTTAGGTTTTACGTTGTTCCAGCACCTGGAAAGATGGGTTATCGTCCGGCTGTAGAACGGTAAGAACATCGTCCTTTTAGTTTGATCACTTATGGCTTGTTGATATGATATGATGTTAAACAACTTTACGGTGATGTAGATTTGTCAAACTGTTGGCGATGGTTTGGGCCGGAAGTCAAGTCACTAAGCTTCTAAGAGCCGCTGGGTGAGCTGCGTAAACCCGTTTACATTGCTAACTGTCTAATGCGCTTAGTACAATGACAACCAATTCAAACAACGGAGTTATTTCTTATGCAGGGCATTGGCACTAGCGCCTTTTGTTGACAGGGGATTGACCTGGTTTACTAATAAGTTTAAGTTTCAATCACAAGGGAAGGTAACTTAAAATGGCTTTTTTCAGGTCGGTTTTTAAAAAAAAAATCTGAATTGCTTAATTTGACAATATGCAGGCTTTCGCGGCAATAGTTGGATTCTGTTTTGGATTGGCCCTCGTTGTGTTTTTGGTCATCACACTACTTTGGGCCTGAAGGATTCTCTTTGAATTTCTCGATCACGACATCAATACTTTCGTCTTCTACGAACAAAATTTCTACAACAGATACAAAATGTTGAAGATTTGATCAACTTTACTAATATCAAAAGCATGTTTCTTCTATAGAAGTTTGAATTCATGTTAAATATGTGGATTTAAAGCTCGGCATTAGGAGTTTGATCTTGCCAAAGCATATAAATTCTCGTTCATCTTCATTCAAATTATTATTATTGTTATTTTGGTTATTGTTTTGGTTGACGTTTAAGACACGATTCAAACTAACGTCCTATGAGGCATTGTCCATATGTTGACTATAAATTTACCTTTACCTCTGTGCCTTCAAATGAAGAGACATTGACTCGAAAGATTGTCATTTATTCTTCAAATTCAGATACTAAATTTTATCAGAATTTTTAAAGATTTTTATGAGCGGTGTTGAAATTTAAATTAAAAAACTTAAAAACCAACAAAACAGTTAACATTGTTGTTGAGCATTTAACACCTCTTTTATATTTGGAAACTCACATAATTTCATAATTTTAAAAATGTTCCTTCATAAAATTTGAATGAAATTTCTGTATAAAATTTCCAGGAAGCAATTCAATAATTCTAGTACAACCAAAATTTTCGATAATGTATTCAAAATAGGGATCATCTGTATAAAATTTTCAAAATGTCAAAAATTCTGGCTTCTAGATGACACCATATTTCTCGCCGCCTTGACATTCAAGTTGAATGAAATGTTATTCAGAAATTTTCGGTACAATGTTATAAAAAATATTGGAAATTCAGAAAATTTTGAAAAAATGCATATAAATATATCGAAATTTAAAAAATTCCCGATATAAATTCAAAGAATTCTCATGAAAATTTTGAAAATTCCAGAAAGAGAACTTACTGATTTCAAAATTTTCGATATTCCAATATCGCTTTGGAATTTATAGAATTTGTGCAAATTTTAAATGGATTTTGAAAATGATTGAAAATTTACAAGTTTAATATAATCAATTCATTAAATTGGGAGTGTCAAGTACAACTCAAGGGTGACGAGTTAAATGCTCGTTGCTCATGAGTGATCTTCCAACTTTTTCCTCAGTAATCATCTTGACTCTCTAGTCTCTTTTACAAGGCTTACAAAAGTTTTCAACTTTTCTCTCATTTGTTTCTCACCATTTTCTTCTCCACATTCTTGCACTCTTGCAAGAATCGTAATCTATGGCCCTGTTTGTTTAGTATTAAGATATGTACATCAATGTAGTTCAATAGAAATCTCGTAAAGTTCTTAACTAATACATGAAGATCCTGAGAATCATATTTTAAGCTGCATATCAAATTTCAAAACAACTTTAGCCAACACTTTTGACTGCAGAGAACTATTTCTCAGACAAGTCTTCAATTCTCACACACACATTAAGCTTGTGTAGTATAGTAATTCTTACAAGAAATGCATTGCGAAAATATACAAACAAAATGTCTGCAAATCCTAGCTCAACTGACAAAAAGCAAAAATGTCTGCAAATCCTGGCTCAACTGACTAAAAGCAGTTTGAATCATGAATGTCACAGTCCCATGTGTGTGTTTTTAATGACTATTACCACTTCGTCTGCAAATTTTTCCAGTACAACAATATAAATTGATTTGTTGAGTCACAACCTAAAATTCTTCACATGACTATTTTATCCTACAACACTAAAGTACAACTAAATGCAATCAAAATGACATTTTTTCGGTATAAATTAGTATCCTCTGCACACAACTGAGAGGAGTTAAGAGAGAATCTCAGCTGCTGATTGCGGCGTTGGTTTTTTCATGTAAACCTTCGACTAATCTCCTCTTGGCAGACTTGCTTCTATAAGACCAAACCTCAAAAGCTTCACTCAAGTCAGGATATCCAACTTCCCTACTCCCAATCCAGTCCGCCAGAATCTCCGCTTGATCATTCGAAGGCAACGTCAATACCAACGACACAATCGCTCCCTCAATAGCCTGACACAGATCCTCATCCATTACGTAACGGAAACTAGTCTCTGCAGCGGCTTTCAAATCAAGCAACGGCTTCATTTTCTGAACGTACGGAAACCACGTTTTCAGCAATTGTACCCGACTCGGAGCTGGAACAATCACACTACCATAACTAACTGCTTCCAAAACCTTGCATGTTAGTTCTATCACCTTTAATTTCAAACCCCACATGACATGATCAAACTTTTCGTCTTCAATGATCGCCAAAATTTTACTCGAAATCGCGATCCAATTAGAAACAAAAGATTTCATCAAATCCATCTTTGGTAGTACATTACACATCCATTCAAGATCAGATACTCTCCTCATTATCATGTTATCCGCCGCTGTTTCAAACTCGAGGGTAGGATTCAACAGCAACAACGACAAGTCTGTTTCGAATAAATTAATGATATTGTAAACACCAATTCGTACTACAGATTTTACATCATCGTCAGCCATAACGATTGTAATATCTTCGTCTTCTCCTAGCATGTAGTCAACTTGCTCTTGCGCGGAGATTCTTAGCTCGTCGCCAAATGGGAAACATGGTTCCTCAATAGACATAGCGAAGCGAACAGCTGAAACAAATATATCTTTCGTAGCGTTAAAATCAACAGGTTTGCTGCTCGATGTTCTTGACATGGCAATTTAACTCGATTTCAATCCTACTTATAAATTTCAAATCTCTCTGAGAAGCTAGCTTTCATTTGAAAGGGAAAGAGGTGCAGAAATAGCAACATTCAAATCGTTGAGCCCGAAGACGACGATGATTTTTGGCTAATAGTCTCATCTCATGGCCGAGTTTGCAAAGGTTTCATAACTGCAAAGAAAATTGAAACGGTTCGGTTTCAGTATCAGAATTTGAAATACTAACACAAATCCAGACACCAAACACGACACCAAGACTGATACATCAACACAAATAATAATTTGAACAAAATAATAAATTAAACGATATCACATGTGTCAGAGACCATAAACATCTTTTTTCAGAGATGTCGGTGCTATTGAGATAAGGGCGCTATAATGTTGTGGCATGGCGGAAATTGAACAAACCACAATTTTCCGAATTCTTAGATTGACAGCACAAGAACAGAAATAAGTTCCAGATCACACCAGAAATTTTTCCAAACACAAAAATGAACAGATCCAACTCTTACTAAAGAACAATCATAAAACCCTAGTACTGAAAATTCAAAACAATGCTTATTACACCAAAATGAAAGATCTAGAAAGTATAAATACAAAAATAAATAACAACTCAATTAAAAAACTCTACTTTCATAACTTAAACTTAAAAGGGTGTTTGAATAAGTAGCTGAAAAAGTGAAAATTGACTTTAAAATTATTTTAAATCATTATGAAAACATAACTATATATACACAGATAAGTATAATAATCCTAACATAATCTTAGGATGAGGAATTATTACCATGAATCTGAGGAACAGAGAAAATATGATGGTGTTTGTGCCTGTTCACAAGCTTTGTGTTTCAGGTCAAAGACAGAAAGCCTTGTACTACGTCGTTTCGTTTTATCAACAACCTTAAATTTTGTGTTTGTGTTAAAATAATTTTTTAAGATTTTGTATATAGTTTTTCTTGAAGCAATAACTTTTGTTGATAAATTTGAAGAAGTTTTTTTTAAATATAATTTATGGAAATTGATTATGTATTTATTGTTTGAAAAAATATTCAACTAAAAATGGTTTAAATAAATTTGTATCACTTTTAATATATGATACATTTATTTATATTGTCTCAACAAAAAATAGACATTAGTTAATGTTATTTATTAAATTTTTTATAGTTAAAGTTGACACTAAAGTTAATGTTAACGAGATAAAACGGTAAAATAGATATAAATTTAAAATCTCACACAAGTATAAAAAAAAACATAAACAAAATAAATATATTAGTGATAAATAAATTTTAAATTAAGTTATATTATAGTAAAACCTTTTTTAATCAATTGAGTATTTTTACATTTTTTAAGATGTAAGAAAAGTGTAGCTAATAAATATTGCTATCAAAAATTGAATGTAAATAATTTTTATTAATTTAATTGAATTTAATTATTCATTAAGTTTAATCATTAAATCGTATAAATAAATGGTGAATACTTCCCTACTTTTAAATTTAGTAAGATACTGATATCTCAATGTTTTTTTTTTTGAATCAAAAAGGTATATTAATTCAAAATCAAGTAGATACAAGGTGATCAAGGATCCAACCAACTAACAAAACAAAACTACCTATGTCATCAAGGAAGCAACATGTTTCCTAAGCTTCTTTGACCCCCATCCTCTATACAAAATTTTCTCTATAATATTTTGACTAACATCATCATAAGTATGACTATGGACTTTATCTCCAAAAATCATATCATTCCTATACCACCAAATACCATATAAAGTTTCAGCAAAAGCTATTTTGAGTAGACTAGCTCTCCAACCCTTTTTCACTGTGCTAGCAATAATCCAATCAATCTCCTTAACCCAATACTGCGGATCATGTTGGATTCCAATCCAATTCAAAACAGACTTTCAAATATTCTTCGAAACCCTGCAGGCAAAAAATAAATGATCGAGCGACTCATCCTCTTCCTTGCACAAACTGCATTTTTTATCATCTATCATACCAAAACGCACAAGTCTATCCTTTGTGCCAAGCTTACCATGGCAAGCAAGCCAAACAATGTGAATTGCTCTAGGCCTGGCACAGTTTCTGTTAATAAGAAACCTCCACTGCATTCTCTCTTGATCATCAATCATAAGATCATACATTATTTTCATTCTAAATCTATTACCACTTAATGAGGACTCCCAGTAATTCTGGAATTGGTTCGCAGCCTCTCTTTGCTTTAGCACACTTTTTATCACCCAAGAATTGCCCTGCTTCACATCAACATCCATAACATTCTTATTTTTTATATAGTAGATATGGACCCACTTTACCCACAAATTATCAGACTTCTTGCATAAGTTCCACAGACATTTTAACAAAGTAGCCTTGTTCCAAATTATTAGATTAGGAAGGCCAAGACCACCTTGTCTCTTAGGACTACAAACCTTGTGCCAAGCCACCGGGCTTTTTCTGCTCGCTTCAATTTTCCCCGTCCAGATAAACCCTCTGCACATGCTGTCAATCCTCTTAAGAACACACTTAGGAATAGGTAGACAATGCATCCAATACTGCACAATAGCAGTGATGGTGCATTTAACCAATTGAACACGGCCAGCCATACTAAGGAGCTTAGAGGTCCAGTGCTTGATTCTTGCCATAATTTTATCAATAAGGGGAAGGTAGTATTTTATGTTAAGCTTCTTATCCGAAAGTGGTACACCAAGATACCTAACAGGCAGCATACCTTCTTCAAATGCAGTTACAGCACTGATATTAACTTTGGTCTCTCTATCCACACTACCAAAAAAGATTTTGCACTTATTCTGATTGACCACTAAACCTGTAGTAATAGAGAACTCCTTGATCACATCAAGCATCATCCTAACTGAGATCTCATCACCCCTGCAAAAAAGCAAAACATCATCTGCAAATGTGAGATTGGTAATGCCCAACTTCTCACATTTAGCATGATGGTTGAAATTAGAGTCAAGCTGCATTTTATACAAGAGTCTATGAAAGTATTCCATCATCAATACAAACAGGAAGGGGGAGATTGGATCTCCTTGTCGAATTCCCCTTCTTGCTGGCATATCTTCAGAAGCCTCTCCATTAATGTTGAAGCTGTAGGACACAGTGGTGACCACTTGCATAATCCAATCAACAAATCTGCCAGGCAACCCGATTTCCTTCAAAACATTTTCCAATGAATATCAGTCCACCATATCATATGCCTTCTGTAAATCAAGCTGCATCATGACTCTTGGAGTACCAGTCTTCCTATTATAACCCTTAAGCAACTCATAAGCCAACAAAATATGGTTATGTATAACCTGGCCAGGAACAAAGGCTGCTTGAGACAGATTAATCACACTAGGAAGAGCACAAGCCAATCTAGCTGTTAGGATTTTGGAAATGATTTTGTAGAATGTGGTACACCCAGCTATAGGCCTATAATCCTTAACTTTCTTTGCATCTGCAGTTTTTGGAATAAGGGTGACAGCAGTTCTATTGAAGGGGAGAAAAAGTCGATTATGAATAAAGAATTCCTGCACTGCCTCCACAACATCATTTTTTACAATGCTCCAACAAGATTTGAAGAATTTAGAATTATAACCATCTGCACCAGGAGATTTCAGATCCCCAATCCCCTGCAGGGCCTTCTCAATTTCCTCAATAGAAACAGGTATAACCAAGCTCTCTCTCTGCTCCATGCTGACTTGTTTACCCAGCCTCAAAACTTCAATATCAATGTGTTTGAGATTCTCACTTTTATGGCCCATTAAATCACCATAGAAATTAGTGACCTCATGGGTAATATCCTGCTGATCAGTAAGGACAGTTCCATCCTCTTTCTGAACCATTCTCATACTAGTGGCTTTGTTCCTAGATTTAAGATAAGCATGGAAAAAAGCATTATTTCCATCACCATGTTTAATCCAATCTATTTTTGTTCTTTGCAGCAGACTCTTTTCCTCAAGCTCATTCCAATAGATAACCTCCTCAGTAAGTTTCTTAATCTTCTCAATATTGGAAGCCTCCATGATGTTAGTCTTAAGCTCCATAAAAGCTTGATCAAGTCCCTGTCTTGCAGTTTTGATCTTCCCCTGAATATCAGTATGTCTATTAAGCTTAAGCAGAGCTGGCCTCAATCTCATAAGTTTCTTCCATAATCTCTGCATAGGTGTACCAGTCACAGTGTTAGACCAATTACTGTGAACCAAATCATAGTAACCAATAGCCTCCACCCAACTATTATTAAATCTGAACTGTTTCTTTCTCTTCACAACATCAGGATTAGCAAGGTGAAGGATAGCATGATCAGATATGTGAGGAGGGAGAATAGTTAAGGTATTATCCCCATATTCCTGTAGCCAGTCCAGATTAGCAAGAAGTCTATCAATCCTAGAGTATATGGGGTTAGCAGCTTGTTTATTAGACCAGGTATAAAAATCCCCTATACTATCCATCTCACAAAGACCTATGTTGTCCATCATGGTTTGCAGGTCCTTGCATTCAGCCTCAGTCACCAAATTACCTCCTTTTCTGTCATTGCTATTAAGCACATTATTATAATCCCCTACAGCACACCAGGGTCCTTGTTGGTTCTTATGGATGTTTTCTAAATCAATCCACAACTTCTTCCTTTTATCTAACTGATTGTGGGCATAGACAGCTGTCAACCAAAATCTGAAGTTCCCTAGGGCATCATATACACTGCAATGAATAAACTGACATGTACTTTTAACATGCCTAATATCCACCTTAGTATCATCCCAACAAATCCAAATTCTACCATTTCTATGATGGTTGTAATTGTCAAAACATTTACCTTTCAAATGGAGCTTTTCTCTAATACTTGTAGCTTTAGATTCTTTGACTCTAGTCTAAATCAAAATAACAATGGTTGACTGCAACTTAAGGAGATGGGAGCTGATCTCCCTTAATTTGCCAGTCTTATTGAGCCCCCGCACGTTCCAAGACACTAACATAGACCCCTGTCAAATGGACCCTATGGACCATTCAAAGCCCCCAAAGCACCAAATCCATTCAGGCAGTGAGTTGAAGTGGAAGATTCTGCAATATTTACACCTTTTCCTCTGGTTCTCGAATGCTTGTTTACAACTGTCCAGGTACCACCCTCTTCAACCTCAGTTTTGTTAGGAGTCACCTCCTTCAAAGGAGTCTTATTCTCACTAACCTTCTGTTCAGTAACAGGCTTCTGGTCAGATTCTTTCTTCCTAGCTTTAGGTTTCCAAATTTTGTGCTGGACTATTGTGTCACATTGATGCCCAATTTTTTGGCATTTATCACAAAATTTAGGCCGCCATTCATACTCAATAGGTTGTTGTATTGTATTTCCTGCATTATCAGTGATGGTAATTTCATCGAGCAGCTTCTGTGTAACATCAATTTCAACCAAAATTCTAGCATATGACACCCTTAGTCTATGCGTGGTGCACTCATCAGTGACCAAAGGTATTCCTATCGCACTCCCAATCTTGTTTAGACTTGTTGCTCCCCAAAGCTTCAACGAAAGTTTAGGTAATTTCACCCAAATTGGGATTGTACGCAATAGGTCTTTCTTGATATCAAAATCTGGTTTCCATTCTTTCAAAATCAATGGTATATTCCTTACCGTGTAAGGCCCTCTCATCAGCACACTATCTAAATCTTCATGAGACTTGAATCGAAGGATAAAGTACCCATCATCATGGTAATACATGTCCGGGAGTAGAACGAAGTTCCAAGTCTTCTCCATGAAATTCTTTAGCGTGTGCATACTAACATCTTCGCCCAGAACATACACAATCAAAGCAGTTTCCCAGAATTTCAACTCTGACGCAATGTCATCATCTTCAATCATTACCTTGACTTCGCCATTCACCACCTTAGGGACAATGTATTCCATAGCTCTCCCCTTCGCTGGATTTCTGTTCCCACTAATCACATCAACCCATAGCTTTCGATTTTCCCCAATTGTAGCGATTTCTTCTTTTAGGGTTTCCCCCGACTTCGATTTATCTTCTTCAGCTGGTTCCAGTTTGTCTTGATTCAATATCTCTTCATCTTCAACATGTTTCTTTGAGTCCATCTCCGGTGAGGCTATCGGCGATGGGGGAATCACAGGCACCGGGGACACCATCTTCAGTAGACGTCCTCGACCCCTTCTAGATCCCGTCATCTTCACAAAAAAGTTACTACTACATCTATTTTCGATATCTCAATGTTTTAATATTATTTTATTTTAAAATAAATTAAAAAAATTTAAATTTATTTATACTAAAATTATATGTACTCAACCAAAAATATATTTGGCGGTTTTGAATTGTGCCATGCTCTTGATGTCTCGTTTAAACCATAAAGTATTTTCCCTAACTTTTTGAATTGTGCCATACTTGTGAATTTAAATCAGTACAAAAAACTTATTGTATCATTGAGGTATCTCTGCAATATAAAATTTGATCATGCATACAATGAAGGAATTGTAAGTAGATTCACAGTCACAGATAGGCCTAAGACAACTCATCCAACAACAAAAAAGAGAGTTCTGAGGTTCATTAGAGGGACAATTGATAATGGAATTTTGTTTCCAGCCGCGGACGAAGGTAAGAGATGCAAGTTGACTGACTACACGGATTCAATCTAGTGTGGTTACTTAGACGATAAAAAAAGCCACTACATGATACATGTTCTTGATAGGGGAAACACCAATCTCTTGGTGTTCAAGGCTAGAAATAATGGTCCTCATGTGAAGTTGAATACATAGCAACATCACTTGGTGCATGTCAAGCAATTTGGATAATGAGTTTAATTGAAGAGCTTAACAATGATTGATGTGAAACTCTAACACTGAAGATAGATAACATCTTTGCAATAAACTTGGCAAAGAATCCTATTGCATGCGGGAGAAGCAAGCACTTAGATATGAGGTTTCCCGAGAAAGCAAGTAAGTAAAGGAAAAATAAGTTGGAAAATTCAAATTAATTTTCCGTTGTTAGCTTGTGCGGGAAATTACCGAGGTAGTTATCATTTTAAGTTTTTAGTTATGTTAGTTATGACAGCTAGAGTTTGTTGTGACTGTTGTAAAGTAATTGATTCATTTGTAAGTAACTAGTGACTGCTAAATCTTAAAATAGCAACTAATATAAATGTGTAGCATGGTTCCTTCGATGAATATAAAATGCTTGTGTGTAGCATTTGTTCATTTTTGTTAAAAGGAAAGTATGTAGAAATATGTTGTATATTTCATTGTATTTGGAAATCTTACATGTGAGGTATAAATAGAATACAAATAAGCTGAACGCTGTACCCTAATTTGTTAATAAACAGAGAAAATAATTTCCTATAATTGCTGCTACCTAAATAAGGAAATAGTAATAATAGATAATAATTCTATTTACACCACTGTTTTGTAACAGCTTGACAAATCAGAATCAAATGATTATGATTTGATGTGTGCCTATCTTCAACACTCCCCCTCAATCTGGGTGGTAGATGTCTATCATACCCAGATTGGATTTGATATTTTCATAAGTATTTCTTGGAAGAGCCTTGGTTAAGATATCTGCAGTTTGCTTGCATGATGGGACATGATCAATACTAATAATCTTATGATCAATTTTTTCTTTAATGAAGTGTCGGTCAATTTCCACATGTTTTGTTCTATCATGTTGGACTGGGTTCTTTGCAATACTTATAGCAGCTTTGTTATCACATAGTAACTTCACAGTAGGGTTCACATGAATTTTGATTTCATCTAGCATGCTCTTAAGCCACATTCCTTCACAAATACCTAGGGCCATAGCTCTAAATTCTGCCTCTGCACTACTCCTCGCCACTACAGATTGTTTCTTGCTTCTCCAAGTTACTAAGTTCCCCCACACAAATGAACAATAGCCTGTCGTCGATTTTCTGTCTGAGGAGCACCCTGCCCAATCTGAATCTGTATAAACTTCAATGCCCCTGTTTGAATTCTTCTTGAAGTAGAGACCTCGGCCTGGTGTGCCTTTGAGGTATTGGAGGATTCTATTCGCCATTTTCATGTTAGACTCAGTTGGAGTTGACATGTAGCGACTAGCCATGCTTACCGCGAACCCAATGTCGGGCCTAGTGTGAGATAGGTAGATTAGTTTCCCAACTAGACTTTGATATCTATCTTTGTCGGCTGGTGGACTTTCAACTTCTCTTCCTTTTATTTGTTCTATTGGTGTATTAGCCGCCTTGCACCCAAGCATTCCGGTTTCTTGAAGTAAGTCAAGGGTGTATCTCCTTTGTGATACATAGATGCCATTCTTTGTTCGAGCAACTTCCATTCCTAAAAAATACTTAAGTTGTCCCAAGTCCTTAACTTCAAATTCCTTTGCCAAGAGTCCTTTTAAATGATCAATTTGATCATAATCATTTCTGGTAATGACGATGTCATCAACATAAACAATGAACAAAGCTACCTTTCCTTCCATGGAGTGTTTAACAAACATAGTGTGATCTGATTGGCATTGGTTGAACCCGTCTTTCTTGACAACTCGAGTCAATCTATCAAACCACGCCCTTGGAGACTGCTTGAGGCCATAAAGAGATTTTCGGAGCCTGCACACCATATTTGCAGTGCTGGATGATTCAAGTCCAGGAGGAATCTGCATATAAACTTCCTCTTTTAGGTCACCATTTAAGAAGGCATTCTTGATGTCTAGTTGATGGAGTGGCCAATCTAAATTTGCAGCCAAAGAGAGAATAACTCTAACTGAGTTTAGTTTGGCCACCGGTGCAAAAGTCTCTTCATAGTCTACTCCATATGATTGAGTGAATCCCTTTGCTACAAGTCGAGCTTTGTACCGATTTATACTCCCATCTGCATTATACTTCATGGAGAATATCCATTTGCATCCTACCGGCTTCTTCCCTGCAGGTAAGTTTGTGATCTCCCAAGTGCCATTCTTTATTAGGGCCTGAACCTCTTCAGTTACGGCTGCTGCCCATTCAGAATTTTGGAGTGCCTCATGGATGTTGCTTGGAATGTGTGTATTGTCAAGAGCTGTTACAAAAGTCTTGTAACTCTGGGACAATTTTCCATAAGATACAAATCTTTCAATGGGATGTTTAGTACACGATCTTACATTTTTTCTCAAGGCAATAGGAATATCAATATCATCAACATTCAGAGAGTTAGGAGCAGTATTACCTGAGAGAACACCATTTTCTAGAGTCTTGGAGGTTTCTTGGTTCTGCCTTGGAATTGTGCAGGACTCTATTCCCTTCTTGCTCTTCCTGGAGTACACTTTCATGTTGTTTCTTGGTGCAGTTTCTGTTGTAGGGGCTGCAGTTTCTATTGCAATATCCTCTGCATTTTCTACTGCAATATCTTCTGCATTTTCTGAAGTAATCTCTTCTGGTCCATGAGTAGGTTCTGCATTTTCATTTGGTTTAGGTGTAGGTTCTGATGCCTCTACAGTGAGTTTGGGTTTAGTTAGCTCAAGTTCCAAAAGTTGGGATTCTATCACTTCAATTGGATATGTGTTCTCCCCCTGAATGCCAACTTTGGGGTAATATGGTTGATTCTCAAAAAAGGTTACATCCATGGTGTGGTAGAATTTTTTGTTTTGAGGTGAATAACATTTGTATCCCTTTTGGTGAGGAGAGTAGCCGAGGAATATGCATTTAATGGATTTCGGGTCAAGTTTACTGCGTTGGGGATCAAGATTATGGACAAAGGCTGTACATCCAAAAATTTTCAAAGGAATAGATGTAAGGATACGATTGGTTGGGTATAAGGTTTGGAGAGTGGAGTAGGGCGTATGAAAGTTAAGGATCCGGGAAGGCATTCTGTTTATAAGGTAGGTTGCAGAGAGGACAGCTTCTCCCCAAAACTGATTAGGTACATTTGTAGCTAGCATGAGAGATCGGGTTACTTCTAGGAGGTGTCTATTCTTTCTCTCGGCAACCCCGTTCTGCTGAGGTGTATCCACACATGAGGTTTGATGTATTATTCCATGTTGCTGAAAGTATGAGCTTAGTGCAGAATTATAGTACTCACGGCCATTATCACTCCTAAGCACTCGAATTTTGCTTTGAAATTGTGTTTGCACCATGGTATGGAAACATTCAAATATCCTACCAACTTCCGATTTGTCTTTCATAAGGTAGACCCAAGTGATCCGTGTGTGGTCATCAATAAAGGTGACAAACCATCTTGATCCAGTTACATTTCTAACCCGCGATGGTCCCCATACATCACTATGAATAACACAAAAAGGTTGGGAAGGTTTATAGGGTTGAGGTGGGTGGGGGTTGCGTGTATATTTGGACAATTGACAAATTTCACATTGAAACAACTTCTGATTTTTATTGAATAATTTAGGAAGCATTTCTTTCAAGTACATAAAATTTGGGTGGCCTAGTCTATAGTGCCACAACATTGCAGAATTTTCACTATATTCAGAAACTACAGCGCAAGAGGTTGCCTCGGATTCTGGTTTAGATGTTTCAGCCTGAAGGATATAGAGTCCAGCACATTCTTTAGCATTGCCAATCGTCCTCCCCGACTCCAAAATCTGAAATTCACACAGGTTAGGGAAGAATTTAGTAACGCACTTCAAATCCTTTGTAAGTTTACTAATGGACAATAGGTTGCAATCAAGTTTAGGCACATAGAGTACTGAACTAAGAGTAATATTTTGTGAAATAATGACAGAATCTTTACCCATGACCTTAGACAGGGTACCATCAGCAATTCGAACAGTCAAATTATTTTGGCATGGAGAATAGCTATCAAAGACAGCCAAGTCTCCAGTCATGTGATCATACGCTCCTGAGTCAATAATCCATGAATTTTGTTTTCCCTTGCTAGTGTTTAGAGCATGCAAAAAATTACCTTTTTGTGCCACAGTAGCTGTACCAATTGTTTGTTGAAGCATTTTTTGTAAGGCTTCCATTTGCTCCTTGCTGAATGGTGATGAGTGGGAATTTACCTCAGTTGTGTTCCCTCTGCTGTCCCGGTTTTTGGTCCATTTTAGCTCTGATGGCTTTCCATGAATGATCCAGCATGTGTCCTTCGTATGACCCGGTTTCTTGCAGTGGTCACACCAAGGCCGGGTTTTCTTTTGGAAAGAACGCATATCTCCCCTTGCTGCCATTGCAGATCCCTCTATAGATGGTGCTGCATTGGATTTTCCAAGCATCACTTTTCTCCTGCTCTCCTCTCTTCTTATTTTCGAGAAAGCTTCTCGAATTTTTGGAAGAAGTTTGGTTCCAAGGATTCTCCCACGAACTTCATCAAGTTCCGTGTTCAAACCTAATAGAAATTTGTAAACTCTATCTTTCTCCACCAATTCTTTGTACTTCTTTTTATCCTCTGTGCAGCTCCATTCATTTTCATCATAAACATCCAGTTGTTGCCAGTGACGATTGAGAGTATTAAAATACTTTGTGACTGAGCGGTCATCTTGACGTAAATCATGGAGCATGCTCTTGATTTCAAAAATTGCAGATGTATTGTCGACATTAGAGTAGGTTTCCTTTACGGCATCCCACATCTCTTTGGCAGTGTCATAGTACATGAAATTTTCTCCAATTTCATTTGTCATGGTGTTTAGCAACCATGACATTACTAGACTGTTTTCTAGTTGCCATTTTTCGAGGTTTGAATCCTTCTTTTCTGGACACTTGGAGTCTCCTGTGATATAACCTTCCTTCCCTTTTCCTTGAAGGTAGATTTTGACTGAGCGCACCCATTGATTGTAATTCTGGCCATTTAATTTGTGACCAGTAATAGGAAGAGCATGTCCTTCAGCCAAACTGTTGGCTGAATTTTCTGCTTTAGTATCTGCCATGGGTTGTGCTCAAGGTTTAGGAATGGTTCAGATCTTGTGCTCTGATACCATGTAGAAATATGTTGTATATTTCATTGTATTTGGAAATCTTACATGTGAGGTATAAATAGAATACAAATAAGCTGAAAGCTGTACCCTAATTTGTTAATAAACAGAGAAAATAATTTCCTATAATTGCTGCTACCTAAATAAGGAAATAGTAATAATAGATAATAATTCTATTTACACCACTGTTTTGTAACAGCTTGACAAATCAGAATCAAATGATTATGATTTGATGTGTGCTAATCTTCAACAGTAACCTTGATACAAGAAGGGAAAAAAATGTTGAAAAAAGAAAAGAAATTAGTATAATAAAGAGGGAAGAACAATGTGAAGAAACATGTGATTTCAACTATATCCCTGAGATTTTATTTCATGTAACTCTTACTATCTCATTTTCAAGATGTATGTATCACATTAGTCAAAGGATCTCCCTTCAAAATCAGGTTCTAATTGTTGATAGTTGTCCTGAGGCAACTTGATCAAAACAGCAAAACCTGAAAAAACAATTGAGCATATGATCAAAATTGGAAAGTCATAGAGATAATAAAATGATTATTATATTGCATTTTGGTCGAACCGGAGTTGAATCTGGTTGAACTAATTGAACGATGACTCAGAGGTCTCGCCTGTTCTATCTCTGGTTCGATTTTTAAAACATTGGTTATAATATGATTATTATGTTTACCTTCAATGACTTTATAGAGAGTAGACCACCATCCATCTGTAGGAACGTGATATTTAACCAATGTATCTTCTATAGTTTCGTCGTGCTTTCCTTCTAGAACTTCCTGAAGTGTAACTACTGCATCCTTTGTTCTATTAAGGATGTCTTTTTCGTCTTTAGTATTTGGACTTTGAAGGTGTTGATGTAAAGAAGAAAGTGTAGAAGATATTGCAAACTGAGTAGCAGCAGCCCAATTCTTAGACGCTAATTCTCTCATACGGTTTTCCAAATCCTTGTTTTGTTCATTTGAATTGTTCTGTGTTTTTCCAAATACTAAGCTACATAAATACTCTGCATTTGCAGGTCCTGTACTTTGAACCATTTTGTAGAACGCAGTTTCTTCATTTCGTAAGAGTTCCTCGGGTGAACTGTATTCAAGAACCTGTGAAGCGTACAAGAAAATGAATCATCAACGTTGACTTTAGGTCTAGATCATCATGATAAGTGCAAAACGCGGGAATTTAGTATTTTTAGTTCGCGCTATTTGGATGTACCTTGCCAGCGTCGAGCAGCAGAATCTGGTTGCAGTCGATGATTGTATTCAATCTATGTGCAATGATGAGCATCGTGCAGGAATGAAATTCTTGTCTGATGGTTTTCTGTATAAGAGCGTCTGTTCGAACATCTACAGCAGCAGTAGCTTCATCGAGAACGAGAACCTTTGATCTTCTTAGCAATGCTCTAGCTAGACTTAGTAGTTGCCTTTGTCCAACGCTGAAATTGTCGCCTCCCTCAGAAACCTTAAATTAGTGCAAAATATTACCTTGTCATATTTCTTTGTTTACCGAAATTAATGATTATGCATTCATTGGATGAATATATGTAGTTGAAAACATAATAATAGAAGATTATATGATTGATACTTTCATTTAATACGCGAAACCTCGATGAATAAATGTATAACATTATCTACGTACCTGAGAATCTAAACCAAATGAATTTCGTCTTATCACATCCTTCAAGTGTGCCCTTTCCAAAGCTTCCCATAGGTCAGCACCATTGTGTTCGTTAAACGGATCAAGATTGAAACGGACGGTTCCTATGAGAAATAATGACCGTTTTCAGAACAGAAAATGTTTATTCACAATTAAATGAAAGCTTAAAATCTAAAAATACAACAACAATAATAGTAATATTAATAATATGTATCGTTCCGCAGTGCAATTTGGTCGCATTATGAAATTTTGCTAGCAATGGATCAAAAATAAACTCATTCTTGGTTAACTAAATATAGAACAAAATTTATGGTTACAGTTCATACCGGAGAAAAGAACCGGTGACTGTGGTATGATAGTAAGAACTCTTCTCAAATCTGCTAGTCCGAACGTAGATATATCGTAGCCATCAATAATGATTCTTCCACTTTGTAGCTCCACGATCCGGAATAACGCATTCAGCATGCTAGACTTTCCTGCACCAGTTCTTCCAACTACACCTATCTTCTCAGTTGAAGGCACTACAAACGATAATCCATGCAGAACCGGAGGAAGTTCCGGCCTATAACTCAAAACAACATTCTCAAACTCAATTGATCCTTTTGTTGGCCATCCTGGTGGTGGACGGTTCGTCTCAACTATACTTTGACCCTCAGTTTCTAAATTTATATACGTGTCAACACGCTCGACTGAATTTAAACTGTTTTCAGCTTTACTTGCTTGTCTAAGTACGCCACTCAAGAGATTTGTTATGTCCAATGTATAACTTAGAAGTAGACCCATTGTAGATGCAATAAGTGTAGGGTTTTCCGATTTTGCATTTTGTAACACAGCGAATGTTGCTATCAACCAAATCATGAGACCTCCTAAGCTTTCTAACATTATTGTTAGCCAACGGTTCGAACTAATATTCACAAGAGTAAATCTGATATTGTTATCCATGAATTTTCCATTGTTGATTGACATCCTGTCGTATGCTTTGTAAGCGCGAATGCTCGACAAACCATTCAATGATTCTCCAAAATGTGCATAAACAGGTGATCTTGTAATGGAATCCATGCGCTTCACCTCTCGAGCTGTGCTCTATTAGGCATGTGTTAATAGGAAAGATAAGTTAATTCCTTCAACCATAATCACTTATTGTCAAACATTTAAGAGAGTTGTAGAACACACCTGGTAGTATATATAAGCAGCATAGAAAAAGATCAGAAGTGGCAATATGGCCCAGAGGGATATGGTGCTCACAGTGCCTATTAGAACAAATGTTGAAAGTAGTTGCCAAACTTGCCCGAGAAACGTATTCATCAAATTAAAAACATTGGTATCGATGTCTCCTGTATCTTTCGCAAATCTATTAATTATGCGGCCGACAGGATTCGTCTGGAAGAATAGCATTGGAGCGCTTAGAACCTTATCTAGCATTGCATCGTGCAATCTTTTTGCGGCACGAAAACTTGAAATGATCAACCAATAAGAGTTTGCAAGTGCCACAGATACCTGAATGCAGCAAAGAATGAACATTTTCTTGAGCAATACTAATTCCTTACCAGTAAAAGATGCTAAATAATAAGGTACAATTGCTATATAGAAACTTATAGTCACTGCAAAATTACCTGTCCGAATGAAAAAAGTGCGTAGACGAAAAGAAAATATCCTGCTTGAGAAGCAGCGGTGGAATCTTGAGATGTCCACACACTTAACCATGTGCTACTCGAAATTCGGAGAGCTTCTGTTAACGTGTAGCATGCAAAAAGTACAGCAACTACCCACAGTCCTCCCAAAGCAGACATGTACCTCGTTAAAACTTTCCAGCTAACCACACCTGTTTCCCGCTCTTCTTTCCTAAAAAGTACTGATTTTTGCAATTTTCCCTTTTTCTCATAGCTTGTATCATTTGGTAACTCTACAATTGCTTCATTATTCAAAGGTAAAACATCATTCTTGTCATCGATATCTATATCTTCGTTACTATCTACTTCTTGTTCCATTTTCCCTGCATTTTCCATTAGCTTCTGAAATAGAGGCCCGCATTTCGACAACTCCTCGAATGTTCCTTGTTCCTTAATCATTCCTTCACTGACGAGAATAATTTTGTCGACCTGAGGGAGAAAATGAAGCTGGTTCGTTACAAGAACCCGGGTTTTTTCTTGCAGCCCTTCCTTTATACAGTTCCTAAAAACCTAAAGAACATTGTAAATCAGGTTATATGAACTATAAACTATGATCATAGATAATTTCAAAATTTTATTCATAAGCATCAAAAGCACTTAAAGGACTTGTGTTTTAGAGCTTCATAAGAATGATACCTCTTGGGCAATATGCGCATCAAGAGCACTTAAAGGATCATCGAATATATATACATCAGAATTTGAGTATACAGCTCTAGCTAAAGAAACTCTTTGCTTCTGTCCACCACTAATATTGACTCCTCTTTCTCCAATCTCTGTAAAATCACGTCCCTGAAAAGAGATAAACGCGATAAATAAATTTTTTCGTAATGATTTATAGAAACAATAGAGAATATGAAAGTTCATAAACAATCGTACTGGTAAAAAGTTGAGATCATGCTCCAAAGAAGTGACATCGATGGCCTTCCAATACCGTCCATGATCGAATTTTGATCCAAATAGTATATTTTCACGAACCTGGAAATTAAGAAGTGATTTTTAGAAGGATAAATTAAGTAGTACAATTTGTTCACTTTTGAACTTATTATGAATAAATCATAAATCTTAGAAGGATAAACAAAGCTACAAACTCACGGTAGCATTGTAAATCCAAGAAATCTGAGGAACATAAGCAACGGTGCCTCTGATTGTAGCATTTCCATCGGATACAAGAGGTATCTCTCCAAGCATTGCTGAAATAAGTGATGTTTTCCCTTCTCCAGTTCCTCCGATGATTGCAACTAAGCTTCCAACCGGTATTTCAGCATTGATATTCGATAATGTTGCCTTGTCTGCCTGTGAATTGAATAGGATTTTTATACAAGTGAATTGCGCACTAAAAATATCAGCATTATAAATTAAATGGATCAAAAACAAATGAAAAACTAAAAATAAATTAAGATCTGTAAAATGAACTGTAAAAATAGCCCGTTTTCTATAATGTTGCTATGGCAATGCTCGGAAAAATCTGTGAAAATTTGACCTTCGGATCCCATGAAAAGTGTCCATTCTTTATTGATATGGCTGGAAGTCCTGGAACAATCGGTGGATTTTGTTTTAAATCTCGTTCCTCGGCTGAAAATAGTTCCTCCAAACGTTGCAACGAGACATTTGCATTTGCTACCTGTCAGAAAATACAATCAGTCGACAGTAAGAAGTTGTATCATATCTTCATCATAAGTTTATTCTATCAATATTATTTTGAAATAAAAAAGAGCATTAACTTAATGAGATGAGAGCAAAAAACAACCTGACTTAGTAAATTTGGAAGCATATTTAAAGGAAAGCGCAAAACCGAGAACAATGACAGTGAGGTGAATGCCCTTGCAGGTGTCAATTCTCCACCAAGTAAAGTAAACACTCCAAAGGAAGTTACTGTCACAAGAACTGGGAAGCTGTTCAGTATAAAACTGTTTAGCTGCGATAGCGAAGAAAAAGTTAGGAGTAAAATGCTACAAATTTTCATTTAAATCTAGAAACAATAAGTAAACACTCTGAATTATAAAATTTTGTCAAGGTTCATATTCATACAGCATATAGAAGCTGAGCTTTGCGGAACCACGATAGTTCTTCATGTCGAATGCTTTGAATTCTAGACTGAAAGCTAGTTTCCCATGCATAACATCTGAATCATATTCAGCAAATCACAAATAATGTTAACGTATAATCTATACTCGAATATTGAAAGTGGAAATATTTTAATGTGCTCATACTTTACTGTATCCATGGCCGAAAGAATTTCATTCATCAGACCAACCCTTTTGTCAGTCTGTTGCAGTCCTTCCTTTGTCAGTTTTCTCATTTTGCTAATCACAAATGTCTGTTCTAAAAAAAAAAAAAGAAGTTATTAATGGAAGAGAAACCGATATAAAATTAAAGAAATGACTAAATCATATCAATCGTAATCATCAAATCATTGAAAATCGTTGACTTTAATCACAACCACTTTTAAAGTCGGAAATATGATATCAAAACTTGCCTGTAGTGGAATAATGAGAACTAGCATTACTGATCCAACAATCGAAGCAACACCTAGTTGTTGGTATAGAAGAACCATAGCTATGACGATGCGAAATGGCGCTGACCATAGTCCATGAAGTTGCTGACATATTTGCTGTATTGCATTGGCATCTGTTGTTATCATATTCATAAGCTTTCCTGATGAGAACTTCTTTCTACTTTCATGAGTTAGCCTCAATGATTTTCTAAATATAGCAGCCACCTGTAATAGATAAAGTCAAATCATATAAAACGCGTGGATACATATATTCGGAAAAAAAATGGTTTATTTTAGGAGATAGAGATGACATACCAATGTTGATCTAAGGCGAAAACCGACACGCATAACATTCTGAAAATACTGTGCCTCGCATAGAACACCAACTGACTGAAAAGAATAGAAATTACATCTATTCATTGTTCTTTTCTTACAGAACAAAAATTCTTAAAATTAGTAGAGACAGTAGCCATACCACTCCAACAAATATGGAGAAAGCGTAGATGTAACCGATCCAAGATGGATCTCCATTTTGCATTGACTGCACATTGAAAATAACTGTCACAAACTATAATATATATCTAGTTCAAGCCATCAACATTCTTGTGTCGATTTTTTCTATCATAGTATATTGTGCTTCTTTGCATTCTGTATTTTCCATCTTCACATCAATCATGTTTTACTTTGGGGAGAAGTAAACTTACATCTAAGAGATGGTTCAGCAAAATAGGCCCAACAAATCGAGAAAGATCGGTGCCAATCTGCAAAGATCATTGAAAATTTTCGCAAGTTCCACAAGAGTCAGCACACACTTAGTTCAAAAATGTTATCACGTGCCTTTTAAAGTACAATTTTTTTCATAGTTTATTAAGATTAGTGGTTACTATAAAATGTAAACCTTGTACATTATAGCATCGTTTTAAATTGTTGTTTGCAATCGCAATTGCGGCCACAATATAGCAGATTTTGATGTCACTTCAATGCCATGGCAACTGCAGTTTCAACTGCATTTTGCCGCAATATAAAAGTTTGCAGTGTAACCGCGACCTCAATTTAAAATATGAATTATGGTGACAAAATAGACCTCTCAACCTGCAATTACAAGTAACTTGCAATATGAAAATGGGGGTCTCAATTAGGTAAAAAAAAAATGGGGGTCTCACCTTGAAGATGCCTCCAAACCAAAACCTAACAAAATTTAAACCATATCAAATGAAAATTGAGAGAACAACATTACTAAGGTCATCTTGAAATAGAATCCACTGAAGTGACTGCATTCGCGCATTTGGAGCATTGTTGATCGCTCGATTTTGATAAGAAGGTTCAAATTAAAATAGATTTTACTTTTTGTTTTATAATTTCAAATACAAGTTTGGATATGAATTGTCCGGTTATGATCAAACGGTTATCAATGCTCCGAATGCATGAATGTGTAAAAGGTGACTGCCGGAGATCATCTTTGGGTCATCTTGAAGAGTCCAAATAAATATCCAACAACTTAAAAGGAAGCCAATATATCATGAAAAAGCTGTAACTATGCACCTTTTCCCTAGACTACTGTTTAATGCTCTTAAAAGCCAAGGGTTAGAGCTTTGAAATTCTGAAATCCAGCACTTTTGGAACCTGCAGAAACCAAATATATTTTAAATTTTATATAACCGTATACATGAATTTCATGCAAAACCATATACAATTAGAAAAGAAAATGTATACTTTTCATTTAATGTCTCTGTTTCATCCCATTTGTCTAGTTTCCAAACATCCTTTTCAGTGATTGGTTTTCTATACCCTTGTTTCATCAGTGGAGTTATCCATCCAAAACTTAATCCTTCAGGTAACACATTAATCAATGTCAAATGAGGTTTATAACTATACATGATGTTTGATCAACTCATCCATTTCTAGGATTACTTACTAGATAAGAAACTGGCACGCATCTCGGGGCAAACTTGATCATCTCCACAAAGTGGTTCATATTCGCCATTGTCAGGTACCTCAGATTCCATTGTTGTATGACCAGAATATGGAACCAAATTAGGAATGTAAACTAGAAGTAAAGTACCAAACAGCACCTATATCAGATCAAGTAATTACAATAATTAGTATAAAAAATTAGACGCGGTGTTATCAACATTTATAATAATTTGAGACATCGACATGTAGACACTGGAAATAATTTGAAAAAATAGAAGTGGTTGAATGTACCTGGCAGATAACAGTGCTAATATACAGAAATAGCGCAGATCTGCGTAAATGAAATCAAAGCATGAGTGAGGTGCTTCACAAATTATCAAAAATGAAGCCTAAATTTTCCTATTTTTCATTTTATAGAAAATTCCAAAATCCATAACATGCTAAAAGTAAAAATGCAGTGTATTGAAAAGTTAATAACCAAACCTGCTGGAGTAATCTTTCACCGATCGAAGAAGGTCAAGCATTACGATATCTCCCACCAAAACATAAATAACTCCAAACCTCACCAACCACCTAAATTGCCTAATATAAACCTTGGTTTCCAAGAGGATAAGAATTATCATCGAAAACCAAGTAATCGATTCAATTATCAGAGATGCTATCTGCAAGAACACAGAAACAGAAAGGCGTTTAAATTTCACATTCCAACCAAACTTTTACATATTTCTCTCTTACATAATGACATTTAATTCTTAAGTATCACTAGATAAGCATTTACAGTATAAGCACTTATTTTGAGTGTGCATTCATGCAAACTGATCTCATTGGAGTATGCTAGGACAACAAACTCACCTCAAAAGGAGCGAAATCAGTTTCATCATTCAGGTTGAAAGCTGAATTTCCTGTGAACAATCTCAACAAAGGCTGAAAAGCACAGTAACTAGCCAACATTCCAAGAATATAGTTATAGTAATTCGATTTCAAACAAAATCTCTGAGCTTTATCATTGAAATTAATAAGACATATTCTATACAAACACAACCCCATAAGAACCAAATTTGAAGTTGAAATAACAAGAGTATTGATTGCACATGGTGTATATGACCCAAAAGCACTATCCACTACTTTTTCCCAAACACTGTCTGGTTCCGGCTTGCAATACCAAATCAACGGTTCGAAACCCATCTTCGGCTTCAATCATTAACACAATGATGCTGTCAAAAGACCTCTCTTTCCAACACAAGAATGAAGAGCAACTAACTGCAACATCACAATTTAGAATAGTTGGTTATATTAAAGTTTATATAGAAATAGAAAGCAAAAGGACAACAAGCTAAACTGTATCCATAAAATATAGACATCATCTTCTATGAAGCATTAATACAAACATGAGACTTGCATTGATATGTGAGAGTGATTCAAACCTTGTTAATTCACATGGAAAACAAACATGAACTCAGTTGCAGGTAAACTAGGTGGTGAGTGTTGAATTTGTAGGAGTATAATGAGTGCAATGGCATGGCTTTGTAGAGTGTTACTAGGTGACAGATATAAATAAGCAATGATTTTGCCAAGAAATTTAGTTATCATGTGGTTGTAATTTCCATGTGGTCAACGGCTTGTATTACTTGAATCCAGATTCAATTGTTGTTAATTTTTTTTTTTTTAAATAGTCTGGTGACTCAAGTTTGGAATGCCGTGGATTCAAACCCGCGTCTCTTTTTTTAATATTTTTGCACAACTGCCAATTAAATTATATATATATATATATATATATATATATATATATATATATATATATATATAGTCTTTTATCCATAATTCAATTTATTTATATTTATCTATTAATAAAAAATAAATTATTTATATTTATAAATTAACGAATTTTTGAAAAATTATTACTAATTTGGGAGATGAATCTCACAATTCACTTATAAAAAACTAATAAAATAGTAAATTTCAATGTAAGCTCAAAAATTATAAATTTTATTTAAGTAGAATCAATTGTATTTATAGTAAAACTACTTATTGTGACATTTTTTAAGTTAATAAAATATTTTATAATTTAAATATAATTTAAATTTTTCTGTTTTGTCACTGTCATGATTTTGACTTGTGTGTTTGACTCTTGTTGCCATTGATATTTTTGGTTTTTTTTATCTTTTACAAAGAGGGTAAAAGTTTATACCTCGTAATATTTTTTTTTTTTTTTAAGATAACGAATGTTGTTTTTAACATGATTGGTTTTGTTATCTAAAAAAGAAGCAGTACTTATTGTTTAAATAATTTATATTTAAAATTAATTACTAATAATTGAAATCAGTTAATATCAGAATTGATTTTGAGTTAATCGCTCTCAGTGGATTGAATATTGTCAAAAACCAAAATAATCAACCACAAATACATATAGTATACATATAGTGAAAATGATTTTCTATATGTGTGAAATCTTGACAAAAACTCCATTAATTGAAGAGCTTAGCAATGATTGATGTGAAACTCTAATAGATAACATCTTTGCAATAAACTTGGCAAAAAATCCTATTGCACGTGGAAGAAACAACACATAGATATGAGGTTTCCCTACTTGAGAAAGCAAGTAAGTAAAGTAAAATTAAAGTTGGAATATTCAAAATAAGTTTTCCTTGTTATCTTGTGCGGGAAATTACTGAGGTAGTTATCTTTTTGAGTTTTGAGAGAAAAAAAAAAAGAGAAAATGTTGAAAAAAGAAAAGAAATTAGTATTATGTAGAGGGAAGAACAATCTGAAGAAACATGTGATTGCTACTATATCCCTATGAGATTTGATTTCATGTAACTCTTACTATCTCATTTTCAAGATATATGTATTACATTAGTCAAAGGATCTCCCTTCAAAATCAGGTTCTAATTGTTGAAAGTTGTCCTGAGGTAACTTGATCAAAACAGCAAGACCTGAAACAATAATTGAACATATGATCAAAATTGGAATGTTCATCGATTACATTGCAATTTGGTCGAACCAGAGTTGAATCCGGTTGAACCAATTGAACCATGACTCAGAGGTCTCGCCTGTTCTATCTCTGGTTCGATTTTTAAAACATTGGTTATAATATGATTATCACGTTTACCTTCGATAACTTTATAGAGAGTAGACCACCATCCATCTGTAGGAACGTGGTATTTAACCAATGTATCTTCTATAGTTTCGTCGTGCTTTCCTTCTAGAACTTCCTGAAGTGTAACTACTGCGTCCTTTGTTCTATTAAGGATGTCTTTATCGTCTTTAGTATTTGGACTTTGAAGGTGTTGATGTAAAGACGAAAGTGTAGAAGATATTGCAAACTGAGTAGCAGCAGCCCAATTCGTAGATGCTAATTCTCTCATACGGTTTTCCAAATCCTTGTTTCGTTCATTTGAATTGTTCTGTGTCTTTCCGAATACTAAGCTGCATAAATACTCAGCATTTGCAGGTCCTGTACTTTGAACCATTTTGTAGAACGCGGTTTCTTCGTTCTGTAAGAGTTCCTCGGGTGAACTGTATTCAAGAACCTGTGAAGCGTACAAGAAAATGAATCATCAATATTGACTTTAGATTTAGATCATCAAGATAAGTGCAAAACGTGGGAATTTAGTATTTTTAGTTCACGCTATTTGGATGTACCTTGCCAGCGTCGAGCAGCAGAATCTGGTTGCAGTCGATGATTGTATTCAATCTATGTGCAATGATGAGCATCGTGCAGGAATGAAATTCTTGTCTGATGGTTTTCTGTATAAGAGCGTCTGTTCGAACATCTACAGCAGCAGTAGCTTCATCGAGAACGAGAACCTTTGATCTTCTTAGCAATGCTCGAGCTAGACTTAGTAGTTGCCTTTGTCCAACGCTGAAATTGTCGCCTCCCTCAGAAACCTATATTAGTGCAAAAGATTACCTTGTCATATTTCTTTGCTTACCGAAATTAATGATTATGCATTCATTGGATGAATATATGTAGTTGAAAACATAATACTAGAAGATTATATGATTGATGCTTTCAATTAATATGCAAAACCTCAATGAATAAATTTATTCCATAATCTATGGACCTGAGCATCTAGACCAAACGAATTTCTTCTTATCACATCCTTCAAATGTGCCCTTTCCAAAGCTTCCCATAGGTCAGCATCATTGTGTTCATTAAACGGATCAAGATTGAAACGGACGGTTCCTATGAGAAATAATGACCGTTTTCAGAACAGAAAATTTTATTCACAATTAAATGAAAGCTTAAAATCTTAAAATACAACAACAATAATAGAAGTAATATGTATCGTTCTGCAGTGCAATTCGGGCGCATTATGAAATTTTTGCTAGCAATGGATAAAAAATAAACTCATTCTTGATTAACTAAATATAGAACAAAATTTATGGTTACAGTTCATACCGGAGAAAAGAACTGGCGACTGTGGTATGATAGTAAGAACTCTTCTCAAATCTGCTAGTCCGAACGTAGATATATCGTAGCCATCAATAATGATTCTTCCACTTTGTAGCTCCACGATCCGGAATAACGCATTCAGCATGCTAGACTTTCCTGCACCAGTTCTTCCAACTACACCTATCTTCTCAGTTGAAGGCACTACAAACGATAATCCATGCAGAACCGGAGGAAGTTCCGGCCTATAACTCAAAACAACATTCTCAAACTCAATTGATCCTTTTGATGGCCATCCTGGTGGTGGACGGTTCGTCTCAACTATACTTTGACCCTCAGTTTCTAAATTTATATACGTGTCAACACGCTCAACTGAATTTAAACTGTTTTCAGCTCTACTTGCTTGTCTAAGTACGCCACTCAAGAGATTTGTTATGTTCAATGTATAACTTAGAAGTAGACCCATTGTAGATGCAATTAGTGTAGGGTTTTCCGATTTTGCATTTTGTAACACAGCGAATGTTGCTATCAACCAAATCATGAGACCTCCTAAGCTTTCTAACCTTATTGTTAGCCAACGGTTCGAACTAATATTCACAAGAGTAAATCTGATATTGTTATCCATGAATTTTCCATTGTTGATTGACATCCTGTCGTATGCTTTGTAAGCGCGAATGCTCGACAAACCATTCAATGATTCTCCAAAATGTGCATAAACAGGTGATCTTGTAATGGAATCCATGCGCTTCACCTCTCGAGCTGTGCTCTATTAGGCATGTGTTAATAGGAAAGATTAGTTAATTCCTTCAACCATAATCACTTATTGTCAAACATTTAAAAGAGTTGTAGAACACACCTGGTAGTATATATAAGCAGCATAGAAAAAGATCAGAAGTGGCAATATGGCCCAGAGGGATATGGTGCTCACAGTGCCTATTAGAACAAATGTTGAAAGTAGTTGCCAAACTTGCCCGAGAAACGTATTCATCAAATTAAAAACATTGGTATCGATGTCTCCTGTATCTTTCGCAAATCTATTAATTATGCGGCCGACAGGATTCGTCTGGAAGAATAGCATTGGTGCACTTAGAACCTTATCTAGCATTGCATCGTGCAATCTTTTCGCAGCACGAAAACTTGAAATGATCAACCAATAAGAGTTTGCAAGTGCCACAGATACCTGAATGCAGCAAAGAATGAACATTTTCTTGAGCAATACTAATTCCTTACAAGTAAAGTAAAATATGCTAAATAATAAGTTACAATTGTTAAATAGAAACTTATAGTCACTGCGAAATTACCTGTCCGAATGAAAAAAGTGCGTAGATGAAAAGAAAATATCCTGCTTGAGAAGCAGCGGTGGAATCTTGAGATGTCCACACACTTAACCATGTGCTACTCGAAATTCGGAGAGCTTCCGTTAACGTGTAGCATGCAAAAAGTACAGCAACTACCCACAGTCCTCCCAAAGCAGACATGTACCTCGTTAAAACTTTCCAGCTAACCACGCCTGTTTCCCGCTCTTCTTTCCTAACAAGTACCGATTTTCGCAATTTTCCCTTCTTCTCGTAGCTGGTATCATTTGGTAACTCTACAGTTGCTTCATTATTCAAAGGTAAAACATCATTCTTGTCATCGGTATCTCTATCTTCATTACTATCTACTTCTTGTTCCATTTTCCCTGCATTTTCCATTAGCTTCTGAAATAGAGGCCCACATTTCGACAACTCCTCGAATGTTCCTTGTTCCTTAATCATTCCTTCACTGACGAGAATAATTCTATCGACCTGAGGGAGAAAATGAAGCTGGTTCGTTACAAGAACCCGGGTTTTTTCTTGCAGCCCTTCCTTTATACAGTTCCTAAAAACCTAAAGAACATTGTAAATCAGGTTATATGAGCTATAAACTATGATCATAGATAATTTCAAAAAATTATCTATAAGCATCAAAAGCACTTAAAGGACTTGTGTTTTAGAGCTTGATAAGAATGATACCTCTTGAGCAATATGAGCATCAAGAGCACTTAAAGGATCATCGAATATATATACATCAGAATTTGAGTATACAGCTCTAGCTAAAGAAACTCTTTGCTTCTGTCCACCACTAATATTGACTCCTCTTTCTCCAATCTCCGTAAAATCGCGTCCCTGAAAAGAGATAAATACTATAAATAAATTCTTAAAAAATTGTGTCTTAATTTTGAAAAACTTTTATAGCAACAATAGAGAAGATGAAAGTTCATAACAATCTTACTGGTAAAAAGTTGAGATCATGTTCCAAAGAAGTGACATCGATGGCCTTCCAATACCGTCCATGATCGAATTTTGATCCAAATAGTATATTTTCACGAACCTGGAAAATAAGGAATGATTTAGAATGAACAACTTAGTAGTACTATTTATTCACTTTCGAATTTATTATGAATAAATCATCAATCTTAGAAGGATAAACAAAGCTGCAAACTCACTGTAGCATTGTAAATCCATGAAATCTGAGGAACATAAGCAACGGTGCCTCTGATTGTAGCATTTCCATCGGATACAAGAGGTATCTCTCCAAGCATTGCTGAAATAAGTGATGTTTTCCCTTCTCCAGTTCCTCCGATGATTGCAACTAAGCTTCCAACCGGTATTTCAACATTGATATTTGATAATGTGGCCTTGTCTGCCTGTGAGTTGCATACTAAAAATATCATTATTATAAATAAAATGGATCGAAAACAGATGAAAAACAAAAAATAAATTAAGATGGTAAAATGCTCGGAAATGCTCGGTAAAATAATGGCAATGCTCGGAAAAATCAGTGAAAATTTGACCTTCGGATCCCATGAAAAGTGTCCATTCTTTATTGATATGGCTGGAAGTCCTGGAACAATTGGTGGATTTTGTTTTAAATCTCGTTCCTCGGCTGAAAATAGTTCCTCCAAACGTTGCAATGAGACATTTGCATTTGCTACCTGTCAGAAAATACAATCAATAGACAGTAAGAAGTTGCATCATATCTTTATCATAAGTTTATTCTATCAATATTATTTTGAAATAAAAAAGAGCATTAACTTAATGAGATGAGAGCGAAAAACAACCTGACTAAGTAAATTTGGAAGCATATTTAAAGGAAATCGCAAAACCGAAAACAATGACAGTGAGGTGAATGCCCTTGCAGGTGTTAATTCTCCACCAAGTAAAGTAAACACTCCAAAGGAAGTTACTGTCACAAGAACTGGGATGCTGTTCAGTATAAAACTGTTTAGCTGGGATAGCGAAGAAAAAGTTAGGAGAAAAATGCTACAAATTTTCATTTAAATCTAGAAACAATATGTAAACACTCTGAATTATAAAGAATCATGTCAAGGTTCGGAATTCATACCGCATATAGCAGCTGAGCTTTGCGGAACCATGATAGTTCTTCGTGTCGAATGCTTTGAATTCTAGACTGAAAGCTTGTTTCCCATGCATAACATCTGAATCATATTCAACATATCACAAATAATGTTAAGACGTAATCTATACTTGAATGTTGAAAGTGAACATATTTTAATGTGCTCGTACTTTACTGTATCCATGGCCGAAAGAATTTCATTCATCAGACCAACCCTTCTGTCGGTCTGTTGCAGTCCTTCCTTTGTCAGTTTTCTCATTTTGCTAATCACAAATGTCTGTTCTCAAAAAAAAAAAAAGATTGAATTTAGGATTTATTGCCATTTATATTTGTTTTTCAGAAGTAAAAATAACATGCACAAGCGCCTATGAGATATCAAAACTTGCCTGTAATGGAATAATGAGAACTAGCATTACTGATCCAACAATTGAAGCAACACCTAGTTGCTGGTATAGGAGAACCATAGCTATGATGATGCGAAATGGTGCTGACCACAGTCCATGAAGTTGCTGACATATTTGCTGTATTGCATTAGCATCTGTTGTTATCATATTCATAAGCTTTCCCGATGAGAACTTCTTTCTACTTTCGTGAGTTAGCCTCAAAGATTTTCTGAATATAGCAGCCACCTATAATCGATAAAATCACATCATATAAAACATGTGGATATATATTCGAAAAAAATGGTTTATTTTAGGAGATAGAGATGATGACATACCAATGTTGATCTAAGGCGAAAACCGACACGCATAACATTCTGGAAATACTGTGCCTCACATAGAACACCAACTGACTGAAAAGAATAGAAATTACATCTATTCATTATTCTTTTCTTACAGAACAAAAATTCTTAAAATTAGTAGAGACAGTAGCCATACCACTCCAACAAATATGGAGAAAGCGTAGATGTAACCAATCCAAGACGGATCTCCATTTTGCATTGACTGCACATTGAAAATAACTGTCACAAACTATAATATATATCTAGTTCAAGCCGTAAACATTCTAGCGCGTCCTTTTTCCATATTCGCATCAATTCAATTTTGTTTTGGGGAGAAGTAAACTTACATCTAAGAGATGGTTCAGCAAAATAGGCCCAACAAATTGAGAAAGATCATTGCCTATCTGCAAAGATCATTAAAAATTTTCCCACGTTTCACAAGAGTCAGCATGCACTTAGTTCAACAATGTTATCACATGCCTTTTAAAGTACAAATTTTTTTCATAATTTATTAAGATTAGTGGTTACTATAAAATGTAAACCTTGTACATTATAGCATCGTTTTAAATTGTTGTCTGCAATCGCAATTGCGGGCACAATATAGCAGATTTTGATGTCACTCCAATGGCATTGCAACCATAATTTCAACTACATTTTGCCGCAATATAAAAGTTTGCAGTGTAACCGCGACCTCAATTTAAAATCATGAATTATAGTGACAAAATAAACCTCTCAACCTGCAATTACCAGTAACTTGCAATATGAAAATGGGGGTCTCAATTAAGTAAAGATAAAAAAAAATGGGGGTCTCACCTTGAAGATGCCTCCAAACCAAAACCTATCAAAATTTAAACCAAATCAAATGAAAATTGAGAGAACAACATTACTAAGGTCATCTTGAAATAGAATCCACTGAAGTGACTGCATTCGCGCATTTGGAGCATTGTTGATCGCTCGATTTTGATCAGAAGATTCAAATTAAAATAGATTTTACTTCTTGTTTTATAATTTCAAATACAAGTTTGGATATGAATTGTCCGGTTATGATCAAACGGTTATCAATGCTTCGAATGCGTGAATGTGTAAAAGGTGACTGCAAGAAATCATCATCTGGTCATCTTGAAGAGTCGAAACAAACATCTAACAACTTAAAAGGAAGCCAATATATCATGAAAAGTCTGTCAATATGCACCTTTTCCCTAGACTACTATTTAATGCTCTTAAAAGCCAAGGGTTAGAGCTTTGAAATTCTGACATCCAACACCTTTGGAATCTACAGAAAGAAAAGGTACTATAAATTATCTATACATGATATATGAATTTCATGCAAAACCATGTACAATTAGAAAAGAAAATGTATACTTTTCATTTAAGGTCTCTGTTTCATCCCATTTGTCTAATTTCCAAACATCCTTTTCAGTGATTGGTTTTCTATACCCTTGTTTCATCAGTGGAGTTATCCATCCAAAACTTAATCCTTCAGATAATACATTAATAAATGTCAAATGAGGTTTATAACTATACATGATGCTTGATCAACTCATCCATTTCTTGAATTACTTACTAGATAAGAAACTGGCGCGCATCTCGGGGCAAACTTGATCATCTCCACAAAGTGGTTCATATTCACCATTGTCGGGTGCCTCAGATTGCATTGTTGTATTATAACCAGAATATGGAACCAAATTAGGAATGTAAACTAGAAGTAAAGTACCAAACAGCACCTACATCAGATCAAGTAATTACAATAATTAGTATAAAAAATTAGACGTGGTGTTATCAACATTTATAATAATTTGAGACATCGACATGTAGACACTGGAAATAATTTGAAAAAATAGAAGTGGTTGAATGTACCTGGCAGATAACAGTGCTAATATATAGAAATAGCGCAGATCTGCACAAATGAAGTCAAAGCATGAGTTAGGTGCTGCACAAACGATGGAGAATGAAGCATAAACTTTCCTATTCTTTTTCATTTTATAGAAAATTCCAAAATCCATAACATGCTAAAAGTAAAAAAGCAGTGTATTGAAATAAAATCCAAACCTGCTGGAGTAATCTTTCACCGATCGAAGAAGGTCAAGCATTACGATATCTCCCACCAAAACATAAATAACTCCAAACCTCACCAACCACCTAAATTGCCTAATATAAACCTTGGTTTCCAAGAGGATAAGAATTATCATCGAAAACCAAGTAACTGATTCAATGATCAGAGATGTTATCTGCAAGAACACAGAAACAGAAAGGCGTTTAAATTTCACATTCCAACCAAAATTTTACATATTTCCCTCTTACAGAATGACATTTAATTCTTAAGTATCACTAGATAAGCATTTACGATATAATCACTTATTATGAGAGTGCATTAATACAAATTGATGTCATTGGATTATGCTATAACAAACTCACCTCAAAAGGAGCAAAATCAGTTTCGTCATTCAGGTTGAAAGCTGAATTTCCTGTGAACAATCTCAACAAAGGCTGAAAAGCACAGTAACCAGCCAACATTCCAAGAATATAATTATAGTAATTCGATTTCAAACAAAACCTTTGAGCTTTAGCATTGAAACTAATAAGACATATTCTATACAAACACAACCCCATAAGAACCAAATTTGAAGTTGAAATAACAAGTGTATTGATTGCACATGGCGTATATGACCCAAAAGCACTATCCACTACTTTTTCCCAAACACTGTCTGGTTCCGGCTTGCAATACCAAATCAACGGTTCAAAACCCATCTTCGGCTTCAATCGCTAACACAATGATGTTGTCAAAAGACCTCTCTTTCCAACACAAGAATGAAGAGCAACTAACTGCAACATCACAATTTAGAATAGTTGGTTATATTAAAGTTTATACAGAAATAGAAAGCAAAACGACAAGAAGCTAAACTGTATCCATAAAATATAGACATCATCTTCTATGAAGCATTAATACAAACATGAGACTTGCATTAATATGTGAGAGTGATTCAAATGGAAACTAAACATGAACTCAGTTGCAGGTAAACTAGGTGGTGAGTGTTGAATTTGTAGGAGTATAATGAGTGCAATGGCATGGTTTTGTAGAGTGTTACTAGGTGACAGATATACATAAGCAATGATTTTGCCAAGAAATTTAGTGATCATGTGGTTGTAATTTCCATGTGGTCAACGGCTTGTATTACTTGAATCCAGATTCAATTGCTAATTTTTATATATATATATATATATATATATATATATATATATATATATATATATATAAAATCTTTTATCCATAATTCAATTTATTTATATTTATGTATTAATAAAAAATAAATTATTTATATTTATAAATTAACGAATTTTTAAAAAATTATTACTAATTTGGGAGATGAATCTCACAATTCACTTATAAAAACTAGTAAGTAATAAATTTTAATGTAAGCTCAAAAATTATAAATTTTATTTAAGTAGAATCAATTGTATGTATTGTAAAACTACTTATTGTGACATTTTTTAAGTTAATAAAATATTTTATAATTTAAATATAATTTTAATTTTTCTGTTTTGTCACTGTCATGATTTTGACTTGTGTGTTTGACTCTTGTTGCCTTTGATATTTTTGGTTTTTTCATTTTTTATAAAGAGTGTAAAAGTTCATGCATCGTAATATTATTTTTTTTAAGCCAATGAAATGTTGTTTTTAACATGATTGGTTTTGTTATCTAAAAAAGAAGCAGTACTTATTGTTTAAATAATTTATATTTAAAATTAATTACTAATAACTAAAATCAGTTAATATCAGAACTGGTTTTGGATTAATCGCTCTAAGTGGATTGAATATTGTCAAAAGCCAAAATAATCAACCACAAATACCTATAGTATAGGTATAGTGAAAATGACTTTCTATATGTAAGAATTAAACAATGACTCAGAAGAGAAAATGATTTTGTAGAATCTTGATTATAATCATTTATACATTTTACTTTTATTAAAATGTATGTAAGAAATTATTTGACGAGGTAGTCACAAGTGAATTACATCATCAAAATAACCACAATTACATAAAGTATATGGAAACATTTAAGAATTAAAAATGACTTAGAATAATTTAAGAGTTAAAAATGACTTAGAGTGTGGAAAAGTGAGAAGAGAAAATGATTTTGTAATATAGGAGTAGTGAATAATTGAGGAGTAATAGTAGAAGACAGAAAATGTGACGTGGCAGTTGACGTTATTATAAGCGTGGTGTTAAATTGAGTGTGTAGTAGGAAGAAAAACATAAAATTAAGATTGCAAGTTTGGACCAAATATGAATAAGACAGATACTAAACAATAATAAGGTAAATTCATTGCCAACGTCATTGCTGACGGATTCTAACCTCAGTTTGTTTTTTCACACACAAATTTAAACAATAATCTCAATAGTAGATACGTTAATTCGTATTTATTAACGGAGATATTTGTGGGAATTATCCGTTTAAAGCTTCTAAGTTGGAATTTTTTCTCCCGCGAGAATGGGGATGGAGGTAAAATTTCCCCAATGAAACTTCGAAGCAGGGATCGGAAAAGTATCCTCCATCTCATAGATTTTACGAATCCGATCATATTATTAATTATTTTTTTTATATTTATAATATTATATAAAATATAATAATTATGCTATTTTTTATGCATTATGAGATTATGCATGATAGCAAGAAAAATAATTAGTAACTACTCCCTCCGTCCCAAATTATAAATCATTTTGTCAAAAAAATTTGTCTCAAATTATAAGTCATCTTACATTCCCAATGTAATATAAATGACATCTTCCCCAATATACTCTCAAATATTTATTATTATTTATTCTTTCAACTCTTTTAATTTCTCTCGCCTATATAATTATAAGGGGCATTACTGTAAAGTTATACATAGGAGAGAGAAATTAAAATAATTGAAAAAATAAATAATAATAAATATTTGAAGATATGTTAGAAAAAATATCATTAATATTTTATTGAAAATGTAAAATGATTTATAATTTGGGACAAATTTTTTTTAACAAATGAGATATAGTTTGGGACAGAGAAAGTATTTTTTAAACATGTTTAATTATGATTTTTAATGTCATTAGCCTTAAAAATGATTTTTAACTTATTAACCACAATTTTGTTTTTAGATCTTTTTTTTTTACACATTTTTAGATGTTGATTTAAAAATGATTAAAATTGTGAAGAAGTGATGTTCGTCTTTCTTTATTTTATTTTGAACATATCTTAAAAAGATCACAGAACAAAAAAAGATTATATCAAATATCAAATTTATGTTAAGATTTGAATTTCTGAATCATAAACAAAAGTACAATATCTATCATATAAGAAAAAAAGGTGGTCTTAAAAATCCCTAATTACCCTTATATGATAGATAATCTGCCACTTGACAACTTAAAAAATTAGCATCTATTTAATAAACTAATTAACAATTAATAAAATATCTACATCTTAATAACTGCCTTGCGGTTTAAAAAATAATCAACTTCCCTTCCTATTTAATACAACTTTGTTTCCTATTTAATTAATAAATTAATTAACAATTAATAAAATATCTATATCTTAATAACTGTCTTGCGGTTTAAAAAATAATCAACTTCCCTTCCTATTTAATACAACTTTTCTTCCTATTTAATTCAATTAAAAAGGGTTGTCATATTACACAAAAGAAAATTAGATAGTAAAAATAAGGAAATGGAAATGGAAATCAAATCTAAAAATGAATGAGAAAGAGGGCAATGGAAGCCACTAAGAGATTTTAGTAATTGTTTATGTTTATTTGTTTATCTGATTTATTCATCCTTAAAAAAATAGGATATATGTGAGGGCTTCTGCAATACGGGTGATGTAAATTGTGAATGAAAGAAATGCATACAAGCACGATGACCTGTTACGAAATCAGCATTATTAGTGTATTTGTACTCTTTTTAATCTTATTTTTTTTATATGTTTTACTTTTTTATTGTATTGTTTGTATAAGGCGAATGCTCTCTTTTCCATAATGTTTTGTTAGAAGCATTTTGACATATTGTACAATTATTTAATATTTATTATTTCAAAATAGAATTGTATTTTTATTTTAGATATTAATTCTACAGTTTTTGTATTGCAAGTATTACTCTTTAATCTTTATTTTGAGATTTTCATTTTTGTCTGCAAAGGTCTCAGAAAAAACAGTTTAAATATTAACATTGTTATAATATTTGTTTATATATAATCATCCTTTAATAACTTTTATAATTACCGAGAAGTGACATGCTGAGAAGTTACAAAACTGATACCATTGATGATGCAATAACTACCCCATAATTTCATACTAGAGTGAAAACAACAGTTATTAAATAAAAACAGAGCAGTTGTTCAAATTTGAAATTTAAAAGAGAATTAATCGTGTTATTATTATGTATAAGCCATTTGTGTTTGCTAAAAAGAGTAATTTTTTGGAGTGGTTTGTTTGGATATGTTTAGGAAAAATTGTTCACCAAGTGTAATCAATCCTTTTCATTTGCACTTTCTCTTAGAATATGTGTTTTTTTCTATTTTATTTTTTCTCTTATGGTCGTGTCTGTTGTTCTAATAGATTCATAGTTAGAATAAATTTCTCTCTCTAAAATTAAAACTATCACATCTACTTCATCAACCTCTCAAAGTATCAAAATAGATGTTATAAGAGAAATTTGAGAGGGAGGGAGAGAACATCAATATGCATGAATATATAGATTAGAAAATGAGAAGAGACATCCTTCATCATCATCAACTAATACCGTTAATAATTCATCTCCCGGATAAAAATGATACTTTTACATTTTTATTTGTTTATTTTTGTTCTACAATAAGCAATAAGAAAAAGTTACTAAATTACTATATAATATAACTAACAACCTTAATCAAAAAGAAAGAAACTGGAAAATCTACTTTTAAAATTATCAATGTAAAGCTTAAATTTTAAATATTGTCTCAAAACTTGAAATCTAATATCAAAGTTCCTATGTTTTAAACAAATTTTACTATATATCTCATATTCTCAATACATATCATATATTTCATATAAATAAAAAATACGGGTATATACGTTGCATCTTCAATTTTGCATATCACAAAATTTATTATACAAATAATTTAAATCAAAATCAAAATTAAATTAAAAAAATATTCATTTATTGCCTTAAAACACAAATAATTTGCATATCACAATACTTTCTCTTACAGAAGTCTATAAATACATTTATTGCCTTAAGATTACTATTATTTTTATTTGACTTAATAATAATAATAATATAATTATTATTATTATTATTATTATTATTATTATTATTATTATTATTATTTTTATTATTATTTTATTATTAATAATTATGTTGAGTTTGAGAATTGGTGTGTATATGCAGGAGTTATATCTGGAGCACTTTTATATATAAGAGATGACTTCAAAGCAGTAGATAAAAAGACATGACTTCAGGTAAATTCCCTAAATCCTTTTAGAATTTGAGATCATAGATTTTGAATTATCCCACTTTTTCTCAAACAAACCCCTTTTTCTTGTGAATTTCAACCTTTTACTTTAATGGACTTTAATGCCCTTGCATGTTTCTCTGCTTCACAGTCAACAACTTTAATGCCCTTACATGTTTAGTGTTTCATAACTACCATTGAATTGATTAAATAAATATGCTTGGACTAATGTACCAGTTTGTTTTATCCTTAAAAAAAATATTCTTTTATCTATCATATAAGAAAATATAATTTCAAGTTCAACTGATGCTGCAAAGGTAAGAGATGGATTGCCGTAAGAGTTTATGTGCTTACCAATTACATTTATTAAATTAGTTTTGCACTTTGTGAAATCCCAAGCTATTGGAAAAGTTCTTCCTCAGTTGGAAAACTTACTGGGATGGTTGGCCACAACTCTGCAGCAGGCATTGGAAAAGATGCGTAATAATCGCAGTGGTATATGATCATCAAGAAAGTTGTGAATTTTTCTTTCTACGACCTTATCAAGCCATGACAGGTTATTAATAATGAATGTACGGACGATGGACAATATCGTATGAATGTTTTATAAATAATTAGAGAATTCTCTATCTGATTAGACAATATCTAAAGAATTATATAAATCTATACTACTATTTTATCGTATACAATGTTTCTATATAGCAAAGTAAAAATCCTCTTTTGAGTTCAACTTTTATTTTCTCAAACTTTTGGTTTTTTATTGATACTGGCATGGTGACGGCAGTAGCAGTAGCTAGAGTTTATGATTGTACAATAGATTGCTTGCTACTTGAAATTTTATACTAATTTTGGATATTGAGCAAATTTTTAAACTTGATTTATTTTATGCTGAGTTATTTTTCTTGAACAACTTGTGAAAGATTATTAAACCTGGACATCTGAAAATGCCTCAAGACAACCTCTTGGACAGATGAAATCTAAAATAATAATAGTCCTCAAAACAACACAAGGAAATAGATAAATGCACCACCATAAAAATGCAAAATTCCCAACAAATGGGAGACAAGCATTACAGCTGCCAGCATTAAAGATAGACCACATCAAACATTTTGTGTAATCTTATGGTGTGATATCACAATAAAAAACAGTTTTTTACTACATATTTATAATTATTATTTATATATAGAAAATAAAAAACTTACTAAATAATAAATATGTTTTAAGTATCATAAATTTTTTATATATTTATAAATTGAAACTAAAAAAATCTGTATTTTATATTATTGTATATTATATTTTTCATTAAAATAAAGAAATCAAATCAGTTTAAATGCATATTGATGAAAAATAAATAAATATAATACTAATTAATGTATAATTATAATAGTGAGAAATGAAAAACTTATTTTTAAATTTAATTATAAAAAGGAAAAATACTCAACAAAAATAAAATTATCCTTTACAATATCAACCTTAGAAGATAGAATAAACTCTTCCTTTTCCATCTATTATATGTAAGTTCTTCTTTCATCCATTATATCTAACTCCTACCAACAATTTTACATGTTACACATAATAATAGTCTCATTATTTCTACCAATAAAATAATAATAAATCATTAATAATTAAACTCCATTTTTTTTAATATTATTTTTTTATCAAATAAATAATTAACTCTCCTCATTTTTCAATGACTAAAAAATAGTCAATTGTTTTTATAAATAATGTAATAATTAAAAAAATTCATTGTTTTTATATAAAATTAGAAATAATTATAATCATTATTGATATTAGAATCATTAGAAATAATTATAAAAATTTGTTATTGATATTAGAATAATTAGAAATAATTATACATTATTCAAAAATCATAATTAAAATTAATAATTTATGACAGATTATAGTATAATTAATAATTTTAAAATATATTCAAATATAAATTTATAAGACACAGGAGAAAATAAGACACAGTTCGAAATCCATTAAAATATATTCAAATATAAATTTATAAGACACATGAAAAAATAAGACACGGTTCAAAATACATGAGATAATCACAAAAAAAAAGAGATAATCACGAAAAAAAATGCATAAGACATGAGACAATAAAGAAAAAAAATTCATTGAGGCAATCACGAAAAATGCTACAAATATCTATTTTTATAAATAAAAAACATGAGACAATTATAACATTTTATATACATTTATTAACCATCATTATATTATATTTATTTATTATATTTTAAAAATCAAAATTTCTCTTTTTTTTCACGGGTCACTATCAACAAAATATCTATTTTATTATAATTATCAATTGTGTCTATTTGAGACACAAAATTATTATTTTCAAATGTTAAAATTTCTCTTTTGTTCATATTAATATTTGATCGTACCTGGATCAGACAGTTCTGATGGCCAACGACGTCTGTTGAGCTCCGGCTCCGGTGAGGTTGAAGGACGGCGGGGGGGTGTACCTGCAAGGTACTCCGACGCTCAAGTTAGGGAGTGCACAGAGTAACAGCAAATACAAGAGTAAGAAAAGTGACTTAACCTGACCCTCTCAAGTGAGAGGGTATTTATAGAGAGCCCCCAACGCGGGGCCAACGGTTACTTGCATTGGGCTGGATTGTCAGGCCCAATCCAAGTAACTGCCAGGGTTTACGTGGCGTAGTGAAGACCAGCATGTGGTCTTCGCCCTGGGGTAACCGCTCCTAGATTTCCGGGATTAGGGCAGACTGAATCCTTCGGAAGTGGGAGGTTACTTGGAACGTGTCCACGTGGTACGGACCGTTAGACACTCCTCGCGGGGGGGAGGAGCCTTCTGTGTCGAGGACCAACAAAGCCGTACGACGGACATGGCCTCGCGAGGGAGGGACCATGTCTGTCGAGGAGTGATATGTGACATTCTCGCGAGGGGAGAAGTTGGTGTGTCGGGGAGGTACCTCTCTGTCGGGGTGTGAGGTACCCCTGTCCTGTTGGTCAAGTGCCCGACACTGTAAAGTGTCCGGGGAAACGATGGTATGCTCGCAGTAGTCAAGTGCCCCGCAGAGGGGTCTTATTGGGCCTCCCCATGCAGTGTGGGTTGGGCCTGCTCGACTGTTGGGCAGCCTCGGCCCAGTCCAGAACAGGAGCCCCCCAAGTCGTTGCTCTGAGGTGTCGGAGTAATGACTTAAGGGTTGCCGGTGTGTCGAGGATATGCCAGGAGAGGAACCGAGGAGGTTGTTTTCCGTGCGCGAAGTTCCTTTGGTCGGATGAGAGTCGGGCTTCGGAAAGCTGTGTCCGATCGTATTGTTGGGGAGTTGAAGGGTTTAGGATTCGAAGCATTGGGGAAAACCGAAACGACACGCGTGGGGAGATGGGCGGCTGCATGCGTGACACGTGTCGCCTGCCATAATTACCTAGGGAGGCTAGGGCGGCTGGCTAGGGTTCGTACTCGAGTGCCCTATGCGCCTCGAGTCCCGCGAGAACAGCTTATAAAAGCCGCTCCCCCCACTCATTTCTCATTTTTTCCGCTTCTCTCTCAAGAATCCTCTCCTTCTCTCTCTACTCTCTTCCGTCGTAGCTTGCTGCCGTCATCCGTCGGACGTTCCCTGTCGGAGGCCCTGTTCTTCCTCAACAACCGTCGTTCACCGTCGTGAAATCGCCGGAGACTCCGTGCCGGAACCCTAATTCGCCGTTTGACAGGTATTTGTTCCAAACTTGACCTTTATTTTGCGTTTTTCTTCAATTTCAACTAGTGTAGGACGTTTCCCTTGGTGAATTGTTGATATTCCCATGAGAAACGAGAGGATTCCCGGCGAATACGGTGGGAATCTTTGGTTGTTGAGGGAGGGAGTGCGGAGAACTTCGCTCTCTTTTGATGAATATCTCGGGGATCAGGGACGAACACGTCGGGGACCCGTTGAATGTCTCGGGGTCCTTAATAATCAGTATATTCGTTAGTGCCGCGGGGACACAGGGCAGAACCTTCCGGGGAGACGATGAGTTCCCCGGTGGGCAAGTTAATCCTCGGTCGATCATGTCGGGGAGTTGAGAAAGTCTTGCCCCTTCCTCGCCCGTTCGCTTGAACAGCAGTGGAGGGGTGAATTTGATACGACCAATCGAATTCACCGTTTCCTTCTGCTTTTCAGGTAAATGGACGATTTGGCTACGGAGGTGGCCGTAGGATACTTCGAGGAAAACGACGACGACCAGCCCGACTCCCCCATGGCTCACATGGCCTTTGCGCAAGAGAGGCCGCTCGAGGAATGGGTCTGTAACGAAGCCCTGGAGATGTCGTCCATCTTCGTGTACCCTGATGTGGACGATGCTTTTTGCACCATCGAGCACCGACTAATTGGATCCGGCCAATCCTGGAAGGTTTTTCGTCCCGAGGAGCATCATCGAATATGCTCCCCTTACCGGGGAATGCGAGTCCCCTTGTACGAGTTTATGTTCGAGAAGGCGGGGTGGAGGCTGCCTTTCACGGATTTACAGGAGGGGATCTTCGACTGGTTGAAGTTGGCCCCTTCACAGATTCATCCGAACTCGCTGGCCTTCATCCGGGCCTTCGAGCTCGTATGCAAATATTTGGAGATCGTGCCGACCGTTCGCCTTTTCTTCCGCATATTCCACCTCCAACGGTCGTCGGCCGGAGGTCGACACGACTGGGTGTCCTTCAAACAGAGCAAGGCATTGTTCCACACTTACTTGGATTCCATTTGGGATTTCAAGTTTCGCTATTTCTACGTGAAGCTGATCACCCTCGAGGCGATATATTCATTGTACCGGAAGGTCACCCGCGAGGTTGACGACCGTTCCGAGGAGGTGCTGGAGCCAAAGTTTCCTCTGTACTGGACGGAGGAACATTTTAAGAAGGGAGTTGACAAATATAAAACGAAGCCTGTTCAGATGGAGGCCTACGAGCGGGAAGCTTACGACAAATTCGTGGCCTTTGTTGACAGTTTTACCGAAGCTCGGCACGAGACGCTGGACGGCCAGCCTATCGTAGGTGCAGATGGGCAGGTGAAGAGAGAGCGTCGCCTGATAAACACCCGCGTTTTGCTCGAGACATTCTCCGACGAGGAAGCCATCGAATTGTTAGGTGGTGAAGACGTCCCCGCCTTGGGTCTTCCTCGCATCTGTGTTTCTTGCCTTACTAACGTTTTCTTTCTTTTTTGCAGGAACAATGGCCGGAGCTGAGGAGAGGTTAAAGAAGCTGAAAGCGAAGAGGGCCCGGGAAGCGCAGGCCCGGGGAGAGGGATCACGTCCCAAGGACCAAGAGGCCGCTCCTTCTGGGGCCGCGCCCGAGGGTGTTTCCCCGGCTGCCATGCCCAAAAGTTCAAGCCAAATTCAGCCTGCTGCCACCGTGTCGGGGACTTCAGGTGGGCGTACAACTCCTGCGGGCAGTCAGTCCCCGGCTACCCAAGGGACTCCGAAGCTGCAACGTGTCGCGGAGGTCATCGACCTAGGTGGTGAAGACAGTTCCCCGGTCCCTTCCAGCTTCGACCTTCCACCCTGTCACCAAAAACCCCGCTTCTTCCCCGAGGTTACTTATCCTCGCGTCCCTCCTTCCGAGATCCAAACTGTGCTGGGGACTGCTACCGAAGCGAGGAGGAGGATGATTTTTGATGATCTTTCGGCCGGCATGCGCCTATGCTCGACTGCCATCGTCCTCAATGACGAGACTCGCCCTACTGCTGAGCTTTCCCGCTTGCAGGAAAAGCTGGAGACCTTGGGCGCTGAGATGGTTGGTATGCGCAAGGAGTTAAAAGAGTGCCAAGACCTGAACAAGGAACAAGGCGAGCAGCAGCAGCAGGTTGAGAACAAGCTTAAGAAAGTCGAGGAAAGGGAGACATGCCACCTTGCCCGAATTGCAGAGCTGGAGGCGGAGGAGAAACGGCTTAAGGAAAGGATTGCTGAATTGGAAGATGTTGCGCGGCCGGCCGAAGGGGAAACCGAGGAGGACAGGCTCCTAACTACTCGGGCAGCCTTTGTGGCCCAACTCCGGAAGCTCGAGCACGATCTCCGGTTGTCCGAGGACGATGCTATAGAAACTGCGCGCATAGGGTTCCGAAGTGCCGTGGCGCAACTTCGGGTTCTTAACCCCGACCTCGTCACCGAAGGGATAGACCCCGACGCTGAGGTGGTGGATGGCCAGATCGTGCATCCTCTGCGGGAGACTGACATTCATGTGCACGAGGAGCCTGACGAAACCGCAGCTGAGTAGATTTTTCTTTGTTTTGGTCAGCCTGCGAGCCGTTTTATTTGTAATGATTTGTGCCCGGCATGTGTGCCAGGGGCTTTTTGATGTACTATTTGCACACTGGTTATTTTTGCCCGGCTTGTGGGCTTATATTTGTAACTTTTTGTACCAAGGGTTTTGCCCGATATTCGTACTTTATAATATCTCTTGGTTAATTTTGCTGTTGTGTGTGATGTGGTATTTGCTATACTTTATTTTTGCCTAAGTAATGAGGCCTCGGGATTTGCTCGACCTTGATAGTCCCTGACCGCATGGAGAGCTGATCGGGTGGTCGGGGGCGTACCCCGACCTTTAGCGAGGCTAAGAGTTCGATCAACGTCCTAGCCTCGCGGCATGAACTTTCCATCGCGAGCTGGGTGTTATGCCCGGTTGGTACGACGACGGTGGGCCTCGATTGAGGGATCCCCGCCGGATCAGAGGTCCTCGCGCACACACAACGCGGTCTCTGATCGTCGTGTTCTGTATAGGGGTGTCGCGCTTGTACCCTAGTGCGCCCCGAAATCGCGGTGCTTGTAACCTGCGGGCAGTGTTTAACTATAGTATTGTTTTAGCTTTTCAGCGTTCCATGGTCGAGCAAGTTCCTCCCCGTGCAGGTTTTCGAGGAAATGGGCTCTTGTCCCCGTTTTCGCGCGGACGCGGTACGGGCCCTCCCAGTTCGCGGCGAGTTTGCCCTCTCGCGAGTCTTTCTGGTTCCTTCGTAGGACGAGGGTGCCCACCTGAAAATCACGTTTAACGACTTTGTCGTTATAACGCAATGTTATTTTTTGTTTAAGTGACGCCTCTCGGAGAGAGGCGCCCGAGCGTGTTTCCTCGACGAAGTCGAGTTCTTCCCTCAAGGCTTCGTCGTTCGCGTCCCCGTCGAGGGGGGCTTCCGTCCTCCTCGAGGGTTCCCTGATCTCCACGGGGATTACTTCCTCCGTTCCATACGTCAAACGGAAAGGGGTTTCCCCGGTCGTAGAGTGTGGGGTTGTCCGGTAAGCCCAGAGGACGCTGTGTAGCTCCTCGACCCACCGTTGTTTGGTGTCGCCCAGTCGTCGTCTTAATCCTCGAAGGATCACTCTATTCGCCGCCTCAGCCTGCCCGTTTGTTTGAGGGTGTTCGACCGACGTGAAGTGCTGCTTCGTGCCTAGTTTTGCGATAAAGTCTTGGAAATTCCTGTCGGTGAACTGAGTTCCGTTGTCGGTGACAATGGCTTGAGGCACTCCGAACCGGGCGAGGATGTTTCTTTTGTAGAAAAGTAGTATGTTGAAGGCGGTGATTTTGGCCAACGCTTCTGCTTCAATCCACTTTGTGAAGTAATCCACCCCGACGATGAGGTATTTGTTTTGATATGATCCCTGGACGAAAGGTCCGATGATGTCCATCCCCCACCATGCGAACGGCCACGGGGAGGATAGTGACGTGAGCTCGCTGGGAGGAGCGAGGTGCATGTCCCCGTGCCGTTGGCATTTATCACACTGCTTGACGTGCTCCTTGGCGTCTTGTTGCATGGTGGGCCAATAATATCCTGCCCGGAGTGCTTTGCGAGCTAGCGATCGTCCGCCGAGGTGTTGTGCATTGATTCCCTCATGGATTTCCTGGAGTATGCCGGGGACCTTGGTCTCCTCGACACATCTGAGGAGGGGAATAGAGAATCCTCGGCGGTATAGTTTGTCCTCGACTATGGTGTACGAGCATGCCCGCCTCTTGACTATTCCCGCCTCTTTGGGATCTTCGGGCAGTTTGCCTGTCATGAGGTATTCGTATACCGGGGTCATCCAGCAGTTGCTATCCCCTATGGCGTTGATGTCCGACACCACGGCCGGTTTGTCGATGCTTGGGCGGGAAAGTACTTCTTGTATGACGGACTTGTTCCCGCCTTTCTTTTTCATGCTTGCCAATTTCGACAGGACATCCGCTCTGGCGTTATGCTCTCGGGGAATGTGAGTCACTTCTGCCAAGGTGAAATTTTTCATCTTCTCTTTTACTAAGGCCAAGTATTCTATGAGGCTGTCGTTCTTGGCTTGGTACTCTCCTCGGACTTGCGAGGCCACGAGCTGAGAATCGGTGAAGAGTTTGACCTCTTTGGCGCCAAGGTCCTCGGCCAGCCGGAGTCCTGCGAGGAAGGCCTCGTATTCGGCTTGGTTGTTCGAAGTCGGGAAGGACAGTTCGAGGGACACCTCGATAAGGATGCCTTCCTCGTTCTCGAGGATGATTCCCGCCCCGCTCCCCTTCGGGCTGGATGCTCCGTCGACATAGATCGTCCATTTCTGTGACCCGTTGATCGAGGGTTCGGGGACGGTCATTTCTGCCACAAAGCCAGCCAGTACCTGTGCCTTCAGAGCTTTCCTCCCTTCATATCGGATGTCGAATTCGGCTAGCTCGAGTGACCATCTGAGCATCCTCTCCGCCATGTCCGGTCGTCCGAGGAGCTGCCTGATGGGTTGTTCGGTCCTTACGATGATGGTATGGGCGAGGAAGTAGTGGCGTAGTCGCCTTGCCGCGGTGACGAGACCCAGTGCGACTTTCTCGATCTGCTGGTATCTGAGCTCGAGGCCTTGGAGAGCTTTGCTCGTGAAGTAAACTGGCTTCTGTCCGTCCGAGGTTTCCCGAATGAGGACGGCGCTGACCGCTTCGCTCGTGATCGCAAGATATAAGAAAAGTGTTTCCTCGTTTTCAGGCCGCGAGAGGACTGGGGGTTGCGACAGGACTTGTTTCAAGTGCGCGAGTGCTTGCTCGCATTCCTCGCTCCAGTCGAACACGGCCTTTTGTCGAAGAAGTTTGAAAAAGGGGAGTGCGTATTGTGCGGATTTGGCGACGAACCGGGAAAGGGCGGTGAGCATCCCGTTCAATGATTGTATTGACTTCTTCGAGCCCGGGGTAGGGAGCTCGGAGAAAGCCCTACACTTGCCGGGGTTTGCCTCGATTCCGCGCTCCGTAAGGTAAAATCCGAGGAACTTCCCTGTCCGGACGCCGAAAGTGCATTTGTCGGGGTTAAACCTCATGCGGCACCTCCTCGCCGTTTCGAACACCTTCTTGAGGTGCGTGGCGTGGTCGACTTCTTCTGCAGACTTGACGATCATGTCGTCCATGTAGACTTCGAGCATGTCGCCGATCTCAGTCCGGAAGACCTTGTTCATCATCCGTTGGTAGGTCGCACCGGCATTCTTCAGACCGAAGGGCATTACGTTATAATAGTAGTTGCCCGACGCGGTCATGAAGGTCGTGTGTTGTTTGTCGACCTTGTCCATGGGAATTTGGTTGTACCCTGAATAGGCGTCCATGAAGGATAGTAGTTTGTAACCTGCAGAATTGTCGACCAGTTGGTCGATGTTAGGCAAGGGATAACAATCTTTCGGGCAAGCCCGGTTGAGATCAGTATAATCAACGCACATTCTCCATTTTCCATTATTTTTCTTAACAAGTACAACGTTGGACAGCCATGTCGTGTATTTGGCTTCCGAAATAAAATTTGCCTCTAGGAGGTCTTTTACAGCTTTTTCAGCAGCCTCCGCTTTCTCGGGAGACTGCTTACGCCTACGTTGTGCTATGGCCCTAGCGGCCGGATCTACTGCGAGCTGATGGCAAGCCACCTCGGGGTCGAGGCCAGGCATCTCGGATGTGCTCCACACGAAGAGGTCAGCATTCTGCCTCAGACATGCTTTCAGCTGCTCTTTGGCTAGGTCGGGGATCCCGGCGCCGATCTTCACGTTGCGATCTGGGTCTTCTCCGAGGGCCATGAGCTCGAAGTCTCCATCTGGGATGGGGCGCGCTGGGTGGAGAGGATGCCCGTTGTTTTCTGCCTGGTGGTTGGGGTCTTCGACTCAGTCTTCGTCGGGCTCACCAGAGAATCTGCTGTCGAGGTCGATCGCGTTGACGCGCGGGAGAGGTACCTGTCCGACGTCCGGGGATGGTTTCGCCACGGTCTTAGGTTTGGGACCAATGGAACTTAGGCCCTTGACGGCGGCGTCGAAGCATCTTCTGGCCGCGTCGATGTCCCCGTGCATCGTCACTACTCGTCCCCTCCTTGTGTAATACTTCATTTTGAGGTGGACCGTCGACGGGACCGCCGTGAGTTCAGCAAGGGTGGTCCTTCCGAGGATGCAGTTGTAAAGGGATGGGCATTCAACCACCAGGAAACGGATCTTCACCTGTCGGGCCGTGTCTTCGGCCCCGAACGTAACCATTAGCTCCACGTAACCCCATGGTCTGGTGGTGGTTCCATTGAACCCTTGCAGATCTGACCCGACGTACAGGGTCAAATGCCTCTCGTCTAGCTGAAGGGTCCCAAACAAGTGAGAATACATGATGTCGACCGAGCTCCCCTGGTCGACTAGGATTCTTCGGACGTCAAAGTTCGCCATTTGCGCCCTGACCAGGAGGGGGATAGTGGCGTTCGGGGCTCCACCGGGGAGTTCCTCGAGGTAGAAGGTGATGGGATTGGAATCTCCCCGCACCTTCTCGAGGGTGGTCGTTTTCGCGGATGTCGTGGATTCTAGTTCGTCAAACTTTCGTTTGATCGATCCCACCGAAACTTTCCCGGGTTCGCCTTCGGAGATGACCATTGCTTTGGGGAAGCCTTCCCAGGTGTTGCGCGTAGTGACGGGGTCCTCGTCGGGGAAGGTCGCCCACATGTTGCGGATTGCCTCTTCGCCCTCGATGATTGGGGGGACGAAGAAGTCCTCAGGTCGAGTGACGCTGAGGGCGACCTGAAGCTGATTGTCGACGGGAGGAGGTGTCGACTCCTCGACGTTCTGTGCTTCCCTTGAGCTGGGGTGAGGAGGGTCATTCTTTTGGGTATACTTCTTCAAGTGCCCCTCTTTGATGAGAATCTCGATGGCGTCCTTGAGATGGACGCACTCTTCGGTCACGTGCCCGTGGCTTCGGTGGAACCTGCAGTACTTAGATTTGTCAACGTTAGGTTTGGGGGCAACGGGCTTCGGGAAGCGAACTCCTCCTTTCGCAAACTCGGAATTCTGGCAGTCCGAGAGGATTCGTGACCGGGGAGTGTTGAGCGGGGTGTATTCCGTGAATCGACCAGCTGGCCCGCGTTGTTCCCGAGGATCTCGGCCGCGGTTCTCTTTCTTCTTTTCTCCTCCCCGTCGGGGAGAAGCGTCATCATCTTTTTGGCCGCGGGGGCCTTCCCTACGTCTTGTCTCAAGAGCGATCTGGGCTGCTTCTGTCTCTTCGAGTTCGATGTACTTCTGGGCTCGGGCGAGAAGGTCCTCGAGACGACGGTGTCTTCGGAGGCCTATGGACTTGGCAAAGTCCGACCCGGCGCGTAGTCCATGGATAATTAAGTATTTCTTCATGTCGTCGGTCGTGTGGACCTCGACAGCTTCCTTGTTGAACCTCTCGATGTACTTTCGGAGAGATTCGTTCCTCCCTTGGAAGATCTTTTCGAGGGCAGCCTCTGTCTTTGGGTGTCGACGAGACGCGATGAAGTGTTTGGTGAAGCGATGTTTCAGTTGCTTCCATGACGTGATCGAACCAGGTTCCAGACCCTTATACCACGTCATGGCTCCCTTCCGCAAGGTAGTGGGGAACAGCCTGCACCTGATGGATCCCCTGACGTTTCGAAAGTCGAGCATCGCTTCGAAATTCTCCACGTGATCGTCGGGGTCGGTCAGCACGTCATAGGTCCCCAAGTGTGGAGGTTTCTCCATGCCTGGAGGGATTGGGGCGTCCATGATTTCCCACGACAAGGGGGTCCTTTGGTCCTCGTCATCGCTATCAGCCGGGGATCTCGAAGGTGATCGATGGTGCCGTGGAGGAGAGTTCCTCGAATGGTTCTTTGGTCTCTCTTTGGTCTGCTTGGACTTCTTGGAGGTGGTAGAGGCCCTGGGTTCTTTCCGAGGCGGGGAGCGAGGGCGTTTCTGGGTGATCGCCGGCTGAGGGCGCTCGAGATGCGGTCGACGACCATGGCGTACGGGCGACGGGGGTCCGAGAATCTTCGGAAGGGGTCCTTCGTGGGGAAGGAGAGCGGCGAGGTGACGGGGGGCGACGATGTCTTCGCGGGGAAGATCGTCGTGCCCGTCCCTGCTCCAAGGCTTCAATTCTGGTGTTCTGCTGCGCGATCAGCTGATTGGTCTGGTTGATCAACGCAAATAGGGTCACGGTACTTGGGTCCGCGTTGGGCGGTGGAGCAACGGGCTGGAGAATGGTTTGCTGGTCGTCCGCGCGGACGACGTTGTGGGTCGCATCCTGGGAGTCCGGGGAGGCGGTATGTCCGTCTCTCATGTCGCCTTCGCCGCCGTGGAGGATGATGGCGTCCTCACGGTGGCTCCCGTTATCCAGTTGTGCGAGCACGGTGTCCAGAGCCTGGCTGACGGACGGATTGGCCATGTTGGTGATGAATAGGGGAAGCTTTGGTTTATCGAAGAGAAAAACGGGGAAGCTTGTGAGTTCCCACAGACGGCGCCACTGATCGTACCTGGATCAGACAGTTCTGATGGCCAACGACGTCTGTTGAGCTCCGGCTCCTGTGAGGTTGAAGGACGGCGGGGGGGGTGTACCTGCAAGGTACTCCGACGCTCAAGTTAGGGAGTGCACAGAGTAACAGCAAATACAAGAGTAAGAAAAGTGACTTAACCTGACCCTCTCAAGTGAGAGGGTATTTATAGAGAGCCCCCAGCGCGGGGCCAACGGTTACTTGCATTGGGCTGGATTGTCAGGCCCAATCCAAGTAACTGCCAGGGCTTACGTGGCGTAGTGAAGACCAGCACGTGGTCTTCGCCCTGGGGTAACCGCTCCTAGATTTCCGGGATTAGGGCAAACCGAATCCTTCGGAAGTGGGAGGTTACTTGGAACGTGTCCACGTGGTACGGACCGTTAGGCACTCCTCGCGGGGGGGAGGAGCCTTCTGTGTCGAGGACCAACAAAGTCGTACGACGGACATGGCCTCGCGGGGGAGGGACCAGGTCTGTCGAGGAGTGATATGTGACATTCTCGCGAGGGGAGAAGTTGGTGTGTCGGGGAGGTACCTCTCTGTCGGGGTGTGAGGTACTTCTGTCCTGTTGGTCAAGTGCCCGACACTGTAAAGTGTCCGGGGAAACGATGGTCTGCTCGCAGCAGTCAAGTGCCCCGCAGAGGGGTCTTATTGGGCCTCCCCATGCAGTGTGGGTTGGGCCTGCTCGACTGTTGGGCAGCCTCGGCCCAGTCCAGAACAATATTTATTTTTTATACTAAAATATACATTTTCGACGGATCAAAATTACTTAATTTGTCTATATTTTTTAAAATTCACTATATTATATTAATTTACTATTCTAACAATTAAAAACAAATGATATTGTGTGACCCGTGCGAACCGTGATCTGTACGAACGCACGGGTCTCATTATATTATATTTATTAATTATATTTCAAATATCAAAATTTTTCTTTTTATTTTCACGGGTCACTATCATCAAAATATCTATTTTATTATAATTATCAATTATCTCTATTTGAGACACAAAATTATTATTTTCAAATGTTAAAATTTCTCTTTTTTTCTTTCTTCATTTCACAAACTCTTTTTATTTTGTATGATTATTTAATACAACTGAGTTCATAATAATATTTATTTTTCTACTAAAATATACATTTTTGACGGGTCAAAATACTTAATTTGTATATATTTTTTAAAATTCACTATATTATATTAATTTACTATTCTAACAATTAAAAAAAACGACATTGCGTGACCCGTGCGAACTCACGAGTCTCTTATTATTACATTCCAACATTTTATATACATTTATTAACAATCATTATATTATATTTATTAATTATATTTCAAATATCAAAAGTTCTCTTTTTTTTTTCACGGGTCACTATCATCAAAATATTTATTTTATTATAATTACCAATTGTCTCTATTTGAGACACAAAATTATTATTTTCAAATGTTAAAATTTTTTGTTTTTTCTTTCTTCATTTCACAAACTCTTTTTTTATTTTGTATGATTATTTAATACAATTGAGTCTTTTGTAATCTATTTAGGGTCATGCTTTGCCCTTCTCTTTTGATTAGTCTTTTGTATCGGGTTGGAGAATCCTTGTTTCTCCCTTTTAATACAATTGCTTATAAAAAAACAATCGAGTTCATAATAATATTTATTTTTCTACTAAAATATATATTTTTGACGGATCAAAATTACTTAATTTGTATATATTTCTTAAAATTCACTATATTATATTAATTTAATATTCTAACAATTAAAAAAAACGATATTGCGTGACTCGTGCGTACCGCGACCCATGCAAACGCACGGGTCTATATTACATTAATATAATTGCCTCATCTTAATTTATATTCCTTTTCATTTTGTTTAACTTATTTTTTTATTTATTTTCAATACTTTTTCCTTATTTTTTTTTCTTTACTAATCCATCATTTTAATTAATTTTCATAAACATAATTTTTTTCCTATATATTTATTATTACTATTACATTTTTTTATTATTTTCCATTAAACATTATTTGTGCAAAATTCTCAAATTTTACCCCAATATATACCTTCCGAAAAAATTATTTTACTTATTATTGCAACAAATTTTTTATTTCACATTTATTTAAACTATTTTAACAAACCTAAATATAAATCTTTACAGCTTTGTAATGGGAGTGTTATGCTGCAAGTGCAACCTTTTGTTTTCGTATATCTATATCTATTTTGGACTATATTATAAATATTTAAACTTATCAAATATATTAATTTTATTAGATATTTTTTATTTTTTATTTAATAAAAAATCATTTTTACGATAAATGCGCATCATCGACGGGCATCATACTAGTTTAAATTAATAGTTATAGACATTAGATGCTTATAATACCCGTGCGTTTGCACGGGTATCATACTAGTTTAAATTAATAGTTATAGACATTAGATGCTTAAAGAAAAATTTTAAAAATCATTTTGTTATTTTCAAAATGGCAAAAAGTGACTTTCTAAATCAACTATAATGTGGCTCTATCACATTTATTCATATTTTAACTTCAACTTTCTCACTTTTATTTTTCTTCTTTTTATTTAAATTTTAAATTTCTTCCAATTTCTCATTTTCATTTTGAATTTTTTTCTCTCTATTTTCTCTTTCCATTTTTATTTTTCTAAGCATAAATCTTTTTAATAAAATCAACTATATCAAATAAATAACATGCTACCAAATGTCCTAATTTACTTTTTTTTGTGTTAATAAAATTTACACTGCACTAGGAATGGCAATGGACAGGGTATGGGTAGGGTACTATAGTACCCATTCCTATACCCGCAGTTAAAAAAAATCCTCATACCCAAACCCATACCCGCTTGGGTATCAAAATTGGTATCCGTTCTCGTACCCTATGGGTATATAAGTGTCCGTACCCGTATCCGTTACCCGCATTTCTAATAAAAATAAATATATCAAGTATAAAATATCATAATATTTTAAGTTTTTAAAAAAATTAAAAAAATTTAAAAAAATTTATTATTGAATTATGAAATAAATGATCACGTATAATAAATATGTAGTAATTCAAAATTGATGTTTTTTTTAAATTTTATAAATATTTATTTTTATATAATAATATAAATTAAAATATATAAATATATATTGTGCGGGTATGGGGCGGGTTGGGTACTAAGGTGTCCATCCCCGCACCCATCCCCGCTTATTTAAGTGGGTACTTACCTGAGCCCGTACCTGTACTCATTTTTGCGGGTTTTTACCCTACACGTTGTGGGTAATTTTTTGGATACCCACTAGGGATGGGTCAAATTGTCATCCCTACACTGCACTAGGGATCATTCACTAATTAGATAATTAGTCAATTATTTTCATTCTAAATCAACCATAACGTGACAACTTTCACACTTTTTTTTTTTTATTCAAATTTCAAATTTCTTCCACTTTCTAACTCTCATTTTTAATTTTTCTCTCTCTACTTTCTCTTTCCATTTTTAGTTTTTTAAACATAAATAAATAAAAATTAAACCCCTTTTTAATAAAATGAAGAGGAACACAAAAAAAAATATTGAATTTTCAAAACACAATTTAGTCTCAACAGAAAACATAATTAAATTATGATTATTAAAAAATTATTCATAATTATGAAAAAATAATTCATAAATATAAAATTAATCAATTCAACACAATTTCTATTTTATTTTTAATTAATAATTGTCTTTATTTGAGATATAAAAGATTTATTTTCAAATGTCAAAATTTTCTTTTTTTTTCTTTTCCCCTTTTACGGGTTCTTTTTTTTATGATTATTTAATACAATTAAGTTTTAAGATCATTGTTTATTTTTCAATTAAGTAACTCATTTCAAATTTACATGTCTATGTAAATACACTTTATACCTTATAAATTTGGATAAACTCAATAGTAGAGTAGACAACTAACTTTTCATCTCACGGGTCACTATCAGAACGACAAACTTTTCATTTCACGAGTCATTATCAGAACAATATCTATTTTATTTTAATCAATAGTTGTCTTTATTTGAGAGATGAAATCTTTATTTCTAAATTTTCAAATTTTCTATTTTTTTTCTCCATCTCACGGGTTTCTTTTTTTTATATATTTGATTATCTAATACAATTGTGTTTATATGATCATTTTTATTTTACAATGAAGTAACTCATTTCAAATTTACATGTATAACTAAATATATTTTATATTGTATTCTCATGCTCTTCAATGATTTCATGGCCATATCGCGTCAGTAATCCAAAATACAAAAAGGGAAATTTTAGAGAGGAAAAGAGGTAGCCGCTCAAACATGAAGAAAGTAAAAGGAGAACCAGAAAGAAAAATGACTCAAATTCTTCCTGTATTTATGAACTAACCATACGAAGAGAAAGGTGTTCTATCAAGAGTCATTTCTCTCCCACCTAATACTTCAGTGTTTTGGTTCCCTAGAAATATCATAATCACTCTTCTGAATAGATGTTTTGCATCGTAAGAAACAAGAGCGTGGAAAGTACGATCTATAACCGGGGACAAAAATCCTTCAAACCCTCGCACTGATGATCAGGCACGACGGCTTAGGGCAATTATTTTGGGTTGGGCATATCTCGCTCAATCCGGCCACTTCCCCATTGATCTGGCCATCTCAAGACAAAACACCTCGGGTCTGAACGTACAAGTTAGTTGTTCAATCGACTTCTAGAATATTCATCAGACCACCAGAAAATCATGTACCCAGATATAGGGGATTTATGCCTTAAGCAGCTCCAACGGTCTTCCACTTTTCACACCTGAAAGATAGCGAGACAGTTATTCCCCTTCCCTGTATATAAAGAATGGTGTCAAATCAGGTAACAAGGTTCAAACACAATTTGAATACTTTCTCATTATTCACATATTGAATTGGCGTCGGAGTGTTAATCTTGTAGAAACACCCCTCGCTCCGTCGTACCAGAAACTCTCCTTTGGAGCAGCTTCTATAACTCTTCATATTGACTTGGCAGAGTTCTTATCTCTTAAGACTGATTAAACAATTTTATTGTCCCCACAGGGACTACCTCTCCTAAGCAAGGCAGGATTGCTATCTTGGACCGATGGTACTTTTCATCCCCCGCAGTGGCCGAGTATCCGGTCATGTTCATCCATTAGTCTGTATGTTGCGTCAGTTTTGTAAGCATAAATATACATACATCATGCATAATTAATTCACATTCATATTCATATTGCATTACTATCACTCTAGTCAGTCTTGTTCCCAAGTGATAAAGTCTTTTTACCAATCGAGTTGTCAGTCCTTTCCTCGTTTGGAAATGCAGCATCTGAGCAGTCTCTCCCCAGTTTATTTCTGGATTGGAGACGGTCCCCGACCCCTTTGATAACTTGAACCTCTGAAAGGCAAGAAGGCATTTGACAAACGTCACTCTTCACCATTGAAGATGATATTTTCGCTTTCCCGGATTATGGAAAATCCCTAGAGAAAGCCTCTCAACCGAAGACTCTCGGCAATACAGCAGTTTCTCTCCGAAAGGTTTGCTGTCAACAAGGTCATCGGCACCTCCAAATTGGATTACATCACATGCAATTTCTCCGAAAAGATTTCGAAGAAAAGTATGATGTAGTATCCCCAAACAGAAAAGCATTCTACCAAGAGACTAATTTTCCCCAGTAGAGTCAACAAATGGCATCTCCAACAGAGAAGTTTGCACACCTCTACAGCTCAGACGAATGGGTTCCCCCAGCAAGTCTGACATCAAATTTTTCAATCAAATGGCATCTCCCCCAGTAAACTCGACGAGAAGTTTGATGAAAACCGCTACACATAGCGTTCCTTGTCAAGGAAGAAACTAAGACCAGTTCCTTGGCTGAAGACCAGGATCGAGGGGAAGTTTATTGACAAAAGAAACTGAGACCAGTTCCTTGGCTGAAGACCATGATCGAGGGGAAGTTTATTGATAAAAGAAACTAAGACCAGTTCCTTGGCTGAAGACCAGGATCGAGAGGAAGTTTATTGACAAAAGAAACTGAGACCAGTTCCTTGGCTGAAGACCAGGATCGAGAGGAAGATTATTTCAGAAACTGAGACTAGTTCCTTGGCCGAAAACCAGGATCGAGGGGAAGTTTATTTCAGAAACTAAGACCAGTTCTGTGGCTGAAGACCAGGATCGAGGGGAAGTTTTACCCTTTTCTAAGCATCATTGCTTAGCAAAAGGAGATGGATGAACGAATTGCCATTCATAACCAGCTTCAAAATTTTGGATATTCTGATATTTAATCTTCTTACACCCTGAATTTCTGAATATCTTTGCCATTCACACCTTCGGGTCCAAGAAGATTAAATAGGGGCATCTGTCATACCCCAAATTTTGACCACCAAGATTTCCCATCATTGTGAGAATCATCACCACAATATGGATGTACTTTCATGCCTCATAAATCTCCTCAAAGATGATGAAACATTCACCACATCAAGAATCAAGCACAAGAGTGCAACATTCCAAGTGGATCGAGCCTCAAGATCGACAGTGTCACCAAATTAGGGTTTTGGTCGACCAAGGCCTCAAGATGGAATTTGTCCTCTGGGCATGAGCCAATGCTTCAAAGCACAACCCAAGAAACTCCAAGGGACTTCATGGACCCAATCATCAAGTTAAATTTGCCTCAGGGGGTGCATTCATCAAAAATCAGGAATTAGGGTTTCTTGACCTAATTCACCCCTAAGTTGACTTTTGAGGCAAGATATGAGCCAAGACCTCAAGACATGATTTGAGGACCTCAAGTACACCACATTTATCCATTTGCAACAATGGATTGATCCAAGAAGCTTGATTTACAAGTTTCAAGTTCATCTGGACCACAATTCGGGTTTTGAGGAAAAAGTCAACTGTATCTTTGACTTTTGACCAAGACATGCTCCCAAAACTTGGGACATGATTAAATATACCCTATAACACCTATGGAACTCATCCATTAGGTTTGACTTAGGTCAAGAACTTGATTTCACAAAGGATCGCACAGTTTGGATTTCATCCGATAAAAAGCCAACTGTGCACAAAATCAAATTTGACTTTTTGGAATTTTTCACAAATATAGTTCCCCTAAGTCAAAAATAATGTTAATGTGTGGTATTGATCATCATTCATTAAGAAAAATCAAGAAAAGTGAGGTTTCTTGCAAAAGGGGCAACCATAAGAAACCAAAATTTTTCTAAGTTATAGAACAAAAGTGATTTTGGTACCAACTTCCAAGGATCATAACTTGAGATCCAAGCAACCATTTTGGGTGATCCAAAGCTGGATCTGTAGGTCTTGCTACACTCTACAAAAGCTTCAACTACCTCCAACTCTAATTCTTTATGGATTTTAAGTTATGGAGTGATCAAAATGGCAAAAACATGAAAGTGACACTTCTTCCAACACTTAGTGAAAATCTGCCTAAGTTACCAGCCTTGAACATCAATGTTCATGGGGTTTTTTCAGTTGGATCCAAATAGTTTCAGAACAAACTATGACCACACATGTTTTGTATCATATGATGGATTTCTAAAAAGCACAAGAGCCTCTCATAACTCAACCTGAGCAAGGAGATATGAATCCCTCAAAATCACCATTTCCAACTGTCCTAAGCAAGGCTGATTTTGTGCATTTGCTCGATTTGGAAAATTTGGACAACTTCAAGCCTTGTCATCCATTTGGACACATCAGAGGATAAAATTCAAGGGGAATGATCTGATCCCCAAGCCTTCCAAGTCCAAGAATCTACATATAGCCATAACAAACCTAAAAAGGCTAAAAAATGCAAAAGACTCCAATTTTGTTTCCAAGCATTCAATGGATGCATCAAGGTGGCATGGACTGAGACATTCCTAACTGAATGAGTCAAGATTCAGCTCTGAATCAAAGGACCATAGGCCTGTGCCCTAACCTCAAGTCAATGGCTATAGGAGACTAAAGATTCCCTTGGATCAACATTGGCCAAAGGCCTGTACCAGCTGTCATTCACTATTGATGCCAAAACAAACTTGTTGCACTATAAATAGACCCCAATTCTGATCAGTTTGAGTACACCAAAGCACTACAACACTTGTTTTCCTTAAAATCTCTCTCTTTAGGCCAAAATGCCTTCTTTTGCAAGTTATCTCTGAGTTTTTGAGTTAGAGAGCAATTCCACCACAGCTCATGATCCAAACACCTCTAATATATCATATCTAAGATGTTCAAACACTCACTTGTGACCTGAAACACCAAAATCAAAAAGTCAACCTCCAAAACCTCAAAAACTTACTTTTCTGCATTTTTCAAGCCATGCCTTGATTCAGTCACTTCCAAAACCAAACAAGGCCTCAAACACACTCCAAATATCATCCTCAAACTGTCCCAAATGGTTCCCCTCATCTGGAACACCATTTGAGAGAGTTTCCTTATTGGTCACTTTTGCCCCTTTTGCAAGAAAAGGCATATACTTGTTCCTGAGGATTCCAGCTGGTTCTAACCATCCTAAAAGCTTCTAAGGGATCAATTGAGAGTATTCAAAGCATTGGATTACTTCTGGCACAAGGAACTTGGCAGATAGCACAAGGAGCTCCAAGAGGTAAGTGCATCATCACTTGAACTCTCTAAATTATGTATTGCTTTGAGGTCCATTGATCATGGACCTCTCATACATATCATATGTGTTGTGTTTGAACCAAAATATCATGCTATTATTGCCTGTGTAGTGAGTAGCATAGAACATGCAAAAATAGGCCTATGTTGAAATCACTATCGGATTTTGAGTTAGAGGCATTCTCTGAAAATTCCAAGGGCATCATTGGATTCCTCATGAAATTCTAGGTCAGATACACCTAAATTTTTTCCCAATCCATGGAGAAATGAGAAAGTTAGAGGCTTCACGTAAATTGTCAAAACTTGTCTTGCCTTGCCTTGGCCAGGCCTGAAAACTTGGCACCCCTTATGTATTTATGGGGTGGTTTTGATACACGGATGTATCACCACCCCAGTGGTAGCGCGCATGTGTGTTTGTCTTGGAGGTCTTGGGTTCAAACCCCACCCAGACCTTTTTTGCTACTTTGCCATATTTTTTATATTTTCAATATTTTGTATGGTTTTGTTAATTAATTCAAAAATTAATTTCTCTCTCAATTTTAATTATTTTTTATTAGTTCTTTTTCTGAAAATTCCCAAAAATGTTAAAATATTTTATTCCATAAAAATTTTACAAAAATATTATTTATTTCATATACTTAGAATTTTTGTAAAGAATTATGTTTTATTTGTTTTTTAAACATTTAAAAATATTTCTTTCTCTTAATTTTTCAACCCCAAATGATTTTCAAATAATTCCATAAATAAAACTTGATTTTCCAAACATTAATCCAAAACAATAACTTGTTTTCCACACATGTTTGATAATTTTGGTCATTTTAATTGAATTTTATTCAATTAAAATACATTTTAAAACCACAAATTAGGGTTTTGATCACTAACACCCTAACAAATATTTTCAAACTATTTTGGGCCTTTAATAGAGTGTAAGACCCAACCCCTTTTAAAAACCAAACTAATTTGAGCCTCAGTCATTGTATAAGACCCACTGCGATTTTAAAATCTCGGCGCGATCGTCGCTTTGCAAAACATTTTCATCTGGCCCTACCCTTGTGTTGTAAGTCCCATTTCTTTTCATTTTCAATCATATGGGCCTCTTGATAGAGTGTAAGTCCCACCCCTTTGTAAATATAAACCTTTTTGGGCCTCAGTCATTGTATAAGTCCCGATACGATTTTAAAATCTCGGCACAGTCGTCGCCTTTTAACCAAAAACCATATGGGCCTACCCTTGTGTTGTAAGTCCCATTTCTTTTCTTTTTTCAAATCTTTGGGCCTCTCCTTGAGTTGTAAGACCCATCCCTTTGTACATAAAACCTAATTTGGGCCTCAGTCATTGTATAAGCCCCATTACAATTTTAAGATCAACGGTACGATTACTGTTTTTTCATCTGGGCCTCTCCTTGAGTATAAGCCCCAACAATCTTTTCAAAAACAACTTCCTTTTTATTTAGGTTTAAACTAATAGTTGTTATAAAAAATTTCTTTAATTTTTTGAACAACTAACCATACAGCTGTTATATGGAAGCTTGTTCACCTGTAAGTTTTATCAGCTTTCTTTTACATACTTGCACATATATATATTTGTTTGTGCTAGAAGCTTTCTCACCTGTAAGTCCTTCTTTCATATCCTTTTAAATACTTGTCATATATCAACTGTATATATACTTGTATATCTGCTTAGAGTTTTCCCCGACAATTTGGTCTATAATTAGATACAGCAAGTGGTCACTCTTTCAACAGTCAAAACTAGTTCCCCATAGGAATTCCAGATACAGTCTTGCCTTCTCTTGGGATTAAACAATATGGAACAAAGAGAAAGGCATTATTCCCGGTGAAACTTTTCTCAGAGTGTCACTATTAGAAAATTGTCAAAGAAATCCCGTTCCCCGGAGAGGATTAATTCCCGGTGAAACCTCTCTTGAATTTCTTCAAACCCTAGAACTGTTCACTAAAGAAAAGATTATTCTCGGTGAAACATTTTTTGAACTTTTCTTAAGTTTGGACCCACGGGCTTCCTAAAAGCATCCACGCCTCCTCTTGGGCTTTGTACAAGGACCCTCCGGCTTCTTAGAAGTTATCATGCCTTCTCTTGGGCTTAATACAAGGACCCTGAAGACCTCTTAAAGGTATAAGACAGAATTTAGTCATCCTTTATTAAAGTTTCCTTTCTAAAGAGTCAAAACCTCAGATCATGTTTAGGGTTGATCCTCATCCCTTAAAACAACAGCCTCCTCTTGGGAATTATACAAAGATACATCTTCCATACCAGTAGACTTGGACAGTCTAATCCCCTATGGGATCTCAAAGACATTCTCAAGTTCCCTACAAATATAGGAGAAACACTGGTCATTTAATCAATCCCCAGTAGAGTTGAAATCCGTAGGTTCTAAAACTCATTCTTTTATCCTAAGTTTCCCCAACCATGGTCAGCTTATCATCAGAGCCTCAAGGCATCTGATACCTCAACTCTTCTGGAACCCTCAGCAAGAGTTGATTCCCCGCTTCAGACCTGCCTATGGATCTCAATAATCCTCAGCAGAAGCCTGCCTCCTCTTAGGTTTTGTATAATGATTTTCCTCAGCAGAGTAAACCTCAAAAGCACTCTCTTGTTGAGTCAATCTTTTCAGCCTCCTCTTAGGCTTTGTATAATGATTTCCCCTAGCAAAGTCAACCTCCTCTTAGGCTTTGTATAAGGATTTTAAAACACTCTCTTGTTGAGTTAAATACCTCAAAGGCACTCTCTTATTGAGTCGACCCTTTTTAGCCTTCTCTTAGGCTTTGTATAATGATTTCTCCAACTTGTTCAGCCACAATCTTGGGCTTTGTACAAGACAGATAAAAGCACTCTCTTGTTGATTCAACCTTTTTTAGCCTCAATCTTGGGCTTTGTACAAGACACACAAAGATACTCTCTTGTTAAGTCAATCACCTTAGAACACTCTCTTGTTGAGTAATCATCTCTCTCAGCCTCCTCTTAGGCTTTTGATAAGTGTAAAATGTACCTATTATTGTATATAAGTTTTGTTGCACTTATCGATACTTTTTGTCTATATCGTTCAAATAAACCCCACCTTGTTTATAAATACGTTTACTTTACGTTTTAGTGTATATATTGCGTATTATGTAAATATTACTTAGTTTAATTGATTTTTATCTCATTTTTGTAGGTATTAAATAAATGCTATCTTGCCATATTCTTGAAGAGAATTGAATAAGCTTTCCAGCGCTTCAAACCGTGCGTAAATCGGAGTTTCGGTGAGGAAGTTGTGGTAAAAATAAGGTTTGGTTTTCTGTCATGTTCGCACTGCGAACTGGCAGCGAGCATTCGCATTGCGAAGGCCTGCGAGGTCCACAACGAAGGAGGCCAGAAAGAGTCAGGGGCAAAATAGACCAAAGTTCGCACTGCGAACCAGTCAGCGAGCATTCACACTGCGAATGGTTCGTTCGCACTGCGAACCAACGAAGGAAAGCAAAGGCAGTTTAGCAATCAGAGGCACTTAAAGTGCCATTTTTTTAGTCATTCGCACTGCGAATGATCGTTCGCACTGCGAACCATGCAGAATTTGCAATATATTTAGTTTATTTCTGTCATTATTTTTAGGGATGGTTTTGGGGTTTCTTGATCCCACTTCCATCAAACTTCATTTTTTCAGTAGATTAGCTTAGAAAACATCATGGAAGCTTGCATGTGGATGATCCAAGGTGGATTGATCGTCGATCGGCGCCGACAAACCGCGAGATTTTTGGTTCATTTCTCTTCTTCTTCATGTCTTTCTTCTTTGTTGGGTTGTGTATATGTATTTGCTATGAACTCATGTATATTTGTCGCCCATGGCGTTGTATAAAACTTGCTTTACAAATCTCTATTGGTGATTGTCTCTGATTTTTGCTTTATGTGCGGGGTTTGGGTTGCGTTAGACATAACCTTCGTAAACTTCGATTAGGGACGATTGTCTGTTAGTTTCTGAACTCTAGAGATAGATTGAGGGCTAACAATCCGTATGGGCATCGAATCTTAATGCCTTCCGTGTCTCGAGGCTTCGCTCGCGAGAGTGACGAAGAGAGTGACACGGTTGTTTTCTCAACTGTGCGTTAGACATAACCTTTGTTGTGAGCGATGCTGGGTGATATTGAGGAGTATTGTAGGTCGAGTATAACTGGTCGGTAAGTTTAAGTTTGTGAGGAGTGATTTATATGCATTTCCTGACAAGTTTTTCTCTCTGAAGAATGAATTTTTTTATGTTTTAATATTTACTTTTCTGTTTTCTTGTTTGAAACCATTCATAACCAAACTCATAAACGCGAGAGACTGTCGAACGACATTCTTTCCCTCGAACTGATCACTATGGACACGACATAAATCCCGGAGGGAATTCTTTCGAAAATAAATATTTTTGCTTGGCTTGCCGCTATACCGCAACCAACAAAATGGTGCCGCTGTCGGGGATTGGTTTTGATATTGAATCGCATTGCGATAGTTTCTTTGTTTTTGAGTTTTGTATATATCGTATATATTGTCTGTTTTCATTATGTTTGTTCACGTGTTATATACGTTTTGTTCCCGTAACATTTGTTTAAGTGTTTGGTTAGGGCACTTGCTTTTGGTTTGCGCGGTGAGGCATCACTATGGCATGAAGGAAGGAAGTTGCTAGCTAAGCATTGTAAAGGCGTCGAGCTTACGACATAAAACAAGCATGGTGTATTCTTTTCTTTTGTTGTTGTTTAGTTTGGGTAGTGTGGTGAGTATTCATTAAACAAGTTGTACTCGGATTTTTCATAAAATTCTCAAATCTTCACTTTACAACTTGTTTAATAAATTTTTGTCGGTTTTTCAGTTTGTTCATATTAAAAGTTTTCGTGTTTGTCAATGAGCTTGTTTTGAGTAGCTTGAGGAACTTTTGGTGATGTTCCAAGTTTGATCGTTTCAACTTGCGGATGTATGGTAATGATTTTGTTAAGTTTTGTAAGCGTTCGAGGTATGTACTTATCGCTTTCTATACTATGGCATATTCATGATACTTAGGATTTTTATAAACTTCCATGCCATCCATTCTTTTGTATACTTGTTCTATTGTGAATCACTTTAGTTCCCAACCTTTTTGTGAGGTAGCTTTCCATTGTTCATATATGCACGGAGTTCTGACTTTCTTGTTTTAACTGGATTTTATTATGTTGAATCTGTTTTTTGTATTGCTTATATGAATGCATGAAAAGGATCAAGGCGCTTGTTTCATTTGAGCACAACTACCTTGGCCAAATAGTCAATTCACCTTGTGAGTGTGTGAGAATTCGTAACCCCTTTGAGCTTTTTGATCCATGTTTCTATTTGAACTCAATGCTTGTCTATGAGTATTTAGTTCACTTATTTTTTAATGGATTTCGTTTTTTCTTGGACCTCAACTTTGTGTTGTTGTATGGATTTTTTCCTTGCCTTAGAAAGTAGGGAGTATTCACATGATGGTGCGGTTGAATTCAAGTTGGGGAGAGAATGATTGTGTATACTCATTGGGTGGATTCTATGAGGATTGAAAAAGAAAAGAAAAAAAGAGAAAAATATGACAAAGAAAAGAAAAGAAAAAAGTGAAAAAGAAGAAAAAGAAAATCCTTGAAAAAGGAAACAAAAAGAGTTTCAATAATTGTGCAAAATAAGTATTGTGTGTTGTGTAGCACTTGGGATTTTGGAAGAAGTTGGTTGAAATTTTGTGTGTGAATCTTTGTGAGTTGATCACTCCCTTAGGTTTAGGTAAGTTTTTGTTTCAATTACCTTAAGAAATTGCCCCTTGTTTGTTTACCCGACCACGCTACAACCTTGAAAAGTCCTTGTGATTCTTGCCTTTGTATTTTCAATATGAATTTGTGGATGTATGCATAATTTAGTCTGTTGTTTGCAGGATTGTTGTGTGAGTGAAAAGAACCTCATTTTGTGTTTTTCATCTACCGATGATTGTTTTTGCTAGGTGTGATTCACATTTGGACTTGTGTTGTTTTAGAATGTTTGGCATGATTTTTGTATTTTGCATTTGTTTCGTGACTATGTTATCGTCGTAGTTTAGTGGTAAGTATTTACTTTGGGTGTACCGTTTGCATTTGAACCATACATTTGTCCGTTTTCAAAACCTGTTGATTTGTGATTCTTTGGTGATCACCTTGTTGCTTTGAGTTATTTGATTCTTGTTTGAGGACAAACAAGTAGGTAAGTTGGGGAGAGTTTTCCTCATCTAAAGTCAGCCTCAATATTGGGCTTTGTACAAGACATCTTGGACTTTGTACAAGACATCCATAAATATCTTCAACTGAGTCAGTCAAATATTTTATAGCCTCAATCTTGGGCTTTGTACAAGACACATATAAAATCCCCCTAAGCAAGAGTCAAATATCTTCCTAGCCTCAATCTTGGGCTTTGTACAAGATAGATAAAACCATACTCTCCAGCAGATTCAATCTTCTCCTTTTCAGCCTCAATCTTGGGCTTTGTACGAGACACCTACAAATATTCCACAGTGGAATCAAAAAATCCTCTTTTAGCCACAATCTTGGGCTTTGTACAAGACAGATAAAACACCTCCCCAGCGGAGTCAATTCCTCCTAGCCTCCCCTTAGGCTTTGTATAGTGATATCCCCAAAAGAGTCAAGTCTCTTTTTAGCCTCAATCTTTGGCTTTGTACTATACAGATAAACACTCTCTTGTTGAGTCTGCCTTTTCCAGCCTCCTCTTAGGCTTTGTGTAAGAACTTCCCCAGTGGAGTCAATCAATCTCTTAGCTTCAACCTTGGGCTTTGATCAAGGCACATACAAAAACCACTATCCCCTCAGAGGAAATAAAAAACTCTCTGCAGGAAGACATTTATCTGTATATCACTCATCAAAACAGAAAATCGAAACAAACCTTAATCCCAGATAACTGTTGTAAGTGGCACACTTGTTGATTTAAATATCCAAGTTGTAGTTTATCCCTTATCCTGGTAAAATTCCTCGCTCATCTAATTGCTGTAAGTGGCAAGCCTCTGGATTATTTACATCCACGCCACTATCCCTCTCTTAGCATGAAAGATTCCTAAGGAAAAATGGCATTGCTCAACACTGAGTTAAGGTTTTCTCCTTCAAGATAAATCCCCTATAAAGGAAATTATGGCATTGTTGGATTCCTCATATCCCAGTTAAAGTAATTCTCCTTTATAATCAGTCACCCAACAGTTGTGATAAACAGACGAGACGTCTCCCTTTAGAGATGACAAATTCCCTCTCAGTCAAACCTTTAGATTCAATCTTGGGCTTTGAACAAGATACAAATAACCTTTAGCTTCAATCTTGAGCTTTGAACAAGACACCAAAACATCTCTTTTCTCCCATAGAATAGAAGGAACTACGATTGCTCTGATTTCCCTGTTTCTTTAAACGGGAATACGTAGGCATAAGATTGTGAAATCTTAGCGAGCATACCAATCAAAAACTTTAGGTCCAGTACTTTCATAACAATCAAAAACCTTAGGTCCAGTACCTCACCAAAAACAACAAAAACACTCTCTCTCTCTCAGACATCCTCACAAAGAAGAATCTTTCCCATTTACGAATAAACACCATCAAGTATAAAATCAGAACCTAATGCTAACAATCTGTGGATAACCACATATAGGATGGGTAATTGACAACTCCCCATTGTATAACCTGACCCCGAACTCCCCGAATCTCTCGTAGCGTTTGTTCAGTTAAACAATCGCGTGCAAGGTTAGTTTTAGATAGATTCTCTTTCCCTTCCAGCTTCACGGGATAAATAAGAAATCAGAAAGTAGCACCCCTCCTACCATTGCGGTGGGGAGAAACCCATGGCGATAAGGTGGTCGCGTCACCAACAAAAATCGTACGAAACAATGTTGTAGTCATTTTGATTCTAAATCCAAGGTTCGTATACGACCATAACTACTTTGAATCTTTAATCAATATTAAATCCCAATATTTGTCATAATATTTAACTTCTCTTTTCTGGAGTTGCAGATAATAGTGGCTTAGTTCTAGTTGCAATTACTTGCAGTAATAAATTGAAGAAAAATATAGACAAAATAGTTACTAGAAAAAAAATTATTTTTTTATTAGAAAATAAAGAATAATATTTAGAGAAAACCTAAGTTAATGATAGGTTATTTAGTAAATTTTATATGAATTATATTTTCTTAGAAATATGATATGAGTGAAAACTTAATTGAAAAAAAAAACATAGTTTTGTGCTTACCTGCCATTAAACGAGACGAGCCAAATAATCGACCTTGCCCCTTCTAGTCTAACAGTCTCACCTGTTTACTTATGAGTTTTTGTTGGGCGGACTTAATTGAGTGGACAATATGTTTAAATTATAGGTAGTTGAACAAGAGAACAAGGAAAATATCAATTATTGCCCTTCATTGACCAAATGTTGGACATATTAGATGGAAAAGATTATTGTTTCTTTAATGGTTATTTTGGATATAAGAAAATTGGTATTCCCCCTGAGGATCAAGAAAAGACAATTTTGACCTACTCGTATGGGTCATTTGCTTTCAAAAGTATGAGATTTAGGTTATGCAATGCATCTACACAATTTTTATGATGTATGATGACACTATTTTAATATTTAATTGAATCATTAATGGAAGTCTTCATGGATGACTTTTATGTTTTTGTGAATCTTTTCAAAAATGTGGATAATTTGGAGTTGGTGTTGGTAAGATGTGAAAATAGAAATTCAATGTTAAATTAGGAGAAATGTTACTTCATGGTGAAGTAATAAATAGTGATAAGGCATCACTTCTCAAAGAAATGCTTGAAAGTGGATCGAGTCAAGGTGGGAGTGGTTGAAAAGCTACTGCTTCCAACAAATATCAAAGGTGTTGGGAGTTTTCTAGATGATGCTCAAGATTATAGGAAGTTTATAAAATATGTTTCGAAGATTACAAAACCCCTTTGTCAACTATTGTTCCACGATGTGACATTCAATTTCACTAAGGAATGTTTGAAGACTTTTGAAACCTTGAAAAACTTTAATTTTAAGCCCTAATTTCACTGCCCTTGATTGGTCAAACCCATTTTAGTTATCATATATTGCAAATGAATTTTCAATATGATTGTATAAGGACAGAGACATGACAAATTATTCCACTTTAGTTACTACGCAAGTAAGATCCTAATTGAAGTCCATATGAATTATACTACCACAGAAAAGGAGATGATAGTTGTTATTTTTACTTTTTACGAGTTCATACCACATTTGGTGGGCACCAACAGATCATTTTGTCATCGAGTATTTAATTTCTAAAAGAGTTATACACCAAGAGAATTTTTCTAGTAGATAAGAGACGAGAAAAGTGTCGAGAACCAAGGGGCAAGCCATATTTCATGTCTCTCGGATGATTTGTGATGTCACAACCACCCACTAATCAGAGATAATATTCTAGATGAACAATTGTTGGTACTCTCAAATAACATGACATTGTTACACATGCATAGTTAACTATTTGGTATGAGGTTATATGCAACCAAAATTTAACTCATAACAAGGGAAGTGATTCTTCCATTCATCAAGGAGTTGTTTCTAGGATGAGTTTATTATTTACAAAAAGTTTGATGGCCAAATGTTGAGAAAATGTATTTTTGAGAAAGAGATGTGTCTGATCTTGTCATATTGTCCCACATCGCCTTCGGGTGAACATTTCATGGGAACCAAAATTACAGACAGGATATTATTATTTGGCTGCTTTTGGCATTTCTTATTCAAAGATACTTGTGATTTTGTAAAATTGTTTATTAGATTTCAAAGAGTGGACAATATATGCATGAAACAAAAAAATTGATGGATATATTTTAGAAATTGAACCGTTTGATTTAACCCATGGTGTTTTCTCCCTAATATTTTGACAATATGCATATCTTGGTGGTGGTTAATTATGTCTAAATGGATAGAGATTGTGGCTAGGGGTGGCAAATGGGCATGTACGCCCCGCAAAAATCCAAAAAAAGGACGGGCATAATTAAGAACGGGGGCCTAAAACCTAGGCACACCTCGCAAAAATAGTGAGGGCGAGGTGGAGAAAACTTGTGGATACTGCACCTTTTAAGTCTAAAAACACAAAAGTTTATGTAAATGATTGTGCCCACAAAAGCCCGCAAAAAAACGGGGCAGAGCAGGACGGATATATTAGAGGATAAAGGTCTAAACTCTTAACCCGCCCCGCAATAAAGTGTGGGCAAAACGGGAATACCCAACATGTCGGACCCGTTTTGCCACCCTTAATTGTGACATCACCCACAAATGATGATTAAGTGGTAACTAAATTTTTAATAAAAATATTTTCACCACCCCTCAAAAAAATTATCACTAATGAGGGAACTCATTTCTATAATAAATTGTTTCGAGATTCCCACGACCTACCATCCTCAACGTACCCATTCAGGCTAGTTTATGGGAAAATTTGTCATATTTACATTAAACTACAATATAAAACTTTTTGGGCTAAAAAAATTTGAACTTTATTTTCCAAATTGCGGACAAGGCAAGGCTTTTGCAACTGAATAAACTGGGAGAGCATAGACTATTATCTTATAGAAAAGCTGAAAACTACAAAGAAAAAACTAAAAGGTGGTGTGACAAGAGACTTCAAAAAATAAAATTAGTTGATTGACAAGTCGTCATTCTCTTTAACTCAAGACTTAAATTGTTTTTTAGTTAAGTTAAATCAAGATGGTCAGACTCATTTAAGTTTTTAAAGTTATATTCTTATGGAGCTGAAAACCTCCTTGATCAAAAGACATAGCATGAACTTAAGGTGAATGACCAAAAAATTGAACAACACATTATTGATCATTTGTCCAAAATAATAATTGTTATGGACCTTGATGAACCATAATGATATGATAAATCAGGTTGAAAACTCAAAACCAAACGCTATTAGAAGATATCCATGAATTCTAATGAATTTTTGTGCTTAGATATATTGTGATTGAAGGAACTGAATAGGTAGTGATGAGAGGTGACACATCACTGATTTGGTGATAGGACGCCAATCATCACCAATAAAGTTGTGTTCTTTTGAAAGTAAAAGTTGGGAGTTTTTGACCCACCTGCCACAAGTCTGAAAACAAATTCCTTGAATGCCACACCTTGAAATTTAATGCCCAGAATGCCATTTTTTGTCCTTTAGTGGCCTTTTTTAAATATTTTACAGACACCCTTATCCCAGATGGCGGACGTGTCAGACCCTTAGTTAGGGTCCGCCACCTGGGATGGCGCCCCTCTTTTTTTTTTACGTTTAAATTTTCTGAAAATAAAAAAAAAAATCATTTTAATTGTTTTTTTAATAGTTTAATTATTTAAATATTAAATAATAATATTATATTTAATAAATTTTTTTAATAGTTTAATAAAGATTAATTTTAGTTCCCAATATTTTTAAATATTTAATCAGCTATTTAATTGTATCCATTTAATTAATTTTTAATAAATAAAATTGAATAATTTTATAATATTTAATTATTGTTTTCCCGCCAAATTTATTTTTTAATATTTGTTCCCTCCATATGATCTACTATAAATAGAGGTGTCGAATACACAAAAAATCATTCTATTTTTCCGTCCTTGCCTAGTTGTTTCATCTATTTCATAATCGTGTATGTGGCGTGTGTTATTTTTTTTAACAGATAAACACATGAGGGTGTGTTTGAATCCACAACGGAAGTTCCGACAATTGGTTTCTGCCATCAATGCAGGATTTCAACAGTTGGGTGGTCCAATTCGATGCGTTAGGAAAATTGAATATTATTGTCCATACATAACTCTAACGGATGCCAGCCCAGATGGTACCTACCTTCATTACTGGGATCAGGTTGAAATGATGTGGATGTCCAATGTATGTTTTCCGCACATAGTAGAGAAGTTAACTGAGGTGTTGCAGATCCACTCGTCTTAGCTGTTGTTGTTTAATATGTCAAGATGATCAATCATATTGTTTTGTTGTATTAGTAACCTTGTTGTATGTTTATTTTGAAGTTTTGGTTATGTTGTCATCGTGAATGTGTTGTAACATTATTTTGTTAAGCTCAATATAAAAGTTGTTGTTGGAAAAGGACATACAAGATTTTCATAAATAAAAGTACGACAAAATAAAATAAAACTTGTTCCACAACTAACTAGAAGGTCCAGCCCTGTTTGAACATTTTTTGCGCATATGTCCGATTTCGCGATAAATGTCGCACCTCCTTTTTTCTTTTTCAATGTTGTCCATTTCAGTTCTTATTCGGCTACTGTTTGGATGACCTTTCTTATTCCTCTGCATGCTGTCGTTGTGGCATAGAGTGTCACCTTCGTATTACGGACAAGTTGTATCAGTAGGGACCCCGATAAAGCTCTCCTCATATACCTTAAACACGTTAACAACTTTGAACACACAAGTTATATGCATAGTATAGTCCTGTCTAATGCTGGAACAAACAGCAATTGCATGTGAGCAAGGGACATGGAAAGTTTAAAATCTTCCACACTCACACGTATGGTTCCTTAGGTCGACGTTGTAATGGGTATTCGGTCTACCATCATTATAAGTCACTATTTCTTAGACAAGAAAGCAGAACCTTTGACGATCAAATTGCATAACATTGTGGCTATTTGATTTGAGAGCTTCTTCCTCAATACCCTTCATGCAGTTATCAATATACACTTGTCAAAAACCCCAACGATTTAGTCCATTCATGTCCTCTTTTTCCAAAAAGGGTGCCCAATCTGTAGTATGTTGATTTTACCAGAGCCGTAATCGGAAGGTTACATGTGGCCTTCAGAACTGAGTTCATTGATTCAGCGAGGTTGGTAGTCATATGGCCTCATTGTTTCCCTCCATCAAACGCCCTGGTCCATTTATCTCTTGGAATATTGTCCAGCTAATTTAATGCCTGTATGTTAGCTTTACGTATCTCTCCTCTGTAGTATTCGTATGTAGACTCATTTAATGCATATTCTGAGCATGAAAAAGAAAAATATATTAGTCTATACAAGTTATGGCTAGATGTATATAGAAAGATAAGTTTAGGAAGATACCCATGCTAATAACTTTTTTGCGAAGTTCGTTGTCCCTTATTTCCCTCATAAAGTTTTGTGTTATGTGCCTGATGCAAAATACGTGTGAGGAGGGAGGATACTGCCAACCATTATCCGGGTTATTGTAGGCGCTTATTATCGACTTGTGTCTATCGGAGATCAAACATAGGTTGGGTTGCGGTGTAACGTGCCTTCTAAGATTTCTTAAGAAAAAACTCCATGCATCACCTGTTTCACCCTCTACCAATGCAAAAGCAATTGGAAATATATTCCTGTTACCATCTTAAGCAACAACCATTAGCAAAGTTCCCCTGTACTTTCCATATAACCATGTGTCATCCACTTGAACAACTGGTTTGCAGAATGCAAAACCCTTGATGCACGGTTGGAAAGCCCAAAATAGACGGTGAAAAATCCTAGCTCCACCAATTTGTGTCCCCTCGTTCGACCACAAAGGAAAGGTTTCTAATTCTATGACAGTACCGGGTAAAAATGTTTTCATGACCAACAACCATTGCGAGAGATCGTTGTATGAAGTCTCCCAGTTTCCATAAATAGAAGTAATAGCCTTGTTCTTATAAATCCATGCCTTCTTGTAAGAAATGGTGTAGCCGAATTTGTCACAGATATGGGTTATGATGTGTTTCACCTTTAGTGAAGCATCTTCATTAATCAGAGGTTTGATACTATCACAAATTAGATTCGAATCTAATTTGGAATGATCTTGGGACATTACGTTAGACGTGCAGGTATGTGGTTCGCTAACCTTGGTTATCCTCCACGTACCACTCCCCTTTTCCACGGAGGCCCTACATGTAAAGTTGCATCCTTTGTGTTCGCAAATGATTATAAGTTGTTCCGTATCTAACTTATAAATTTTATAGTCAAGACAATTTTTGATGTGAAATTGTCGTATGCCAAATACACAACGTTCCTTATTTTCAAATTCCATACCAAGTAACCCACCTTCGATCTGAAGCGGCTGTGGTGCTTCGAATATTGAGACATCTTCATCATCCATGTATGTTGAATTTCTCATGTGGAGTGGTGGATTGTAAAGGTCCAGCATTTCATGTTGTTGCCTAACTTCAATATCATTGTTGGAGTCGTCGTTATCTCCGTTAAAAATATTTTGGGTATTAACTTCATGCACTTCTTCAATGTCACTATCTTCACCAATTTCCTCATCTAGAAAAAACGGTTCGTTGTAAGTGTTTGTTGACTCTGGTGACAACGTCAACGTAGTCTCATGACTCATTTGATATTGGTGCAATTGTGATTCCTGCGTCGGATACATAACTTGTGGCGCATCATTATGTTCTAGTATACATACGTATAATTCAATCATATTTGATATATTATACGTTGTGTGACATCGGAACATCGGGTTGACATCGTTGTCGTCTTCTATTTTTGTAGTGGTATATGTGACACTGTTATCACCTCCTTTAAAGCATGGATAGCGATAAAAAATGTCAGATATACGTTGTTGAATTTTTGTTTCGATTCTTTCCCTCAAATGGGTAAAATTGGAATTGTCGCAAATTTTGAATATCTGCATGTAGGGGTGTTTGCGGTGCGGTTTGGGCGGTTTTGACGCTAAAAATCATCCGAACCGCAAGGGAAAAAAGCATGCGGTTTGGTTTGGTTTGGTTGGCTTTTAAAAAAAATCCGAACCAAACCAATGCGATTTGGATTGGTTCGGTTTTTTACAAGATTTTTATTGAGTGATATTTACATATATAGAGAACAACATAACTTTGTGTTTAGTCATTCGTACATTGCCAAATAACAACAAAACTCATCATATTTAGACAAAAAGTTCTCATTCAATATACAAAAATTAATTTAAACAAAAGTGAAAAAAAAATAGTAGCATAAAACAATATCAAAATATTATAATAAAACAGAAAATATAAGAGAAGGGAGATTAGAGAAGATGAAAAAGAAAGAACATAACAGATGTGATATTAAAGAAGAAATGTGCGATAAAAATATAATTAGAAGAGAAAATAGTAACATAAAAATGAGAAGATGAAAAAGAAAGAACATGTGAGATGAGAGATTAGTGTAAAAGAGGCGAGACGTACATGACAAAGAATATGAGAAGAATGCACAATACTATTAGGAGAGATTTGAGAAGATTAAAACTGAAAAGTTAAGTGTGAGTAAGAGAAAATATTTCGTAATTGTAAGGTTAAGGCATAATGGGTTTGAGTTTTGGGTTAGATGCGAGATAAGTGAAATTTGGGTTGTAACATAATGCGGTTTGGTTTGGTTTAGTTCGGTTTGCAAAATACAAACTGCAAACCAAACCGAACCATGCAGTTTTGTTAAAAGATGGCCCGAACAAATCCGAACTAAATACGGTTTTTTGCGGTTTCGATTTGGTTTGGTTTGGTTTGCGGTTTTTTATTGGGTTGGTTCGGTTTTGAACACCCCTATCTGCATTTTTGTGTTTTTAAATATGCTAATTTTTTTTCTTTTATTTATTAGATGGGTTACAGACCCCAAGAAGAAGAAAAATTGCTCTCGCAACCCTCGTCATTACCTCACCGATTACCGTTTCATCATAGATCACATGTTACCAGAAAACGTAATCTTATCACCATTATTTCTTTTTATATATTCCAATAAATATTTTGCTCTAACTAATATTTATTATTCATACATTTACAGTTCATATGGAGGTCATATCTTCAATTACCACCATTACAAAATGACGATCATCTAATTTGAAATGCTACCACCCCTATCTTATGTTTTTGGATTGTTGAGATGCATCAGTCTGATAGGGTTAAATTGCAATTTGGGTATCATCAAGAAATACCCAACCCTCGAAAATGCCTCCAAGAGCAACATAATATGACCATGCAAGAGTCAAGGCAGTATGCCTACACGGATCTAACTAAATCTGAACGTAGACTTTGGGCAAAGAGACAATGGTTATGCTTGACTGAGGTACCGTTTCAAGGAGAAATGAAGCCAACTCAAGAATATTTGAATTGGTTTCATACCCTCCCATTTCAATACGCATCAATGGAACAATTCTTAATTGACCCCCGTCAAAGTTATCCCACACCGCAGGTGCCAAATCAACCACGACCGAATTTCCAATACCATCACACATCCACATCCACATCCACATCATACCAACCACAAAACTACCAACCACAAACTCAACCTACCCCAACCCATTACACCTACCAAACTCCGCAACAACAACCAAACTACAGCTATCAAACCCAACAACAACAACTCTACCGGCCAACACGACACCTCACACCAATTCCACAACCAAACTTCGATTTCTCAAACACAAACCAACCATCCTCATCCTTCGATGTGTCTGACTATTATGTCGCAACCATTGAACCTACATCCCCAAACCCCACCCAATTCTCACAAACATTTAACGACATTCCTCCAAATGACTTTTTTGGGAATTTCGAGCCATTTCAAATTTTCCCTAACCAAACTCCCGTCCTTCCTATCTCTACCAATGCGCCCACAACTTCAACCGCTCTTCCACCTAATCAAACGAAAAATGTAGGTCGTGGTTTCAGAATTCGTATTCCTGTAAGATGTGAAACCGACAGTCATTTCCTCGATGAAGAGGAAATTTTTTTGTGTAACACAATCCTATTGTAATTTATAACTCTATATATGATATTGTTTTTTTTTTTCCTAATTTCTCATTTAAAAATATTTAATATTCAATTTTATTAAATAAAAATGAATTAAATGTCATAAATAAAATACTTGATTAAATATTTACATTATAAAATTGAAAAAAAAAATTATTAAATATAATCTCATTACTTAATAAAACATTAGAGAAATAAATCATTATTAAACTATTAAAAAAAATTATTAAATATAATATTATTATTTAATATTTAAATAATTAAACTATTAAAAAAACAATTAAAATAAATTTTTTTATTTTCAAAAAATTAAAACGTAAAAAAAAAAAAAAAAAAATCGTCATCCCAGATGGCAGACCCTAACTAAGGGTTTGACACGTCCGCCATCTAAGATGGAGGTGTCTGAAAAATATTTACTAAATACCACTAAAAAACAAAAAAAATGGCATTCTGGACATTAAATCAAGATGTGACATTCAAGGAATTTTTTTTCAAATGTGGCAGATTGATCAAAAACACGTTTGATCAATAATGTGGAAGTGGAAAGTTGTATTTTAATTGATGTCAAATACTCCCTCCGTTCCATATTATAAGCAAATTTCACCTTTTTAGATTCATTGAATAATTAATGTATCTGGTTTATATATAGTCTAGATACATTAATTATTCAATGAATTTAAAAAGGTGAAATTTGCTTATAATATGGAACGGAGGGAGTACATTATCAAATATTTTGCAGAAAAAAAAATGAAATGTATATTAATTATATTCTCAAGCAATGCTTATAAAAAAGTTAGTGCGATGTTTGTTTCGTTAAGATCCTCTAGGAAAGAACATGAAGAACCTCTAGGAAGTAAGAACATGACAAGTCTCAACCAATAACAACTTGTAAAAGAAGCCTTCTTTTTCTTTTTTCACTAGGATAATTGTGAAATAACCACTCCCTCAATTACACTCTTCAACCACTAATAGTTGAATAAGAAAATAGTTTATAGACAAAATTGACTGATTATTCATATAAAAATAACTTATAATTATTTTTAGATAAGTTCCACATAATAATTTCAGAAATATAAATATAAAATCACTTTTTTAAGAAATCAATAACAAACCAACCTTATCTAACTTAATCTCAAATAAGGTCCAACGAAACTAGAATGGAGGAGTTGACATTTAACAGTACCATTATCTTGTGCTGATGCAAGCAGGGAGAGTGCATCCCATCACTATCCTTTGTTATTTATGACACTACTAAATATCTACTAAATATCGAGATGTTATAACATCTTAGATCACGTTCAATTTGAACAATAGGTATTTTGCTTGAAAGTGAGCAGTTCAGATTCAAAGTTAAAACAATAGGAATTTGATATAATAAAACTATAGGAATTTATATATATTATAATAATAAAACCATCTTTTGCATAGTTGAACTAATCATCCAAAGCACCTGAGAACAACAGAATCGAACAAATAAATAACTCTTTATCTTGTTTTCCATGTGATAATTTAAGAATAACATTGATTCATTTTTCAAAAAGATCAATTTAACTGACTTATTTTCTAAAAAATTATTATATCTTCAAAAAGACAGTCTCAATCAATTGTTATCAAACAAACTCGGAGACAATTAACATGAGCACTTTAGTTTTTCTCCTCTTTAATGTGGAGACCTGTATTTCTTTATCTCAAGGAACTTATTGCTCTTCCTTGTTTTTAGAGCATTAATGGTTGTCATTTTGTCTTTAATGTTGCAAGAATTTATATTTTTCTCAATTCCTGCTTTGCATGTCCCAGTGTTTCCACTACTGTCTAATTAACCCTTGTGACCAAACAAACCCATGTAACATACATACACTCAAGTGAAAGAAAATTTCAAACAGAGAAAAGCAGTGAACATCTTTTCAATTGGGTGGACAAGAAAGGGAGGAAGTAGTTTATGTAAAGAGTAATATGAAAAAGTTCCCTCTAGATGCAGTTGACTGAGGATCATAAACTAGACTGCAAATAATAGGTCATGTTTTTGTACCTACATACCCAGCCATAAATACCAGCAAACTAAACAAGAGACAGTTTACTTCAAGAGAGGAAATTAGCACCCGCTAGGAGTCCTATTAGCATCAAGGAAATTGTTGCCAAATTTTACCAATAGTCTCTCTTCACATCTACTATCACCACAAGAGGTACATGAGAACAAACCACTTCATTTGGAATAGTGACTTCAAGATACAGCCACCATTACTAGCAAGTGAGCCACAAACTTCCTTCTGTTATATTTCTTTTTAAAAGAGAGAAGATGGCAGAGAAGATTTTGTTGCATGAGAGGAACCATAATAGGTTTTCACAAAATGCAACCATGTCATAAAGCATAAAAACAAAATAACACCCAACCTGTTATTATAAAATAAAATTTAAAAAAAAAACGGGAGTTAGCATAAGTAGTGAGACCCAGCAGCAGAAACCCTAAATAAAGCTATTGCAAAACAGAACTAGGAAATTAAAATATATTAAAATATACACCTGTAAAAGATTAACCATCATATAAACAGTAGGCATTGAACTTCAACTAGTGCTGGATGGGCATTCTCTCGCAAAATGCCCAGACTCCCCACATTTGAAACAGTTACCGCCGCCACCTCCCCCATACCTCCCTCCACCACCTCCGCCACTGCCACCCTCTTGGGTGCATTCCCTAGCCATGTGACCGGACTCACCACATTTGAAGCATGTTCCACCACCGCCACTACCCCTCCCTCCACCTCCTCCACCCTCCTGGGTGCATTCCCTAGCCATGTGCCCCGACTCACCACACTTGTAGCACACCCCACCACCTCTTCCGCCTCCTCGTCCACCGCCTCCCCATCCTCCACCTCCACCACCCTCCTGGGTGCATTCCCTAGCCATGTGACCCGACTCACCACACTTGTAGCACGCCCCACCACCTCTTCCGCCTCCTCGTCCACCGCCTCCCCATCCTCCACCTCCACCACCCTCTTGGGTGCACTCCCTAGCCATGTGCCCTGATTCACCACACTTGTAGCATGCCCCACCACCTCTACCACCACCCCCGTCCACCGCCACCCCTCCCTCCACCTCCACCACCCTCTTGGGTGCAGTCCCTAGCCATGTGACCCGACTCACCACACTTGTAGCACGCCCCACCACCTCGTCCACTTCCTCTACCACCACCGCCTCCATAGCCACTGCCTCCACCTTCTGTATTATTTTCTTCATATGTACTACTTCCACCCCAACTTTTACCCCCACTCGCTCCAGTACCTCCCCATCCACTTCCACCATTAGTCCCTCCCCATCCAGTCTCACCACCAGAAGGAGCTGCATTCTTCCCATGACCAGAACTCCATCCAGAATTTTGATTTCCAGATCCAGTTGCGACACCCCAACCACCTGTTGTATTGCTTTCTTTGTTAGTACTATTCCCACCCCAACTGTTACCACCAGTTTCATTTCCAGATCCAGTTGCGACACCCCAACCACCTGTTGTATTGCTTTCTTTGTTAGTACTATTCCCACCCCAACTTTTACCACCAGTTTCATTTCCAGATCCAGTTGCGACTCCCCAACCACTTTCTGTTGTATTGCTTTCTTTGTTAGTACTATTCCCACCCCAACTTTTACCACCAGTTTCATTTCCCGATCCAGCTGCGACTCCCCAACCACCTTCTGCTGTATTGCTTTCTTTGTTAGTACTATTTCCACCCCAACTTTTACCACCGGTTTCATTTCCAGATCCAGCTGCGACTCCCCAACCACCTGTTGTATTGCTTTCATTGTTAGTACTGTTACCACCCCAACTTTTACCACCATTTTCATTTCCAGATTCAGTTGCGACTCCCCAACCACCTTTTGTTGTATTGCTCTCTATGTTAGAACTATTTCCACCCCAACTTTTACCACCAGATTCATTTCCAGATCCAGAGGTGACTCCCCAACCACCTTCTGTTGTATTGCTCTCTTTGTTAGTACTATTTCCACCCCAACTTTTACCACCATTTTCATTTCCAGAACCAGTTGTGCTTCCCCAACCACCTTTTGTTGCATTGCTCTCTTTGTTAGTACTATTTCCACCCCAACTTGTACCACCTGTTTCATTTCCCGATCCAGTTGTGACTCCCCAACCACCTTCTGTTGTATTGCTTTCTTTGTTAGAACTATTTCCACCCCAACTTTTACCACCAGTTGCTCCCCATCCACTCTCACCACCAGAGGTTGCATTCTTCCCATGAGCGGAACTCCATCCAGAATTATCATTTCCAGATCCACCGTTATCAGCAGCTGTGACCCCCCAACCACCTTTTTCTTCATTAGTACTATTCCCACCCCAACTTTTACCAGCAGTCCCTCCCCATCCACTCCCACCATCAGTTCCTCCCCATCCACTCCCACCATTTGAAGTACCAAACCCACCACCATCGTTGGCATCAGCGCTATCATCATGAGAGAAAGAGCTATAGCTAGAACCACGTCCACGGCCACGGCCTCTTCCACCTCTACGTCCACCACTGCTGCTCCACCCTCCACCTCCACCACCCTCTTGAGTGCATTCCCTAGCCATGTGACCGGACTCACCACATTTGTAGCATGAACCACCTCCCCTCCCTCCACCTCCACCGCCCTCTTGAGTGCATTCCCTAGCCATGTGACCTGACTCACCACATTTGTAACATGCTCCGCCACCACCACCAGCCTCTCCCTCCACCTCCGCCACCCTCCTGAGTGCATTCCCTAGCCATATGACCTGACTCACCACATTTGTAGCATGTTCCTCCACCTACCCTTCCTCCACCTCCGCCACCCTCTTGAGTGCATTCCCTAGCCATGTGACCTGACTCACCACATTTGTAGCATGTTCCACCGCCACCCGCCCCTCCCTCCACCACCCTCCTGAGTGCACTCCCTAGCCATGTGACCCGACTCACCACATTTGTAGCATGTTCCACCACCGCCGCCCCTCCCTCCACCTCCACCACCCTCCTGGGTGCACTCCCTAGCCATGTGACCCGACTCACCACATTTGTAGCATGAACCACCACCACCCCCGCCACGACCACGACCACGGCCGCGGCCACCCCCACTGTCATTGTAATCTGAAAGGCATAAAATAGATGAGTCAGACCAGCCAAAGTACACAAACAAGAAATTGAGTAAAAGTTATCGATAATGTTCTCTCTTGAGAAATATTATGTTCATAGAATCTAAAACCCTCCAAACTAAAGATGATTGTTTGCCACTTTCTACCAGGAATGTTTGAATGAGTAATGATTACACATTTGACATTATGATAAAAATGAATGTGTATTGGAATAAAAACAAATAAACCATGACGACAATATGGTTTCCAGAAGAACAAACTGCTGAGAAACACAAATAAAAACTTCATTTTGATAACAGTGCAACAATACTTATGAAGATGAAATTTGTTTAGTATATGCCTGAAACAAAATAGCCATAAATGTTTCAAGCACATGTATGTACGCAGTTGAAATATGTCACTATTAAAAAAACTAAAAAAGTCATCCCATGAAGATAACCACTATATGAAGCTGGGAAGTTAATCCACCAACCACTGCCATTCATTCATGTTCGGCATTCACCAAATCTTTGAAAGAAAAGCAATTCCCAACACATAGTATTGATGTTATGTAGACAGCTTCGGATACTATTCATTTTATTTTTATAACACTAGACTAAATATGCATTATATGGAAGTAATGATCTCAGGATGCACATATAAAAGCAAACAATATAGAATAAAACATAAAATTAAATTTATAATGCCCTATACATTATTCAAATTTGTGTACAACAATAATGTATGAATTAAGGCAAAAAAAGGCACTGGTTTATTGGAAAGTTGTGAAAGGCCCATTAGGTTTAGTAGTGAAAAGAGAAGAATTCAGATGATTATAGGTTCACAAACAGCCTTAGCTTCAGAGCTAAAAAAGAAAAATAGAGGAATCATGCATGTGAGGCAATTTCTGAAATTAAGAAGGTTTTAGTAAGAATGAAAATAGTAAGATCAAGAGATTGTGATACAGCACAACCTAAGCAGGGCCCTTTGCTCATTAAATGAATTTTAAACAAGTACCTATAAATTTGAGTAATTCCCCAAATTTAAATATTTGTACCATAAATTTATTTAAGTTAAAAAACATGTAAAAAATATAGAATGTTAGTTCAAATGAGTAGATAAATAGAGATCTTGCTTTACCTTTAGATTGGTCATTTGCTCGTGTAACATTATCATTGATATGATTTTGAAAATATGCCATCAGCTGCTCAACATTGTTGAATATTTGCTTCCTGAATTTGAATCCTTTTGGATGGATAGCAATATACTCATGATGTGGATTTGTACTTCTAATGTAAGACAGTATAAAAACCCCAGGATGCTCATATGAAATGCCAATGCCATATGGTATCCTGTTTGGATATTCCTCCTTCTCGTGTTTCAATAGTTCGTCAACTTCAGCTTTGGTGCCCTTCTTAAATTTTCGGAAATTAATCAACTCTTTCAGATGAACTACCAATGGGTTGACATAGAGTTCAATAACCTATTGTCAGAGCAGCGGAAATTACTGACTGAACAAATGAAGTGAATTTCTAGATAAACAAGTGCAAACAAAAAATCTTCTCAAGGTAATAAATTATCCCTGATCAATTTAAAATTAACAGGTGATTCAAGAGTCTATCATAATCTAACACTAATTTACACACATATCATGATATCAAAAACCATAATCCCAGAATCCTTGACCTTCATATCATGACATCTTGCTCTAAAAGACATAAACATGCACACTGAGAAAAAAATTTCAAACTTTCAAGAGTGATAAATTGATATGCATGAAACCAAAAGTGAAACCCCGTGTAAAAAACAGAGACATCCAGAGAAGTAGGCCATCTGATATCTGAGTTAAGGATACTGACCTTATCTATGCTCTCAAATACTTCATCTCCTACTTTTAATGTCCTTCCAAGTTCAACCAAGCTATTCATATCATCACTCTTCTCACCTTCCAAAATGTCTTTGTGCACATAAAGTGCATCAAAAAATTTAAGAGATAGGGTCAAATAACATAGACCCCTTGAACTTGGGTGGAAGATAAATTCCCCAACGGTCTTCTCTGCAAGGAACTATTCAATAGAGAAAAGATGAAATAAATATCTCAATGAAGTGACTGGAAATGGAAATTAAATGCACACAAATATCGAGCAACAAATATGTACCTCCTTTGCCTGATCTGCAGTTATATTCTGAAAGTGGGGATGAGAAATTTTTCTCGACAAGAAATTTTTATTTACATCTTTTTTGTCTGTTGACTCTTGTTGACTTAGCATGTCGATGTTTCCTTGACAATAATAGGGATCCATGTCACGGAAACTTTGATCACCAACACTCTTCAATTCACTCACTTTACATGTCAGATTAACCTGGCATCTACTCTTATCAATTAGTTTGATCTTGCATTTCAGCACAACGCCTTCACGCAATTTTTCCGTCAACGGTATATCCCCAATATCATCTGAAAAGTCCTCCTTAAATAGTACTCCAGATATTCCAGATTCAAGCACGCAGAATGCCTGACGAGCCAGTACACGCCGAACTGTTGCCTGAACTCTTTCTCCTTCAATCAGTGCAACCCCTGTTTCTCCAGTTACCATGTAGAACTCATCCTCTTGAGTTGGTTCCTGATAAGGGCTTCTGGGATCTTTAAATCCATGGAGTAGTTCCATCTTTATGTCAAAAAGAGTAACTCTTTTGTATTCGCCTTTTTCAGTTTCCATTTTATCAGCATATTCATTTAGATCAAAACTCTCTAGCAGTTTTGGTTCATTTTGAATACATTCGATTGCATTCACTTGGGTATCATTGGCATCAGCATAATGTACAGTAACAACAGCTTTAGCTAATTCCTCAGCAAGACTATATGACTCTGGATGAATTCTTGTACGGTCAAGGATATTGCCAGCAGTATCAACAAAATTTGGGTCATCACCAGAAACCTGCAAAAAACCAACAGCATTGCAGAAAACCCTTTTTGTGTTCAGTCCAAATTTAGCCAAGTCCTTCCGATTTCTCACATCTGTACCTCCAAGTAGTTCTCTGTGCAAAACACCAGCTTTCGTGGGACCAAGACCAGAAACAAACAGCAAAGGTGCCAACAGCCAGTCATGTCTAATTCCCATATTTATGTCTATACCTACTTGGTTAGTAATATCTATCATGATCCATTCAATCATCTCCATTTTCTCATCATTTGTTAGGAATCTCTCCAGAGGGTTTAATTTCCAAGACAATACCTCTTTATTGACTCCGCAGAGTGTGGCAACCATTGCCAATGGATTTAGAAGGTAACGTCCAAGGGCCACAGCTCTCTTTACAATGCCTATAAGATTTGAAAAACAGAACCACTAGATAACTATCCAAAAAGAAACTCCTAAATGTCAGGAAAGAGATGATAAAAACTTAAAAGTAGAAATGGAGGCTCGAAAAAAATATTTAAATTGAATACCATATTGTCTGGGGAACTGGCTCATTGATATCTCTGACTCTTCATAGAGATGTGGCAAGCCTTCGTCCCCCAATACAACTGCTGGTAGTCCATTCATCTCTTGATTGACATCTTGAAAATTGTCCTCAGACATCATGGAAATAATCTGAATGATAATAATTTTATAAAACTCATTGAATTGAAGTATCTACTAACAAAAATAAGGTGCCAACTCATGCATAATATTAGGGGCAGCAATTTTAACGGAGCAGAGCGGGCATAGTGGAGGGTGTGAGCCTTAACTTGAATTGACCCGAAAAAAAAATGAAGGCGGGTCCAATGGGCCCTGCACCCCTAAAGCCTAAAAGTTGCAAATTTTCATACTACTGCCAGCTCCCGCAAAAAAAGCAGGGGGTGTGCATAGTAGACAGTGAGGGCCTAAAACCTTGACTCGGCTCGCCAAAAAATGCAGGAAAAACGGGCATGCCCAGAGGGCCAGGGCCGTTTTGTCACCCCTACATAATATAACTAAAACAGCACAAGTAACACTAAGAACCAAAGATGATTAACATACAGAATCAATGTTACCTATCAACAAAACATATGACATCTAAAACTGTTGTTATATGGGCAAAAATTAATAACCTCAAATGCGTGATTGCAGAATGCAGAAATACGTTATAAATAACAGGAACTACAACTAATTAAGGAAGTTCAAACATAAAAGGAATTACCAAAGTAAACAAACCAAACCACATTTTCAAACTGATGTGAAGTCTTAGATAATAATATGCTTTCTAAAATGTGGCATTGGTGAAATGGCTATAGAATACACACATTATATTAATATACATTATCCTAGTAACAAAACAAATTATTCAAAAAAATAAGGGTATCTCACAGCCACAGGGACTACACTCCATAATGCATCCTACATTAATAACCAGTACTAGCCTTCGTATCAGCAACATACATCATGCAACCAGAGACACTCATAACCCTAATAATATCACTAAATTACTACTTATATCCCACATACCACCAAACTAGTACTTACAAGTTACAACCCAAAAGCAGCAAACTAATACTTCTAAGTTCTAACTCTAGTACTAAACTAAACTGCTATTATAACCCTAATACCACTATGGTTTAGCCTTAGCATTGCATACGGTATTAACTACGAAGTTTACCCTTAGCATTCAGCAAGGCACTTGCTTCCTCCGCATGAAACTCAGAAAATCTTTATAGTATATGACGTGCAACCCAAGATAATTAGAAAGAAATTAAAAAACAAAGAAATGCACCAAAAACATTTGTGTAGTGCATTAATGTCTAATTTGGAATCTACACGAATATAGTTTTCTCTTATTGAGATGCCGGCACGCCAGTTCAGGATACAGTAACAGTTTCAGTCCAACCATAAAATCCCATCACTCTTTATGGTAAGATGTGATTAAACTTGAATAGTACAAAAAAAAATGGTTCATCCAGTAAGACGTAAGAGTAACTCACCTCATTGATGTCCTCCTTCAATCTTATACAGGTCGCACTGGCAGCTCCTAGTACAATAACCTTTGGTCGATGGATTGTTAGGAACTTGAGGACACACTTCTGGTCACTTTTTCTGCGCTGCTGGTCATTGACATTCTGTGATCGCAGTGTCAGTGACCCGGCATGCATTATATCAACCAACTCGCCTTTAGAATCCAACATGACAAATGTGGTACCTGGTTTACCATTTCCCCAGCAACATGCCACTACTCCCCGCTCTTGTGCAGCAGCATTGTCATTGTTTAGATACGTGCAACAGAAATTCTGTTCCAAAACTGCATCCCATACTTCATTAATGAGCAGATTTTGGCCTTACCATTTAACAATGCCCGTGCTTCCTTCTCCATAGAAGGCAAAAGAATGCTTGAAATAGTATCCTGCACGATTGATTTACGCTGCTCATTCCAAAGTTGAGTAGATGTTCCTTCAGAGTCCTTTAAGATAAACGTCGTTGAAGATCGCCATCAACTCCTTTACAGCATCATAAGGCAACTTTATTTCAACTTTAAGAAGTTCCTCTTCTTCACCCTTCTGAATGAGAAGCCACTGAGAATCCTCAAACTTCAAGAGAGGTTTGTCCTTCAGCCACTTAAATCCAGCAAATTCATGAAAGGAATCTATTGCTATATTTCCTTTCAATGTAGGGCTAGTTGATACTAAAGCCTTATCCATAAATATGCTGCGGACATGTTTCCTGAAAGGTATCTCACTAGCTTAACATCAAGGAAGCCTGAAAAATAAAATTTTAGTGTAAGCTAAGCTATGACAAATTAATTTGATAAACTCATGGAGGACCAATTGATAAACTCAACAGGAATACCATGTGCCTGGCGCCTTTAAGTACGGCTTCGGAAGTTCGAAAAGTTTCACATGTATATATTGCAGCCATCTCCTCTGGAGATTCCTCTGGATCTTCTTCACTGGCAATTCCCTAGTATACAAGAAATTCTCCAGTTATCATCATCAAAAAAACAAATGGAATTATGAAAACATTAAAGCATGGGCCCAACAAAAAGCAAAATTTTACCACTTTGTTAAGAGTAACTAGAGAACTAAATTTCCTCAGGATTTCCAATTTTCCTAGCAAGTGAAGACAATCCTGCCTTTCTGCAATCGGAATAGTATGTCTTCATCAGAGGCCTTTTATAACCCACTACTTAAGAACTCGTCAGCTGGTGGAAAATACAAATTAAACTTCATATCAACATCATCAATCTCTTTCTCTGTTTCCCGCTTTCTCGAGCATATTGGTGATCGAGTCAAAAATCTGCTTGTGGAAACTGGATTCCTCAGCAAGGAAAGACATTTGGCATTCATCCTCAAAATGTTTGTTATAGTATCTTTGGAGCATGCTCTTCGTTTCTGAAGATGTAGCCATTTTATGTCCAATTCCTTGATTATCCAGAGTATCTACACTCAAAATGGACCCATTTTGTCATGCTCTTATACCGTTATGCTTTAAGTTTTCTAATTCACTTAATTTGCAATTTTAACTATTTATATTTTTTCCAATGCAACATATAAATCCTTAAAAATATACAACTACTTCTAGCTTAATTCATACCATCCATCAATAAAAACAGAAAACTAAAATTACCCTTGTGCCAGTTCAGTTTAGGTTTTTCCCTCACCATCATTCAATAATGTGCTTTCCGAATCGTCCTGTTTACCATCTTTCAGAAGACTGGGGCATTGTTCTTTACGGTACATGGCAATAAACGGAATCTAAAACGGAAAAAACAAACTTAAGAAAACTAAAGGAATTTCATCCAGCGTACATGACCCAAAAAAGTGATTTAAATCATGTAACTCTTACATCATATTTCTTTATATGATACAATTCCAAGAACCTAACAATATCCTCTCTATTTACTGAATCACCTAGTCCAC